>CM041786.1:90103417-90524193 GCA_023375725.1 Nephotettix cincticeps | reverse complement strand
CAGCAGTGGGAGAGTTTACGTAAGCCATCTTGAAAAGTGACCTTAACCACTTTATAGCCTCATTGTTGGTGACCATCCAAAAGTCAGCATTTCCGTAAAAACTCCAGAAAATACAACAGTGCTTTCCAAATGACATCTTCTGGAGCTAAGAAAATCGTTGAAAGTGGCTTTATGCCAACATTTAAAGTACAAGGCCAAATATACCTTTTAATTGGTAGCTTATTGCCTTCATCCAACAATGACGACCATCAGTTTTTTTACAACAGTATTTTATCGGTCATGACAGCAAGAAAACAACGGCCAGCTGTAAGAATGTACCAGGAGTCAAACCAGCATTGGTCCAACAATTGCAGAATATGCTTCACAATTGTAACAACTCTATTATGGATTTTTAATGTGCCATTGAAAGTGAGACAGAACCAAGTAAAAAATTTGGGAAAGGTAATTAATGCAGATAAAAAGCCTGTCAATGGCCATAGAAACAGGTATTAATGAACCAAAAACAGGAGAAGAGTTTGAAAAAAGAGACATTATAATAAAGAGTAGATTGGATAGACTGCAGCGTATTAGTGAAACTATGCTATAATGAGGATGGTTAGTCCATTTCCAATCCCTCACTGACCTAATTACAAAGTCTCCTTTACCGAAAACAGTTTCTGCAGCAATGTTCTACTGTTTTCGCTTAATGGTCTTTAAAGAGGAGGTAAATTATTTGCTTCATTTCCGTGGCTTATTAAACCAATATATGGTTAACATGTACGTCAAAATTGAAACCGAGAGGTTAAACTTCATAAGAAATTGTGGCTGTGTCTAACAACTGTCATACAGTTTGTTTATATTTTTAAATCATATGTTTTTTATCTTTGTTGACTTTGTTTACGTTTTGAACTATTCATTCCTTTTTGTTATTAATAAACCTTCTGATGTTCCGCATGTAGTTATTATTATTAATTATCATTACACGCACCACAAATTGGTGACCCCGACGTGATCCGAAGTCAATTTGTGAAAATGTCAAACACAGAAGAAAACGTCAGTGATCCAGATCTTCATCTCTCGAAAATAACAATCAAGATCCCACCCTTTTGGCGTAAGAACGTTCGAGTTTGGCTACGTCAGGTTGACGCCCAATTCATCACGAAAGGTATCAAACAGGAACAAACTAAGTATTATTATGTACTAGGTAACCTTGATACTGATGTGGCCGAATTAATTTCTTATTTTATTGAGAAACCTCTAAGCAAAACACCTTACCAAGATCTTTGTAACCGGCTAATCTTAGAGTTTGAAGAATCGGAGAGTAGAAAATTTGCAAAACTAATTGACGAACTGGAACTGGGCTCAAATAAACCTTCTCAACTTCTTAGGGAAATGCGTACTCTGGCGGGTACACAAGTTCAAGACGACTTCTTAAAAACACTATTTTTGAAACGTCTTCCACTTCACGTTATCTCGATATTAATATCGAGCTCCGACTCTCTAGACAAATTATCTATTATGGCTGATAAAATAATGGAGTATTCCCCCATCCATTCTCAGCAGGTTCACGTATTAGGAAACAACGAATCAACTAGCGCACAACCCGATAGGTTATCTCGTTTGGAGACGCAAATATCCGAGTTAGCCAATCAAATTTCGTCTTTGCGCTCCAAATCAAGATCTAGTTCTCAATCACGCCAGTTTCGAGGTTGACGCCCAATTCATCACGAAAGGTATCAAACAGGAACAAACTAAGTATTATTATGTACTAGGTAACCTTGATACTGATGTGGCCGAATTAATTTCTTATTTTATTGAGAAACCTCTAAGCAAAACACCTTACCAAGATCTTTGTAACCGGCTAATCTTAGAGTTTGAAGAATCGGAGAGTAGAAAATTTGCAAAACTAATTGACGAACTGGAACTGGGCTCAAATAAACCTTCTCAACTTCTTAGGGAAATGCGTACTCTGGCGGGTACACAAGTTCAAGACGACTTCTTAAAAACACTATTTTTGAAACGTCTTCCACTTCACGTTATCTCGATATTAATATCGAGCTCCGACTCTCTAGACAAATTATCTATTATGGCTGATAAAATAATGGAGTATTCCCCCATCCATTCTCAGCAGGTTCACGTATTAGGAAACAACGAATCAACTAGCGCACAACCCGATAGGTTATCTCGTTTGGAGACGCAAATATCCGAGTTAGCCAATCAAATTTCGTCTTTGCGCTCCAAATCAAGATCTAGTTCTCAATCACGCCAGTTTCGAAAACATGATACAACCTCACAATCTCGTATCTGCTGGTACCATAAGAATTTTGGTAAGAATGCTCATAAATGTACAACACCATGCAACTACCGTTCTTACCCATCTGGGAATCCGGAAAACTAGTCAGGCATTATCTCAACACGGCGGGAGATAGTGCTAGTTTACAACCGCGCCGTCTTTTTGTTTATGATCGTCGGACCAATATCAAATTTCTGGTTGACTCCGGAGCTGACGTTTCTGTAATACCTCCACATGGCATACGCAAACCAAAACCATCCAGTAAATTATTTTTTGCTGCAAATGGATCAAGCATCGCCACATACGGTACAAAACTTTTACAAATAGACTTAGGACTCCGCAGATCCTTTTGTTGGCCCTTTATCATTGCCGACGTTCAACAACCAATTATCGGAGCGGATTTCCTGTTTGAATTTAGTTTATTAATTGACATGAAAAATAGTAAGTTAATAGACGGAAAAACACTTCTTTTTCAACGCGGCTCAATGCCCCCAAAATCAGTATGCTCAGACATTTATCTTGTTGATCCAAATAACAAATATGTTCATATACTTCAAAAGTTTCCTGATTTACTGAAAGAAATGCCTGGTCACAAGCCGCCAAACATTGATTTCTTCCATACAATCAGCACTAACGGACCCCCCGTTACGTCAAAGGCAAGACGCTTAGCCCCAGACAAACTTTCCCAAGCTAAGTTAGAGTTTCAAAAAATGATTGATTTAGGTATATGTAGACCTTCAAAAAGTCCGTGGTCTAGCCCACTACACATGGTACCAAAGAAGGATGGCTCCTGGCGCCCATGCGGTGACTACCGTGGTCTCAATCACGTAACTATTCCAGATAGATACCCGATACCTAATATTCAAGATTTCAACTCACAGCTCGAAGGTAAGACAATATTTTCAAAAATAGATCTTGTCAAAGACTTCAACTCACAGCTCGAAGGTAAGACAATATTTTCAAAAATAGATCTTGTCAAAGCCTATCACCATATTCCTGTTCATCCAGATGATGTACACAAAACAGCTGTTATCACACCATTTGGTTTGTTCGAGTTTGTTCGAATGCCATTTGGATTGAAGAATGCAGGACAAACTTTCCAACGTTTCATTCACCAAGTTTTACGTGACCTTCCATTCGCATACTCTTATCTAGATGACATCTTAATCGCCTCTAAATCCGAAAAGGAACATGAGAAACATATTCATTTACTTTTCGATTCCCTATCCCATCATGGTCTATGCATTAACGTTTCAAAATGCGAGTTTGCTGTCCCTGAAATCTCATTCCTCGGCTATCGCATCAATAAGAGTGGTATATTTCCACTTCCTGAACGAGTGAAAGCAATTATAGACTACCCTCTTCCTGAAACAGTCGATCAACTCAGACGCTTCCTAGGAATTGTGAACTTCTACAGAAAATCCCTACCTAACTCAGCCACAACACAGAAAGCCTTATATGACCTTTGCCCAACTCCTAAAAAGAAGGATAAAAGCAAGTTGGACTGGAATGATACTGCCAAAAGTTCCTTCACCAAGTTGAAAACTGAATTGGCCAATGCCACTCTTCTGTTCCATCCTTCCAGCAATCTCCCACTAGTCCTCACAGTGGATGCTTCAAATTTTGCAATCGGTGCTTCTGCCCACCAGATAAGAGGGAATATCGCTGAACCTATAGGTTTCTTCTCCAAAGTTCTCTCCGCAACTCAACAAAAATATAGCACTTACGATCGTGAACTTTTGGCTGCATATGAAGCAGTTAAATACTTCAAACATTACCTTGAAGGTCGTCATTTTGTTATCTTAACAGACCACAAACCTCTCAGTTACGCATTTGAACAGCGTCCTGAGAAAGCAACTCCTCGGCAACTGAGACATCTCGATTACATTAGCCAATTCACAACTGATATCAGGTATATTCCTGGTAAACAAAATCAACCTGCAGATGCTTGTTCGAGGATCGCAGAAATTGTATTATCACCAACAATTTTACTCCAAGACATCGCCAGTGCTCAAGAAAAATGTAGAGAACTTCAAAATATCATGCAATCTGTTTCATCATCATACTTATTCCATACTGTAAACCTGGATAATGGCCTGAAATTAGTATGTGATTCTTCGACAGGCAAATTACGACCTTTCATCCCTCTCATTTACCGAAGATCCCTATATGACTCCATCCATGATTTATCCCATCCTGGAATTGCAGCATCTGTAAAATTAGTTCAAGAGAGATTCTGCTGGCCTTCGCTGAAACGTGATGTTACATTGTGGGCCAAGACGTGTATACCTTGTCAACGATGTAAAATGTGGCGTCATACCTCTAGTGAACTTGGTTCTTATCCTTCCGCTCAAAAAAGATTTTCTCATTTAAACATCGACATCGTTGGACCCCTTCAAGAGGATACCGTTACCTCATGACTATCATTGACAGATTTTCTCGTTGGACTGAAGCAATCCCAATATCAAGCATAACCACAGAAGAAATTACCTCCACAATCCTTCATTCATGGATATCCTGCTTTGGCGTTCCTCGCTTCATCACGACCGATAGAGGGAGACAGTTTGACTGTCAACTATTCTCATCCTTGACATCCATGCTTGGCATTCATCATATAATGACCACAGCTTATCATCCTGCTGCAAATGGGGCTATCGAAAGGTGGCATCGTTCCTTAAAATCAGCTCTGAAAGCCCAACTTACTAATGACTGGGTACCGAAACTTCCATCTGTGCTACTTGGACTTCATTCTACAATCATCCCTGAAGTAGGAGTTTCACCTGCTCAACTCGTCTTTGGTGAATCAATCACTCTTCCTGCTGATTTCTTTGAAGACTCCAAGTTAGCAAGCGACATACCTACACTTCTCACCCAACTTCAGGAGCATGTCAAAACTATTAGACCCGTCCCATTTCGACACCACAATAAGAAATCGATTTTTATACACCCTGATCTCATGACTTCATCTCATGTCTTCATCCGTCAAGATTCCATAAGAAAAAACCGCTGCAACCAAACTATGAAGGACCATTCAAAGTTGTATCAAGAGGTGACAAATTCTTCACTATATTGTTACCCAAAGGCGAAGATTCCGTTTCTATTGATCGGTTGAAACCAGCCTTTACATTACAAAACCATTTTCAAGCTAAACATGAGTCAGACTACCCATTAAATAATCTACCTAAAACGTTCACATCCCCAGTCAACCCAACCAACACCAAAATTAAACCAACCTACAAACAACAACGGTGTGAACAAACTGCGAACAGTTCTGGACATCAACCTGTTCTTCTTGACACACCCCCTGAGAGGAAGACCTGCTTTGGAAGAGTGTTAAGACTACCTAATAAATATACCTCTTAACATCACGTTGTCACTGGGAGGGGAGTATGTGGCTGTGTCTAACAACTGTCATACAGTTTGTTTATATTTTTAAATCACATGTTTTTTATCTTTGTTGACTTTGTTTACGTTTTGAACTATTCATTCCTTTTTGTTATTAATAAACCCTCTGATGTTCCGCATTTAGTTATTATTATTAATTATCATTACACGCACCACAAAATAATCAGAAACTTCGGGCTGATAACTACATACACTTGAAATGAAATGCCGTATTCAAAGATGACACTAATGTTGTAAGTTGATTCAGGCCACTGGAATAGAATTGAAATAAATATACCAAAGGGCTCCGACCTAGAGGGCAGAAAATGGTGCAGTGTCAGGTTTTACAAATTTAGTGTTTACAAAATTATAAGCTGTGATGAAATGATTTGTAAGGTTCTATAAAATTGTATACATTAGTGTTAGGCGGTAGAAGTTTGCCGGGTAACGCTAGTAAAATATAAATTGAAACATGGCTCATCCAGACGATCTGGAGTTCATGAATGGACTTATGACTGTTCGAGGCGTATCATACGATACAAAACTTTTCTTTAGTGGTAATGTATATAATATCTTTTTAATTTATTTACATGTTTCTTTTCACTGTTTTCATGTTTAGAATCAGTAATTTTTCATTTATTTCACCATTCATGTAAGCCTAAAAGTTTTATATCAAGCGCTCAGAATGTTTTGCCATAAAATAACTGTTTTAGATACCTGAAAAATGTTCAATAAATAAAAATGACGCATATTTCTGTTTTAAACTTTATTCATACCTAAAGCATGTTTATAAACAAATTTTTATAAAACTTATATATTATTATTATATTATTGATTTGTAAATTCGCTGAGTACGCAGGTCTGCTGCGACAGGGGTATTTTCCTATATGATTTTGAAAAGTTTATGGTATTATTTTATTTTTCGTCTTTAAGTGCCCAGTGTCCATAAACAATAGTTGTTAAAATTGATATATATCTGTGTGTGTGTGTGTGTGTGTGTGTGTGTCTGTGAACACGATAACTCTCGTAAAAATGGTCCGATCGAGACCAAATTTGGTAGAAACGTTATTACCTACAAATGCTCAGATGTGTTCGTAAACCAGACATATCGGTCAATGGGAACGGGTAGTTTTGGGGGGTTTTATACCCCAAAATGGGTTTTTTTGCGTTTTTCATGTGTAAGTTTTAAAAATTACTAATTTTATATTTCACCATTGAAATCAGCTTAAAAAAGTACACATTTAAGTTCCTTAAATTTTTTTCCAGATTTTTATAAAACTTGTCATATATTATTATTATTATATTATTGATTTGGAAATTCGCTGAGTATGCAGGTCTGCTGCAAGGGGGTATTTTTTACTATTAGAATCAGATAAAAAACTACTCAATTTAGTTCCTTAAGTTTTTCTCTATCTCCAAGGTTTGACTTGACGTATCATAGGGCCTCCACGAAACAAAGCCATCAGACTCGGTTGGCAGCCAAGGCTCTCACTTCCCTCCAGTTTTCCCTGCACCTTTTATTTCTTCTTTTGCAGAGATATTAAAAAATCGAAACTCAGTACATTGTACATTGGAGGATAGATAAGGAAAAATTATTTTATTTCCATTATTAACCAATATTTTTGGATGAAACTTTGCATTTAGCTTCATGTGGTTGGTATCCATACATCTATTCTTAAAAATCATAGTTGATGTGTTCCTCACAGCAGCAAACCTGCATCTCTTTCCCATATTAATCTTATGTAGAATAGGCAAACTCCTTTATTTATGGACAGATGTTGATGAAGCCTAGTATACATAGTCAAAATAAAAATTGTTTCTGCTAGAATTCCTACTTTCAGAGTTCGTCACAGCAGCAAACTGTATATTCCTTCCTCTTATACCTGTATACTCCCTGTATACCTGTATACCCTTATATACCCCTGTATACTCTTTCCCATGTTAATCTTTAAAGCATATACAAACTCATTTATTTATGAACAGATATTGATAAAACTAGATATATGATAAAAATCAAAATAGTTTATTGTAAAAATACCTACCTAAAGCACCTGTGAGGAATGCCTCACAGCAGCAAACCTGTATATTATTTCCTATGTTAATCTCATAGAGAACAGGCAAACTGTTTTATTAATTACAGATATTGATCAAACCTGTTATATAATGTTATTGATTCAAAAATTTGCTGAGTACGAAGATCTGCTGCAATGGGGGTATTTCGATATTAGTTAAACTGGTACAGCGCTAGAGCATTCTAAAAATTACTGTCGTAAATTACGACGTTATCACTTCACAAATGGTGTTGACCTTCGTAAATTACGATGGGCATCAGTTCTAGGGTTAAGCCCGGGACCATGTTATTTTTTCGTTTAAAGGTTCCCTGAGGCTAAAAACAATGGTTGTTAAAAATGTTATATATATAAACAAAGTATGATGTATTTGGAGATCCAATGTTAATCTTTTGGAGGAAAAGGAAAAATTATTATTTCACTTATTAATCAAGTACCTGGTGACCGATCTTTGCCCGGATAGAGTAAGACATGTATTATACAAGTTAATTAGCAAAATTAAAACAAATTTATTGCTCAATGAAAACATTCATGTGGTTTGAATAAAACCGATTTCATACACCTTAGTTATATAGCTTAAACACAGAACAAAAATATAGTCCCCGGGTGGGCATCGATCTCACATCCTCCGGCTTAGGAGACCTTAACGCTAGCCACTGTGCCACGGCGTCAGCCAAGTTCAGGGTCGTTGTTTTTGACCAATATCATTAGTTTTAGCTGATCTTATATTGTATTTAATTATCCATACAGTTATTATTAGCCTGTTATCAACTAATTTTGTTAGAAAAGAAATGAGGATTGAAAAGCAAAAGAGAAATTTAATTTACACCAGTTAATTGGTTTGTTAATTAAGTGGCTTCAAGCAATATAATGAATACGTTTTCTATCAAAACACGGAAGATTGTGGAAATACTCTTTCCTGCTTTTATTTCGCACAGTTATGTTACCCTTAAGTTTTTACAAATTGTTTAGTAACCTGATAATTTTATATATATTACATACATAAAATAAATATTTATGAAAAACCTCTATTTACATATTGTTCCCCGCCGTCTTCAATCAAGAATTGTCAAACGGTTATAAACAGCTATTTTGGTTTGTATTGTTTACATTTTATTCTCCATAAGCGTAATGTTAAATTTTTAGATTTTAAACTTGATATTACAAGAAAACACAAATTTTCCTGGGCATTAGACCTATCTAGAACTTATTTTCTACTTGGAAATTAGTTATTTTCAAAATTTAAAGAAATTCCTTAGTGCTGTTTTCGAGATCCGTGTGCAAATATATATACAAACCTTGCTCGTATTACAGTATTGGATATATTATTTGGATGAAACTTGGTATCTAGCTTAATGTGAGTGATGAAACTTGGTATAAATAAATGGTCAAAATAAAATGTTTTATGCTAGAAATACCTACTTAACAGTATTCCTCACAGCAGCAAACCTGCATACTCTTTCCCATGTTAGCCTTATGGAGAATAGGAAACCTTTTTTGATTTATTACAGATATTGATGTTATATACTATTATTGATTTGGAAATTCGCTGAGTACGCAGGTCTGCTCCAATGGGGGCATTTATGAATATGGTTAATTGTATACAATTCTTGCATTAATTTCATTTGTTACAGGTCTTCCAGAGAATTATGGGGAAAGGAGTTACAAAGCACCCACAGAACCACCCTGTGTCATTTACCTTCTTTGTCAGAGACATGATGGTATTTTGGTAGAAGCCAAGTTTATTAAAGAGTATTGTTGGAAAGAACATATAAAAAAACTTTTTGAAAAAAAGGTAGGATTTATTTATACATTCCATCATGTGTTTTTTTTAAAGAAAATTATTCTATTCTGTTGGTACATCAGAATTACTGCAGAAAGAAAACCAAGCAAACAATAAGATAGGTTGAATTAGACTTGATCCATCTATAAAAAATGTTGGCCAACAAGTTCAGAGTTAACTACCTAATTGAAATCGCAAACTCTTGGATTAACTGTATAAAATGAGGTTTAAACCAAAAGATAAAGCAAAACTTTCCGTTTGATATTAAGTCAGCGATACGGAACATCTTTGATCAACAGAAATGTAGCAAATGACAAAATTACGCAATTCATATCCTATTGGAATGTAAGAACGTCCTTGGGCGGTCTGAGGGTATGATTATTAGATTCTTCAACTACGTATTTAAGTAACCAATTACGTTCAACACCTTATTGCATTTTGAAATATAAAGCATAGCGTCATCGATAGTTGCACCGAATATATGATTGCGGTTTGATATTATTCTGCATAAAATAAGATTTCGGTTACGAAAAACCTTGCATTGTTGATTTAATGTTTGGTAATAAAGCTCAACCATCACAATATCTCTGGTATTTGCAGTAAAAATATATACTACTTAAATTTTGATCGTCTACGTAATTCATCGTCTGATCGGATTAAACTGTAACTATTTTGACATATTGGACTACTACTTATTGTTATCGCATTCTCAAGTTCTCCTGGTTTGAGCAATACGAAAAAGTGTAACCAAATTTACATTTGGCCTATTTCGTAATTCGGTGTTTACATAACCAACAAATTTTCCACTCGTTTTCATTCTAAAATTTAATCTTTGTTGAGCGATTTTACACTTCATTAGTTTTTGAATGGTACATTTTATATAATTTTAAGATGAATAATTAACTATATTACGACAAAATACCGTAATTTCTCGAGTTTAAATATTTTTCTATCTGCTCTATACTCCAACACTGCACTTGCGCACAGTCCTTTGTTCATTAGTCAGCAGCAGTGCTGTCGGGTGTCACTGCTTTTTCTAGTTCCTTGTCACCGATATATCAGTGACGGATCCATATCGGTAACTTTGTCACCGGTACAAAAATATTGCATATCCCTACCGATACGCACATAGCTGATGGCAACAAGCCAACGTCGTCTGTCAAATCTTACTTCTTTGTTTATGGCGGTTCGTTTTGTCATTGTAATAAATAAAATAGTTGAATCATGAAATAAAATTGAAAATTATTATTTATCAATCTTAGTCATAATCAATCCATGGTTTTATATCTCACTTTTAAGAACTGCTTATGTAATTTATTGGCATATTATATGGTTTCTGTTAATTTAATTCCGAATAATATGGCTTACATTAAAATTTGTTACTTTTCAATGCAGTGAAGTAAAAATTTTAGTTTTGTTGTTCAGCCTATGACGAATTTATGATTTTTTTATGTCCAATCCAACTTTGATAACATTTTATAGATTTTTTCTCATTTATTCTTAAATAAGTGTGATTCCCCTGTGTTATTGCAAGTATCCGAATCTGTAAATCATCCGATCCGAACTTGAGCTATCCGATCCGAATCCAATCCGAAAAAAATTCACTATTCACACACCTCTAAAAACAACAAATAAGGAGTAACAAAAGAGAAAATATATTATTTTTAACACTCAGAATCACAGCACATTGTGCACTGATAAATCTGTTTTTAGAGTTTTGAATTTTTTAAAGGTTTTACAGCTGACCACTTTAACCAGTTAAGATACTTCTCAATAGGCAAAATGATAACAATATCATAACTCTGTTTAATCGATTGAATTCGATCGTTATTGATCGCGAATAAACTCGTTTACCACGCTGTACTACTGAGCTTTGAGAAATGTAGTCAGCCGCCAGGTAAGGGTTAATAAAGCAAAAAACAAAATATATAATAAAAACGGGATTTTAATTACTTATAAACAAATCAAATTTATTATTAACGTCTTAATATTTTACTGGCGAATAAAGAGTTCTGAGTTCTAAGTTCTAGTAATTACTAGCTGACCCGGCGAACTTCGTAGCGCCTAACAGAAAATTCATGTTAACTTCAAGATTGGCCATGTCCTGAAGTCAATTAGCACAACTTTATTAATGCTGATTATTATAATAAACTCAATATGTATAAACATTGTAATTATTTTATATTTGGTAAACATATAAACACGTGACTTTTAATCATACAGAAAATAAAGAAATATAAATACAGTACATAATTTCCAAAACCGTAAACTATTAACGTGGCGAATAATGCTGTTCATTTTGTACAGCTCATATTTACTTCATAGTTTTACATTAATAAATGATTCAGATAGCATTGGATAGTAAAGCATATTGCTAGCAGAAAGTAAAACAACAGCTGTAGCTTAAGAAATCAAATGTTTTTATTGTAGAACATTTGTAAACAAACTTAGTCCCCATAAGGTTAACATTAGAAATTGAAAATGCTATAAAATGGAAACTAATTGAATTTGTGGAAACTGAATATGCCTAAAGCATGACCGGAGCAGAGACGAATCCAAAAAATCAAAGATCATTAAAATTGGTCCAGCCGTTCTCGAGTTATAATGCGTGTAACTAACACGACTTTGTTTGGTATATTTAGATTTTAAAAACAAAAAATTAACAATGATTTTACAAGTAAACGATAACACTCCAATATTGATCAAAATAACACTTCTTTTTTAACCATCATCCGCTCACGTGGCCCTGTGAAGCACAAGCGCTCTTGCGGCGGCAATTTGCCACGTATTGCAATTTGTAGGTTTTGAAATTTTTTTTACTCAATTGTTTTTATTAAAGATTGGTACTTGAACATGGGATATTAAAAATAATGTTTCAAAGTTCAACCTCTAACATTTATTAATTTGAAAGAGATTAGGATATGAATACAAAATACATTATCTTAACCCTAGAAATGGCAAGCTTTTTACTTTTCATTCATTAACTGTAACATAAAAATAATTACTAATATCTTCTTGAAATATCAAAGTTTAAACAAAAAAGCATAAAACATGCCCCCCCCTTATAACCACTAACCACAAAATCAAAATCAAAGGTGTCCACTGCAATCCCAATTAAGCCTACAACTACAAATGCCGTCAACTTCCACCCAAGCCGGTCACCATTTATTTAAGGTGGGCCCTCCCCTCCGCTCTACCACACATTTGCAAGCTAAATTGGGATTGCTCATGGTCGGGATTTGAACCCTAGCACTTCCGAATGGCTAGAACGTTACGCTTGTCAGCGCAGCGCTTTAGCCGGTTAGGCCACCAGTGCATAGAAGTTGAAAGCGCTTACTTAGTTATAAGACCTGCTAATGTACATGAAAAAATTGCAGTACTAAGTTAACTTCACAGAGCAAAAACCACATTATTTTTACAATTTTATGCTTAAAACAAAAATCAAATGCCCCTTACGAGCTTTAATACGAGTAAGCATACCATTAGAATTTTGTTTCGGATTTATATGAATATCATTTACAGATACTTTATTTTCCCTATCCTTAAGTTCTTTGCTAAGAATTGGCAGCCACAATGGCCAGATCTCAACTGAAGATTGACTAATTGGTTGGTCTGCTAGTTTCATGTAGGAGGCTTCAATTAGTTTTCTTTTGAAAAAATGAGGTTCCCGGTGTATTATCTTAGCTTCTTCAAAATTCATTTGGTGATTTTCAGACCAGTAATGGTGGGCAATTTTTGACTTTTCAACAAAGCCCTTTCTCGTATTTTCTCTATGTTCCTTTAGTCTAACGTTTGGTCTTTTTGTCTCGCCATAGTACGGCCTAGAACAATTATTGAAATTTATTCTGTAAATACAGTTTTTTGATTTCCTGAGTGCAGATTATATGTTAATTAATTGTGCTATTTTTTAGATATTAGTTCACCTGAGGATGGGATCAGATTCCAGATTCCAGATCCCGAAACGTTGTGAAACTTTGTTTTACATAAAATCGTGATGGAAAATGTCCGCAGTAAAAATCTAAATAATAATTAGAAAAAATTTAGGTGCCACAGTTATCTTGCCAAATGGCAAGTTTTTTATTAAGACCTTTAAAATAAAAGTAAAGTATACTTTTCCAAGTAAGTGGTAGAAATCAATCATATCCCATAGTAATACTCTTCAATGAAATCAATTTACCAACTTGGTAACAACATGCTAAATAGTGTAAGTAGTAATAGTACATTAATAAAGTGCTAAATATTTTTTCAGATTCTGAAGGGTGATCCTAAAACATTTTGTGGACTTTTAGACATACACAACTTTGATCACAATTTCAAGGCTGTCAATAAACTGTATGAAGAGTATGTTCTAAGTGTTGGAGATTTTGATGAGAGGATATTTTTGGGTGTGTTAGATATTTTTTCTTTTGATAGTTAACGGTTTAATCCTATGTTGTTTTAACTGCATGCTGTTTGCTTTATCTGCTTTTAGCAATTCACCTTAGAACACATTTTCAAATTTACAACGTAACCAAATTTACTGAAACAGGAGTTAAAAATCAATATTTTTTAGGATCAGTTTTATGAAATACATTGTAGTTTAATATATTTTCAGTTGACCATATAAACAGTTGAAATAATATACTTAATCTTTTTCCTACTAGCAACAGATCTATTTGTAATTTTGCATCCTGTACTCCTTTTGGCTGCCACAACTTTTGAGTTTTTTACCAAACTGCAATTTTGTGATCTTTTTAGAAATGTATGATTTTTCACAAGAAATGATTGTGGATGAGTCATTGTTAACTCAAGGAATGTAAAAACCATTCTAAATCAGTGCAGTGTGTGATTTACATATTTTTGTTAGTAAAATATAAATTAGTAGGGAAGGAATTTTACTGTAAATTAATACTGACTACGATTTTGTAAAAGACTAGAATACAGTATTATGATTGCCTGCTAGTTACTAGAGTTTTTCTAAGAGTCTTTAGAATATAAACGGTATCAGTAGACTGACACATACTTTCTCCCTTAAGTAATTTTTAAAACTACAATCCTTAATAAACACACAATCACATTCATTTAAAGTTTATCTAAATATCATTTAATAATTTATTGTCAAAAATAATCATCCAATTTCTGAAAATAACAACAAGAGAAACAAAGTTAAAATAATTGTTAGAATTTAATGTGGGGGGACGACCCCCCCATCCGGTAATACCAAGCTCTTTTGGAAAAAAAGCTTTGCGTTATAACTCGCTTAGTTATTGACATAATTTGATAAACCATCGTATGTGTTTTTAATTAGTGAACAACCGTAATATAAGCACATTACCATGTAAAATAACTCACCATATTTAACCATACTTACCATAAATAGTAAACCTGCCTACTTAATAGTACCACAGTGAAACCCCTCAAATCCGAACTAATTCGGATTTCCCGGGAAATAATATTACACACTTATTTCGTGACTGTATTCGCGGTAAGCGAGGGAGACGTAAGGATTGGGTTATGCAGGCTGGGTGAATTAGTATTCGAAAAAGCAGTGACCTTGGCGGGTAAGTCCTGTGACAGTCATTGTTGCTAGGCGAGTGCATGCTAAAAATAAATCACTCTCCCCCTACCCCAACCCCTACTGGGATGCGTGTATCGTGCCTGTCTACTGTCTAGTTTACTTGCTGATTAGTGCATATCGCTAACAGCTGAACTACATGATGTTCATGCGACGCTGGCTTGGAATTGAGTCTGCATGAAGATTCTCTTCACTTTGAGAGTTAAAGATAACAGACTTTAAGTGAAAAACTTATGTTTATTTTCAATATTGTATTATATTTTTTTGTTAAACCTTGAAAAATAAATATGTGTGATTAAATAATTTTTTTTATTTTCAGCTATTTCATTATTTGTTTTCCTGAGAACGTGTTCGGATTAGCCGTGATTTCGGATTTCCGGGGTTTGGATTTGAGGGGTTCCACTGTATTCAATTAATATGATGGGAATAATATAAGTTTTATGAAATTCACTCTACTCATGCCAGTGTGCTGTGTACGATCTCGTTAAGCTTTATAAGGAAATATGCTTAAGCCAGCACATATGATGACTTAAGAAATTGTTTTTGGCACCTGTTGACCGTAAAAAAGGTCCTTGATCAAGGTTTTGCCATAAGACATTCATAAAGCAGGATTTTCCTGTAAAAAATTCCACTAAAATAGGTAAAACAAAGCTACGTATTAATTCAGTCAATACTATTCATAACATCATAATTAATAAATTTTCATAACATCAGGTAATTAGTATGAACTGTGCCAGTCTGAGTGGTAGTGTATTGTGCTAATGCTTGTCGCTGTGTTGCCTTGGTGTTGTGATGTAGCCAAATGCAAAGAGACACGTGTAGATAGACCACGGCCAGGTTCCTCTCATTCACTCGCCAGTCCAGACCGTCCAGCATTGCGTACACTCAACACCCCAGGTACAGCTCTTAAACTTTATTTTAGGTTGTCTTAAATTATTGGCTCAATAGTGTCATGTACTACCTAGATTATTATATTTAAAATTCTCTTTTCACAAAAATAAAAATTTTTAATAATATTCAAAACTCAGAAATTAGTAACCCCGAAAAGGAATTAAGTCAAATTAGAAGGAAGAATTAAATTTGTCATCACTTCAACTTATTCAGAAACATTGGGCATTATGTTTCTCAGTTGAAGAATTATAAAAATACTATTCCACAGCTTTTTTGGAAAAACAATTAAGTTTGCTTAAATCTCCACTTGAGAGACTAAATTATTACTGGGACGGTGGCGTCGTCCTGTAATCCAGCTACTTGGAGGTCACAAATTGAGGATAGTTGTGAGCTATGGTCAGTGTGTAGTGTTCTCTTGTATAGATTAGCTCCTGCCCTATTGAATACGACGTTAATCTGCAAAGACCATCCTCATAATTAGACCAGTTTGTATTTCAGAGGCAGTGGTTCGGATTCCACATTGAACTGTACCTTAGATATACCATTGAACGTTGGGCTATTAATTAACAGTCCTGTCCAAGGAAAAAGTCAGCCTTAGTCACACAAGATTACAAAATCGTGCCACAATCATCTTACACTCAATATTTCATACTTGGCTTAAAATACCTACATTGTGGGGGAGCGTTTCACAAACCTAAGTTTTCACTACGCCGAGTAAGGCTAAAAATCTAATAAATATCGAAATTTCACTACGCCGAGGTTTCACAAATCTGAGTACGTTATAAAATTCAACTGTTTCACTAAACCGAGTTTCACAAAACCGAGTAAGGGGCTGGGTACCGTCTGCTCTAGAAGTGACTGTAGAAGCCTGTGTAGCGTACAGTGTATTACATGCTTTGCAGGCACTCGCTGTTCAGTCGTGTAGTGAACATAACGTATGACACATAATTTATATTGAAGATTTAATAATAAATAGTTTATAGTTTATATTTTAGTTAATAAAAATAAGTTAATAGGCCAGCTGAGGGAAATCCCTGCTCGGTGTGCCTGTCCGAGTCAACCAGGATTCCAAACATTTTATTAGGTAACTAATTTAATGTTAATGTTAAATGTTTAATGTTTAACTCGTCATAATGATTGGTTAAGTTATCATTTTATTTCGAGCATCATGATTAGCATGATGTAGTATACTCGGTGTATGTAGTGCATACATATTTTTTACTCGGGGATTTATTAGTAACTTAGCAATATACTATCACATTATTATCCTTGCAGCCACCCTGCATTATGCAGAGTGTGTGCTGTTCAAATGGTGTCAACAGACATTTCATTAAATGTCACTAGAGCGGGCGGATCCTTAGAGGACATGGGATTCCGCTTCCCGCTGTGTTGTCTGATGTGCAGGGCAATAATAGGCCAGTTAATTAGGCGACTGTAGGTCGCCTAGCTAATTAACTGTAGGTGTATAAGGCATAGCTTATTTTTCTTGTATTAAACATTTTTATATAAAGTTTTAAGTGTTTTCTTTTAACCTTTCACATTAACATATTTTACAGCTATGTGTATTTTCAAGATGAATTATTTGAAATGTCTCTTTTACCATTAGAATCAGCTAGAGAATACCCAATTTAGTTTATTACACAGCATAAAATCAAGGCTGTGAGATTACAAAAAATGTGTGTTAGTAAACTTCAGAAAATTTTCTTTAATCAATAACTTATAGCTTTTTATTGCGATAAGTTATATTTTTTACAGGCAAGAAAAACGGAATTGTTCTAAATAAACAAAAAAACAAAATAGTTCAAATAAACAATCAAACTCTCTCTGCTTTGAGCACACAATCATCACCAGAGAATAGTAATCTCCAGAAAATTTTCTTTCATCAATAACTTATAGCTTGTTTTTTAATTACTTCTTGATTAGCATTATACATGTTGGTTTCACTATAGGATGAAGTAAAAACTCACGTCTTCCAACACAACTTAATATTTTTTTGTATATATTTACCGTTGTATATAATTACAATATAAGTGTAAATATTACGTAGTGTTGGAAGACGTGAGTTTTACTTCATCCTATAGCTTTTTTGTGATAAGCTATATTTTATACAGGAAAGGAAAAATTAGCATACAATTATTTTCGTTTACTATTTTCTATAATTTTCTTTTTAACATTCATCCATGGACAATTTTATTTCTGTATAATATATTAAAACAGTATACAGTAGCTTAAGCTATTAAATCCTATAATGTCATTTACACAGATTTCAGGCAGTGAATGCCTTCAAAGCGCATGATACTGCGCGTTGTTGGGCTGCCGACCGACATGCTCTTGGTGCGAACTCACTTCTAGAGCGGACGGTACCCAGCCCCTTACTCGGTTTTGTGAAACTCGGTTTAGTGAAACAGTTGAATTTTATAAAGTACTCGGTTTTGTGAAACCTCGGCGTAGTGAAATTTCGATATTTATTAGATTTTTAGCCTTACTCGGCGTAGTGAAAACTCGGTTTTGTGAAACCCACCCCATTGTGGTAAGGTCGCCATTTCAATAACCCAATCCAATCTACTCATTTAATTAGTGTAGTCATTAATGTTTCAATATAGTATACAGTGTAACTTGGTACCTGATATGTCTTTATAATCATAAATACACATAAATTAATTGATAATTCCTTACTCTACAAATAAACTAACTTCCAAGAAAAAATGTAAACAATAATATTAATAACAGTAATAATCAGCTGATTATTTAAACATATGACAGTACCCCTTAATAATATTAATACCCCTTTTTCATTATCAATACCACATACATAATTAAAAGTTAATAAAACAGTTTTGATTTTCATAAAATACATATACATCAATGTGTTATTGATAGCCTACGGTATATAATTAAACAAATTCACGAGCAGTATTCTTGTTCTATTTTAATTTTACACAAAAGTATTATAGGATGAAATAAAAACTCACATCTTGCAACACTACTATATATTTACACTTATATTACACTTATATACACTTATTTACACTTATATTGTAATTATATACAATTAGGAAATATATATAAAAGGTGTTATATTGGAAATCGATTTTGTCTAGTCACACTGGACATCTTCAGGCTTAGACAGAGACTCCGTTTGGGGCCGGTGTGACTGGACAAATCGATCGCCAATATAACACTTTTTATTATATATTTACCATTTGCCATTACTTATATTATTTACCAGTATCTGGTGACTGAGCTTTGCTCGTTTAGAATAATACACGTATTATAAAAATCAATTAGAAAAATTAAAACACATTTATTACTCAATGAAAACATTTATGTGGTTTAAATAAAACCGATTTAATACAGCACAATTAATATAGCACTGAACAAAAGGTATTGCCCCTGATGGGGTTAGAACACGCGACCTTCATATTACGAGGCTAACACACTACCGCTGGACCACGGCGTCTGCCAAATGAGCAACGCCGGTTAAGGTCTTTTAGCCAACCTCAATTGTTTTACTGTATAACTATCCATGCAGTAATTATTTGCCTGTGACCAACTGATTTTGATATAAACGGAATGAGGATTGAAAAGCAAAAGAGAAATTTAATTTACACATATTAATTGGTTTGTTATAGTGGCTTCAAGCAATACAACAAATACGTTTTCTATCAAAACACGGAAGATTTTGGAAATACTCTTTCCTGCTTTTATTTCGCACAGTTATGTTACCCTTAAGTTTTTACAAATTGTTTAGTAACCTGATAATTTTATATTTATTACATACATAAAATAAATATTTATGAAAAACCTCTATTCACATATTGTTCTTTGCCGTCTTCAATCAATAACTGTCAAACGGTTATAAACAGCTGTTTTGGTTTGTATTGTTTACATTTGATTCTCCATAAGCGTAATGTTAAATTTTTAGATTTTAAACTTAATATTACAAGAAAACACGAATTTTCCTGGACATTAGACCTATCTAGAACTTATTTTCTACTCGGAAATTAGTTATTTCCAAAATTTAAAGAAAATCCTCGGTGCCGTTTTCGAGATCCGTGTGCAAATATATATATATTGTTTACATTTGATTCTCCATAAGCGTAATGTTAAATTTTTAGATTTTAAACTTAATATTACAAGAAAACACGAATTTTCCTGGACATTAGACCTATCTAGAACTTATTTTCTACTCGGAAATTAGTTATTTCCAAAATTTAAAGAAAATCCTCGGTGCCGTTTTCGAGATCCGTGTGCAAATATATATATACAAACCTTGCTCGTATTATAGTATTGGATTAATCTAAATAACACTTTTTATTATATATTTACCATTTGCCATTACTTATATTATTTACCATTAATCTAAGTGTAAATATATTAAGTAGTGTTGGAAGACATGAGTTTTTTCATCCTACAGTAAAACAAACTTGTATAGTTCTAATCAAAAAGTTATAAAAGTTTTATTAGAAGTTTTTTTAAATAAAAAAATGAAATAATAAATCCAGAAAATCTTACATAAAAGAACAATAAGAATGATATAACTTACTGGGGATACATATTCATGAAGTGTTAAGTTTTTCCTCAAATTGAGAGAACACTGACAACAGTACTGTCACTGTCTCCAACCGGCAGGTTGTTTATGCGCAACTTGCAACATGAACAAAATACATTGTCAGTGTAGGGAAGGTGGAGGATGAAGCGGTCAGGGAGACTCAGGGAAGGCTATATTGAAAAAAATAGATTAAATAGATTTATGTGTCATCTAATTTATTTTAGTCTGTTTTAGTCACTTTATCAAAGTTCTCTATTTTGCTTTTGGCCAGATTTTGTTGTAGTTATATACGAGGTTTTAGAATTTAGTATAATAAATTGACGATAAATACAAGGTGTTATCAATGCTTACTGTTTACATTGGGTGGGACTGAAAAAACTAATTACCTTTTATCTGTGTTGACGTTACAGCCGAGGCTGTGATAACCAAAGTGCACTGTATCCATTATAAAAACATTATCGTCATATATGAAAAGAGTATAGTTCTTTCTAGAAATGTATTACATTCCAATGTTTTTAAAATCAAGTGATTCATTCTCTCTTTGAAAACCACTAGTCTAGCAGGTTCCCTCTTAAGTCCTTTTTTTTAAGCTTTGGTAAGGAGTATGAATGAAGGGCAGTAGTGGGGCAGGTGGGCTTAGTTAAACTTATGCTTTGCATGTAGCTGACACTAATTTAACTCATCTTATCTCAATAAGGTATGGCATTGCATGTTCAACTAACGTCTCATTTAAATTTATTTATTAAACTATCAGAAATGTTTTAGAGGAGCCTTCTAGTCATTGGAAATGCCTAATTAAGGGGAAGCAATAACCCCACTCCCCGTTTTATTGAAAAATATTTTAATTTTCAAGTTTTTTGGGAATGATTTTAAGGTCAGGATCTTATTACAGCCCAGAGAAAAATTTCCTACAGTTTAAGTTTTAACCTAGACTGATTGTGTTAGTCACCAGAAGGCAAGTGTACACTTCCATTATTGCATGTCTTCAGTTTGTGTTTGATAGTAGGTGTGATAATGTTAACACCATAAATATCCATTCGTATTATAATTACTCTACATCATTAATTTTCTTATAAATTTATATTCTAAATATTTTCAGTTATGTTTTAGTGCCAGTAGTGATGTAGCCTGGAATTCTTTTGCATAGGCCCGAAATACAATAATATGGAAGTGAGATGCATCGCCTGTGAGAAATAAGCTATTGAGTATGCTACAGAGAGAAAAATGTACTTTACCACATGACAAAGTGTGGAGTTTCGATTTTTCCTTCTACATATTTAACTTGAGCTTGCATACATAACTATAGAGGTCATAGTAACCACTTCATAGACTAATGTCACTGGCTCAATACAAATTGAAAAAAAATGAGCTGAGCACATTTCTATTGTACATTTAATTTTAATTACTCATATTGTTGAACACCCCCGTCGCAGCAGACCTGCGTACTCAGCGAATTTCCAAATCAATAATATGACAATAATAGTATAAGTACTGTATGTGACAATATTTGATTAGTCAATACCTGTTAACAAACTAGAGTATTTGCCTATTCTCTGTAACATTAATATGGGAAAGAGTATGCAGGTTTGTTGCTTTGAGGAACAGTAAAAGTAGGCATTTATATCATAAAATATTTTTAATCTGACCATATATAATTATCTGGACATAAATAAAGGAGTTTGCCTATTCTCCATAAGATTAACATGGGAAAGAGTATGCAGGTTTGCTGCTGTGCCAAACACAAAAACTATGATTTTTTAGTATAAACGTATGGAACCCAACCACATGAAGCTAAATACAAAGTTTTATCCAAAACTAATGATTCGTAAGGGAAATATTAATTTTTCCTTATCCTCCATAAGATTAGCATTGGAGCCCCTAAATACAATGAACTGTGTTTAGATTTTTTAATATCTCGGCAACCGTTGGAGATAGAGAAAAACTTTAAGGAACTAAATTGTGTAGCTTTTAGCGAATTTCCCATAGGGAAGAAGCTATTACAGTTGGTCTCATGGCGAGACTTAAGCCCGGGACCATGTTATTTTTTCTTCTTTTGGTGCCCAGAGTCCAAAAACATTAGTCGTTAAAATTTTTATATAAGTTATGTGTCTGTGAACACGATAACTCTCGTAAAAATGGTCCGATCGAGACCAAATTTGGGAGAGACGTGTATTCCTACAAATGCTCGGACGAGTTCGTAAACCAGACATATCGGTCAATGGGAACGGGTAGTTTGGGGGGGTTTTGTACCCCAAAATGGGGTTTTTTGCTTTTTTCACATGTAATTTTTAAAAATTAATAATTTTATATTTCACCATTGGAATTAGATTAAAAAACTACACAATTAAGTTCCTTAAAGTTTTTCTTTATCTCCAACGGTTACCGAGATATTAAAAAATCTAAACACAGTATGTTGTATTGAGGGGCTCCAATGTTAATCTTATGGAGGATAGGGAAAAATCAATATTTCCTATATTAATCAATGTTTTTGGATAAAACTTGATATTTAGCTTCATGTGGTTGAGGTCTATCCATTTATGCTTAAAAATCATAATTTATCTGTTTATCATGGCAGCAAACCTGCATACTCTTTTCCCATGTTATTCATATAGGGAATAGGCAAACTCCTTTATTTATGGACAGATGTTCGTGAAAGTTGGTATATATGTTAAAAATATAAATTTTTTATGGTAGAAACACCTACTTTCAGTAGTCCTCACAGCAGAAAACCTGCACAGTCTTTCCCATGTCAATGTTATGGAGAATAGGCAAATAATTCTCATGTTTATGGACAGATTTTTATAAAACTTGTTATATATTATTATTATTATGTTATTGATTTGGAAATTCACTGAGTACGCAGGTCTGCTGCGACGGGGGTATTTAGCTTTCACTCCTACAAGTGAAAACACAAGAAAAGAATATATTTGTATGCCACAATACATTATTAAATAAGGCTATAAGGAAAACATTCACTGACACCAACATGAAAATCAGCTACAAAACAAAAAACAATATATTTAAAATCATCCAAAATCTTAGTATACCCAAACATGAGCAGAAAATTGATCAATTTGAAAATAGTGGAATTTATAAAGTTACTTGTGGTTAATGTTCAAAATTTTACATTGGACAAACAGGGAGACATTTCAAATGCAGATACAAGGAACACCTACAAGCAGTTAAATCAAACAACAGAACAACCAACAACATTTGCAGAACACATACTTAAGACACAACATGAATACAAAACATTCAAAGACAACATGAAATTTTTAAATAGGTACAGTAGAACCTCGATTAACTGTCACCCTTTTAACCGTCAGTCTCTATTAACCGTCACCCCGCTAGCGCAAAAAAATTTATGTTTCCGCGTCAGCACGGAGCCAAATCGTCTGTTGAGGCTTTATGATGAGTGGTGACGACTGTACTGCACACCTGCAATGTGCGTGAATCATTGGCAGCAAGGGTAGTGACCCAGCTGGTTAATCCCTTACACTGTCTTCTGCATTCCACTGCTACTTTTTCATTCTAGTTGAGTATGGTACGTGGCTACAGTGAACTGAAGTTATTGCCAATTTCAAATGCGATGCCTACTAGTTTTTTAAGTACTTTACCGTTTATTGTTGACAGTTCTGTGTTTACGTAGTGTGTAAATGCTCTTCTGTTATGGCTGAGAAAAAAAACGTGTAGTTTTGGGACTCGACAATTAATAATAAATTATTAAACGCTGGTGTTTCTTCTCAGAAAAATTAGAAACATGACTGCCTGAAAAGCTCGACGCGGAAAAAAAAGAAAAGAAAATGACAGATTATTTTAAAAACTAAATACTGGTAACGTAAGTTTTGAGAGTAAAAGTACATGTACAGTTGATATTTAATTGTTTTCTTAATAAAATATTTTAATAAAGTATTTTTCTTTTGAACTGGCGTAGTTTTGTTTTTTCTCATTTAAAATAAATTCACAATAAGTCAAACCATGAAAATTAATTAGGACTTACAATGGCGCCATTATAACATGCAAGGCAGTGAATTGCAATGTTGCCACGCCAAACACTGTCTAGGTGCAAAGTTTTATCGGCGCTATTATTATTTCTGTTATCCGTCTATTCGGTTATTCGTCATGGTCTCGGTCCCGAGGGTGACGGTTAATCGAGGTTCTACTGTATCTCCAAAAAGGGAGAAAAGATTAGTGTGTTAGAAGAATTTGAAATATATTTACACTACAAACATGAACCAGAAAACATATTAAACATAATGCAATTAGATAAAATCAATCCCATATTTGAA
The DNA here is from genome assembly GCA_023375725.1 of Nephotettix cincticeps. Lineage (NCBI taxonomy): Eukaryota > Metazoa > Arthropoda > Insecta > Hemiptera > Cicadellidae > Nephotettix > Nephotettix cincticeps. The sequence goes on along the minus strand of CM041786.1, from coordinate 90,499,399 downwards.
AAAATTGAAGAATTGAAAAAACTATAATTTTAATATACATATCTTTTCTATCACACTGCATGACAAATTCAACACATGTTTCTTAAACCAAAAGTTAAATTGATTATGTAATTACATACATTTAGAGGTTACATTTTTGTACATACTTGAAAATGGGATAATCCCCGAAACATGTTTTGTTAAATAAAATGAAATAATGCAAGATTACTATGGTATTCATTTATAATATAATAATAGTAATAGTAGCCCTATTAGTGAACGTTAATAAAACAAAATATATATTTAAAATTTTAACGACTATTGTTTTTGGTCTCTGGGCACTTAAAGACAAAAAAATAACATAGTCCTGGGCTTAAGTCTTACCATGAGACCTACTGTAATAGCTTCTTCCCTATGGGAAATTCGTGAAAAATGTACTAAATTAAAGTAATTTTTATGTAAAGTACTTTACTTTAAAAGTAAAGTATGTAAATGTAAAGTCAGAACGGTAGAAATCAAATTATACAATGAAATCACAACAATGATGGTGATGTACAATCATTTTACAAGAGGTAAAATCATTTTACTGACAATAACCCTGTATGTTCACATTAAGTTTCAAAATTCTAAATGAAATTGTTTTTCTAAAATATTATTAGTTTATTAAAATCATTAGAAAAAATAATAGAAGATAATAAGAAAGTAAATAAGAAAATATTTTATACTGTCAAAAAGAATGTCTTAAGATGTTGGGAATTGTGAAAATTGTGATACAAATTTATTAATGGGATATTTTAAGATTTATACTTTTTTTATACTTTTAACTGAAATGACGACCTACCTTTACATGTTATGGTGTTTCAGTTAAATGATCCTAGTATTGTTGATTTTAATTAAAAAATTGATGTGCTTTGTAAATTGTAGGTGAGGATGCCAACAATGAGATAGGGACTCCCACGAAAATATTTGGAAGTACAAATGTAGGTGACATATCCGAAAAACTGGAAGCTAAAAGGAACCTTAATCAGCAGATAAATAGTGTAAGTAAATGGAACTAGGGTCATGGTAATTAAGTTTAAACATGACCATGCTACTAATTAGGATTAAATTCAGTAATTTTTAGTTTTTAAAATTATTATTATATATCCGTTTTTTTTATTATGTTTTACCAGTGACAGCAATTGTGGGGCCTGCAGGGCCCGCTGTGCCGGAGGGCCCGCAAGCCTTGGCTGGGTTTTTATTGGGAAAGGTAGACCAAAGCGATCCCCCGCCAACCCTTCTCACAGCTACTGCTCATAAGCACAACATTGATATCTCTAATATGTCACTACACAGCGCCGGCGCAGTTCAGTAACGAGCGTATCATTGATGATGTTTTCCGCTATTCGTCGTCTTTGTTTCGTGTTGGCATTTGTGACTTCGTTTGCGTTCATGTTAACACGTCGTGTGTATGAACTGTTCGCTTCGTCAAAGTGAACCTACACATATTTGACGTCGCAAGAATAAATAGCGGCAATCAAGGAGGTAGAGAAGGGATTTAAGAAAAAATTTGAAATTCGGGATTCCTCTAAACCCAGTATCGACATTTAACAAAAATTAGAATTTTAATCAATAATATCTTCATTAACCTAACCTTTTTTAATATACAATGTCAAAACATGATGTTTTACTGTTTATTTCAACCACTTGCAAAAACTTTTCTAATTCAAATTTTTGGGTAGTTCGAATTTTTTTCTGGTCCCTTGAGGTTCAAATTATCCAAGTTCAATTGTACTACCAAGAAATTATTAAATTAACTTAAAACATAATTTTGCATAAAAACGGTACTGAGCATCATTATTTAGAGAACTTAATGAAATATTTATTATTTATGTTTGTTAGAAAGAATGTGTATTGTCATAGCCATCTATCATTACCATAAAGATAAGGCTTAACACATTCATTGCTGATATAGCACATGAGCGTGATGAGGCTGGGGCCCAGGTGCGCGTTGCGCACATGTGCACAGTTGGCCCGCTCGGATTCTATTTATTTGCTGAGATGTCAGCTTTGAATATGCTTTTGAAGGCTACAATACTGCTTGCGCCATGTGAAGAGGTCTCTCTTTTAATGAGATGGCTCGTAGTTCTAAGTTAAAGTCGCGAAAGCGCCACAAGAACTTGCACGGAGCCCGTGCAAGTGTTTGGTGCACCTTAGGAAACCCAACGCTTATTATTTCAGTAGTGAATGTGTTAAGTATTATTTCTAGTTTCGTGGTGAGTAATGTGAGTGATAAACATCCAAACCTCTAGGGAAACAAAATAATTTTAGTTATTGGTGATCCTTTTCTTATTTGTAGTCAAACTGCAGAATTGTATGGTCTATTTATTTATTTAACTGGAGATAGTAAATAGGGGTGTGCGATGCAGCAAAAAATTTTGATTCGATACAATGATGTGATTCAAAGAATTCCGATTCAAATCAATGTGATTCAATTCAATACGACACAACAAGCACACAACACAATTTTCTGTAAAACGGAAATCATATAACTGAAGATAATAAATAAACTGTGAAATTCAAGCCAAAAAATATATATTATTAGACTTTTCACTAAATTGTACTGTTCTTAATTAGTTTGATAATTTTTAGTTTGATAACTTTCAAGTTCCAAAGATTTTTGTTAAGGTATTTTATCTATGTATATTATATCAATAAAGCAAAGTTCGCTAAAAGATTTCCATGATTATCTAAAATTTTTAATAACTTGGAATTTGCATAGCTAGACTAAATAAGAATTATTTAAAAAAAATTAATGTAGGGCTGCAAATAGTAAAAATATATTATATATCTATTATAAACTACTCAATTAAATAAAAAACTGGTATGACGAAAACAAATATATCTCTAGTTTTAAAATTGTTTTAAAATTCCAAAATTCTTTTGTATAGGTTTAAAAATAACATATTTAACAAAATTGGAAAATGAGAAAAATAAAAGCTACTAAAGGAAAAGCTACTAAAAGTTACTAAAGGAAATGAGTAATATTGTAGGGAAAAGTATAAATAAAAATTCAAAAAGTAATAACTTAGAAAATATAAATAACCCTGTCGCAGCAGACCTGCATACTCAGCGAATTTCCAAATTAATAACATAATAATAATATATGACAAGTTTGATCATTATCTGTCATCAATTATCAATATGAGTATTATTAGCCTACTTTCCATAAGATCAACATAGGAAAGAGTATGCAAGTTTTCTGCTGTGAGGAACGCTGAACGTAGGTGTTTCTAGCGTAAAGATTTATATTTTGACCATTTATATCAAGTTTCATCAACATCTGTCCACAAATAAAGGAGTTTACCTAAACTCTATATGATTAACATGGGAAAAGAGTATGCAGATTAGCTACCATGATAAACACATAAACTAAGATTTTTAAGCATAAATGTATGGATCTCAACCACATGAAGCTTGATATTTAATCAAGTTTTATCCAAAAATATTAGATAATAAGTGAAACATTAATTTTTCCTCATCCTCCATAAGATTAACATTGGAGCCCCAAAATACAACGTACTGTGTTTAGATTTTTTAATAACTCGGTTACTGTTGGAGATAGAGAAAAACTTTAAAGAACTAAATTGTGTAGTTTCTCTTGGTCCATGTTAGTCTTAAGGAGAATAGGCAAACTTATATTTCTCGACAAATAATTGATCAAACTTATCATATAGCTTCTATTAATCAATATCAAATTATTTACATTAATAATGCAAAATTTTAGCGTTCCTTTAGGCAGTAAACCTATTTACTCCATTAATATACAATTCCATCAGGAAAAATGTCTCCAATTATGCGAGGAAAGAATACGTAAAATTATGTAAGAATGCTCAAATTGACGGTCTTAACTCTGTGCATTCATTCACTTTTATCATTCAAGTTCAAATACTCGTATGGTAAAAATATAATTTAAATAAAGGTATAATGAAAAGTGCATTTATGATACCCTGAATGATTTTAAGAGGTGGTATGATGAAAATTACTGTTCGTAACACGTCCAAGAGTGCTTATTTGGTACTTAATAGAATTCAAGTACGAGGCGAAACCAAGTACTTGAAACTAACGTGCGGAAAGAGAAAACAGTCCCTTTCCGGACTAGTGACGAAATATACTATTAATTTATAGGAGTTTTTTGGTATAGGTTATTCCCAGTCAAATATAGCAGTTAAAGGGTTAGCAACGATTAGTTGTTGTATAAGCTCCCTAATTTGAGATTCCATTTGAAGGAGTGTTTGTGATGAGGCAAAAAGGACGGCAGTGGACTGGACTGGACAGACTGAATGTCAAGTGCAGTGCAGACTTGAGACTACTCAGGAATTTTCGGGCTCTTCCGCGGAAGCTCGTCTCTCCGATGCGATGATGTACAAGTAATTTACGGATTTTGCCCAAAACTGAAATCGCCGTGATCTGATTGACGAAATCAGATTTCAACAATCACCGTTACAGTGGAATCCGTTGTTTGATATTTATTGTCCAAGTTTGACGAGTGTTTGTGTTTGACCTTGAAATTTCTCGTTAAGAAACTATGAAAATAAGAAGAATGGCTGACAGCAATTGTTTATTGTTGAATTAACAGTCGTCATGATGGTGATGTAAATTTTTAACCCTTTGAGTGCCGAGCATCTCGATCCAAGATGTGCTAAAATTACTAGCCCTAGGTACAGTGGATCTGCTTAAAATGCCAGCCCTTTTTTCCGAAAAATGCAAGCGTTTAGTAAAACAACTATCAAAATTTTATTTGTTTATTTTTTTTATCTTTTTTCATTTTACATTTCTTTGTTCTTGTTATTTTTGTTTTACCTAGGATAAATTGTGCATCAAAAAACCTATAAGTACAATAATTTGAAGAAAAAAAGAAAACGTATAACCTTTTTTTAATGAACATATTTAACCCTAGAACTGGCAAAGTCGTAATTCACGACGCATTTACAAATTCAATAAGAAGTGGTAGGTGGAGGCATCTGTCGTCAGTTTAGTGAACTTGTTAGACACTAGCGCCTAAGTGATCGTGTTGCCCTCTGGGAGCAAGCAACCCAACCTGCTCACGAAGTGCACTAGACTGCCACCAGGCACATCTTATAACCATGTAAATGCTTTCTACTCCTAACCGCTGCTAAAGCGCTGCGCTGACGAATGTAATGTTCTAACCATTCGGAAGTGTTAGGGTTCGAATCCCGACCATGAGCAATCCCAATTTGGCTTGCAAATGTGTGGTATAGCGGAGTGGGGGGCCCACCATAAATAAACGGTGGCCGGCTTGGGTTGAAGTTGACGGCATTTGTAGGCTTATTTGGGACTACAGTGGACACCTGTTTTGCTTTTGTGGTTAGTGGTTGTAAGGGGGATGCCACCTTTTATGCTTTTTGCTTTATGTTTTATGTTTTTTTTTATACTTTAATATTTCAAGAAGATATTAGTAATGATTTTATATTACAGTTAAAAGTAAAAAGCTTGCCACTTCTAGGGTTAAAAAATACGAGTTTGACGTAATAAAACATTTTTTTAACTAAAATTTGCTAATATGTCTTAACAAAAACTGTATGAGGGAAGATTTGCCCGTGTAAAGTGCTCACAGTCAAGCGCGGTATTGGGTGGTAATCAACCCCATGGCAGTCTCCCTTCCGATGCCAATTAACCATCCTATAAGTTTCTTTCTGAACACACCAATGCTACATGGGGCAATATTCCTTAATTCATCAGTTAAGTTTGTATAAATTACATGGGCCAGTATAGTTTATGGATTTTTCGATCTTTGGTGTGACTATAACGATGTTCATACGATGACTTGTTAGGTACGTATGTGAAGTTTTCTCAATAAAATTATATTGTCTTTTGAAACTAAATAATGCAACCGTTTTTATGAATAATTGCCTAATATCTAATACTTTGAAAATGTCAAACAATCTGTCGAAAGAAAACCTAAGGGGGAAAACCTTTTGAAGCGCTGATTTAATTATAGACTTCTGGGTGATCTGTGGAGTGGTGGGGGAAAAGCCCTTGTTGCTATCAAACATGTGTCAGTAGTGCTCCTCAGTTTCAGTGGAAATTTTTGATTATACAGAAAGTTTTTTATTTGAAAATACTCCCATTTAATTATCTGTGCAATAGTTTGAAACTGGTTTTTTTCTAATTGGTAATCGGTTTAAATCTATTTAGGTTTTTCCATTAATTTATGAAGAATATTCAGAGGTTTGTGATAAGATAAGACCAGTGATAAGGCATCCAGCAGGTGCAGCTGGAGTGAGTTGACCTTTGATCAAACTGATAGTGGCTTGTGGATTCGGTCTCATTGTAACTGGTTGTGTGTGAATGTGTCTATCTTCTACACACCTTATAAGGGAAATTTTATAAGGCTTTAGAATCTTGTTTCCCTTTTATGCTTATATTTGGCTGTCTATTATTCTGATTTTAACTGAAATAAAATTATATATTTAAACCGGTTTTCACTTATAATCGGTTTTCAAAATAATTTATATAGACACCCAATTTATTTTTTTTATTTTATTTTTCTGACTTTTAAACTACAGTATAGTTACTGTATTTTTCATTTTATTTGAAATTAAGAAACAATACCCTTGTGGGAAGTGTTCAAAAAATGTTAGTAGGTGTAAAGCTATCCTCTGTAAAGGGACATGCTTGAAATGGTATCACTTTAAATGCTCTCCTCTAACCTTAGAAGTGGCAAGCTTTCTACTCTTAACTGTAACATGTTTTGGAATGGGTGTGTTTGAAAATATTGGCGGCATGTAATTATCTTGGGGGAGTTGTTGATGGAATAGGTGAGTTTGAAAGATCGGGTGATTGGGGCATTGTGGGTGATGGGGTAAGGATTGCATTGGATTTTGGGTTTAAGGCTACTGGACACAGGTCAATTGTGTGTTCTGTATATTCATTATTTTTGTTGTTGTAACAAAATAGAAAAATGTCTTAAATAGAGTCCTGCGTTTTACATAATTAATTAAAAATAGTTAAATTTATTTATTGAAATGTTTGTAGCTTTAGAGTTTTTTTTATTGTAAAAGTAGTTATTAGTTTTTTATGATTAAAGGTTAGAAATATAGTTAGACTTTCAGTTTGTCAAATCCAATGATAAAGGTGTAGATGCTCAGTCAACACCAGCCACTCTGTTGATTATCAAGTTCCTCAAGTGCAAGTAAACACAAGTGAAACTATTCTTCTTTGAAACTGCATTCAATCCGGTTGTTACAGATATCTCAGTTGACACCAGCCACTCCGCTGACAGGCCGCAGATACCTTAAGCCTAAGGATGCCGGAAGCAATGTTACACCGGTGTCCACCGCTACCCAGAGTGTACAGAGACTACAGAACCTGTTGAGTGGTCGAAGCCCTACCCCATCACCCACCTTGCAGCAATTGATCACGTTAGTAGCTTTCAATAACGTTTTACCATCAAGGCCTCTTTCTTAAAAATAATTAGGAGATAATCAGAGGATAAACAACTCATCAGTAAAATGAGGTTTCACTTCACAGAGCACTGGGTTATATAGACAAATTATACATACATACATACATATCCCGCGTCGTCCTGGTTGACCTTTCCAGGCATGGGACCAGTCAAATTTCCTTTTCCTATTATTAATTTCCTATTTATGGGCACATCTTGTCGATGCTGTCATGTTTCTCAAGACAGTAGGCAGAGAAGAGGGAAAAGAATGGATGATGAATTAGCAGGATTTAATTTGGCCGGGCTATGGATTGTTTATGGTATGGTTGAGAATAAGTTTAGGTAAGATAAAAAGGGAGTTCATAATATCACTGTTCGATTAAACATTTTTTGAGCTCGTGTCTGAATTTTTTTAAATTATTTATCTGGGCTATGTGAGGTGGAATTTGATTAAGTAGCTTGAGTCCAATGTATTCTGGCTTATTTTCAAATAATTTAAGATTGTGGGAAACGGATGGGTTAAAGTTTCTATTTGTAGTATTATAAGAATGCTGATGAGCTCTACCAAGATTATGTTCTTTAACGTGACTAATTACCTCTAACATATAAATGCTAGGAACTGTTAAAATTTGCAATTCTTTAAAATAATTAAAACATGAATCTTTAGGCCTGAGTTCACAAATTCATCACTTCGAGGGAAAATGATCTGCTTCAACCCCTGTTGAAGCACTCTGCGAATTTCCAAATCAATAATAATATATAACAGCTCTGACCAATATCTGTAATAAATAAGGGATTTGCCTATTCTCTGTAAGATTAACATGGGAAAGAGGATGCATATTTTATGCTGTAAGTAACACTGAGAATGAGCATTTTTACCTTAAACAATTTCTATTTTGACCATATATGGCATGTTCTTCGAGGGGGTTTACAAAATCGGTCAGGCCAACATCACCTACGCCCCGAAGAATAGAGGTCACAGATTTCACCGGATTGTTGGAGAATGATAGTCGAGAGTCGGAACTCTTGGATATAAGCCTTTATCACCCAACATGTTTTTGGGTTTACCAAAATCAAAATAGTCGTATATTTTGAGTACAGTGATATATTGGCAGAACATAATACAAAACAAATCAGAAGGGATATTTGGTACAATTTGAATTGGAAATAAAAGAAAATAAAAAACAGCAATTGAATAAAGTAATAGTTCATTTAACGGGGTGATAAAAAAATTTATAACGGAGTCCTGCCAGTATCGACAAGAATGGATGGGTCGGGTTAAGGTGTTAAAATATGTTAGTCGTTAAAGAAAGAAAAAAGGTTATGAAACATGTTACACAAAATGTATACTTGAGCTAAGGGAGAATATTAACTAAAAGTGTATTGAAGAACCAAAAAGAAAAGGGATTTGTTGATCGATATTTACTGTGTAGTACGTTGTCGAGGGTCGTAGTACGGGAGCGGTCTTTTGTTGTGGTGTTTCCACTCTCGCGGTTCATTCATTCATTCAAAGGAGCAGTTTTCTCTCAAGGCACTTCAGCCGTAGCGGCTTTTTGCGCACCTCTGAACTTCTCTTTCCTGGAGAATCAGGAATCTTCCAAATGAAGAGACCTGGAGAACTCCAAAAACCTGTCGACGAGCTCACCCAGAGGCAGAAAACTACCCCTTACCAAATTGCCCAGTATGGAGGACCTCACCTCTGTCAACTCTACACAATCAAAGAGTAGGTGATCCACAGTTTCCCTCTGCAGATAACATTTTCTACACAGAGGGTCGCATGCGTATGTTGATGCTTCCTCAGATTACCGTGACCAGTGATGATACCTGTAACTAGTTTGGCATCCTTCCTGCCAAGTTTCAAGAACCTTTTTGCAACCTTATGAGATGGAGAACAAATATTAAGCTTACTTACTCTAGGGAAAGGGAAAAAGCAGGGAAAGTTCCGCTCATCTTTTCTTATGGCAATCCCTAGCCCAGGAATTGATAGTCTGAAATTCCGCATCGTGGGAAAAACCACAAAAGGGCTGAGGCCCACAAAGGGGGGATGGTGCAGCCTCTTTAGGTCGAGGTCGTAGGCGCGCCCTTCTGCCCGAGATCCTTGTAATCCCCTACTACCACCTTGGCACCCTCCTTGAACTCAAGCCTGTCGGATCTTTCTGCTTGTTAACCTTATTGAACATGATTCCCTGCAACAGACCACAACCTTCAGCAGACAGTTTCTCCTCCGGAAACTGTGTCGGGATGATGGCGATCTTAGTCATCATTAAGCGATCCTTGAAGGAACCACCTGCAGACGTGGACATTGACGCCATCGGAGCCGGCGGGTTCTGACCATCCGCCGGGGGTTCGAGATCCCAATGGGATTTCTTTTTCACAGGAGCCGTTGCCGCCTTGGTTGCCCTGCACATAGATGACACACCTTGGTTATCTTTCAGCTCCCCTTTGGGGCTGAGGGTTTCAAGCAGCTCCCTCTTCATCAGCTTGCAGTACTCCTCCCTTGGAAGCCAGGTCCTATCTTTAGTCTTTTTCTCCCTCACCAATTCCAGCTTACGAGCATGCAGTCCCTTCCCCTGTTCCTTAGTGAGCGAGGCTCAGACTACGTCGTCTGAGATGTCCAGAGCAGACTCCTGCTCCGGCTTATCCTCCACTGCCTGTGTGCCAGACACATCAGCCTTTGATGTACCTGCAACAGCAGCATTAGCAACAGACAATGCCTGGACAGCCCTGTGCGCCATCTCCAACATCTCCATGGGTTCCGAAGTCGAGGTGAGAGAAGAGGCTATCCTCTCCAAACCGCCCAACCCCTCTTCCAGTGAACTCAGCGAGTCACCTGAAAAAGACAGCTGTTGTTTGCCCTCTCCAGAATCCTTGGGCAAGCCCTCCGAAGAGGGGTGGGATTGAGTGCTAGTGCACCGACCCACCTGGGGTAAATCCGTAGTTTTATCATCAGCCATTTCTTTCTAGAATCAAGAAGTCAGATTGTTAGCAGTTTGGCGACCATTCTGCAATTGTTGTTCCGCCTGCCAATTTTTGAAAGCCTGGGCTCTTTTGGAGTTCACCCCTCATCGTTCCCAGCTCAGTCTTGAAACAGCTGCACACTTACCTGACCTGGTCGACAGTGCGGTGGGCCCAACACTCTACATGAGACACTGCTCCCCGTCTCACGGGCAATTTGGCCAGGTCTAGATTCGCTGCCTTCTGCTAAAAACGGGGGCACCCCTAGCACCCTAGAGATATGTGCAAGCACACAGCACGACCGGCAACAAAGCCAATCGGGCAGCAAAACGCTGCTTCACAGCAGCTTCAGAAGACATTCAGCCAAAATGCACTCTCTATTCAAAGATGTGAAAAATGTGTGTAGGAGTTCTTTGCAGAGACAAAAAACAACCATGACATCCTTATTATTGACTGAATGAAGGTTGAAAAAAATCAAACAATTAATTATTTGTCCACATTACCAATTTGTAACATTTGTCAATTCAGATGTTTAACAAATAATACTTGTTAAAAAATGGTTGGAGATAATCCAATACTATAATACGAGCAAGGTTTGTATATATATATATATATATATATATATATATATATATATATATTTGCACACACATCTCGAAAACGGCTCTAAGGAATTTCTTTATATTTTGGAAATAACTAATATCCGAGTAGAAAATAAGTTCTAGATGTCCAGTAAAATTCCGGTTTTCTTGTAATATTAAATTTAAAATGTAAAAAAATAACTTTATGCTTATGGAGAATCATAAATAATACAAACCAAAAAATCTGTTTATAATCGTTTGACAGTTGTTGATTGAAGATGGTGGGGAACAATATGTGAATAGAGGTTTTTCATATATATTATTTTATGTATGTAATAAATGCAAATGTATTACATACATATACATACAATTTTCAGGTTGCTAAACAATTTGTAAAAATTTAAGGGTAATATAACTGTGCAAAATAAAAGCAGAAAAAAGTGCTTCCAAAATCTATAAATTAAATTTTTCTTTTGCTTTTCAATCCTCATTCCATTTCTAACAAAATCAGTTGATCACAGGATAATAATAACTGTATGGATAATTAAACAGTAAATGATCGGCTAAACCAATTGAGGTTGTCTAATTGAGCTTAAACGGCATCGCTCATTTGGTAGACGCCGTAGTTCAGTGGTAGCGCGTTGGCCTCGTAAACCGAAGGTCGTGAGTTCGATCCCCATTAGAGGCAATACTTTTTGTTGAGTGCTTTGTGTGTTTTTGTTTATTGTGTATTAAATTGGTTTTATTTAAACCACATAAAAGTTTTCATTGAGTAAAATATTTGTTTTAACTTTTCTTATTAACTTGTATAATATATGAAATGAAATGAAAAATGTCTTTATTTGAGAGGCGAAGTTAGGACTAACAAGTCCTCTCTACCACTTAACCTCTAATAAACTAAATTTCATTAAATAAAATAAAAAACTTAAGTCGTAAATAATAACATAACATAAAATAAATTACAAAATAAACAAACTTTGTTTATTAAACAAAAAAAACCTAGATCAGACAAACACGCACCAATCTCTCAATCGCTGTTGCCCCAGTGCCTGCCCCGACAATGACACACATCACCCGTCACTACTTGGTCCGAAAATATGACGCTTTACCTCCGCCCCAAACCGAGCATGATTGCCCTCATTTTTAAGAATATCAGGAAGTTGGTTCCAGTATCTAGAAGCAGTGACAGTGAAAGAATTAGTATAAAGTGTTGTTTGATGAATTGGAATTTAAAGAAGTTGAAAGCCCCTGCGAGTGTTGTGAGTACTTATATCAGAAATGAAAGTGAAATTATTAGAAAGATAAGAAGGTACGTTATTATTGATTATGAAATGAAACAAACGAAGAATATGAAATTCTCAAAGTTCTTTAAGCCTCATTAATGAAAGAATATTAAAATATGTTGAAACATGGTCGGAACGCCTCAGACCAAAAATAAATTGAATGCGGTAATTTTGTGCCCGTTGAAGCCAATTCTAGAGCTCCACAGTCATGTCATTCATCACAACGTCACATTAGTTGAAGTGTGTCAGAACAAGGGTCTTTACCATCATTGTCTTCACGTTAATTGGAAGAAACCCAGCAAAACGTTTCAGACTATGAATGGCAGCAAAGACCCTGTTGCAAGTGAAGTTGACTTTGTCAGACCATTTCAAGTGTTTGTTCATGATAAGTCCCAAGTTTTTCACCTTGTCACTGTAATCAATATCAGTTCCATCAACACGTAGTCGAGGTGCAGTGAGAAAGTTGATTTTGGTTAGAAGTTTAGGGTTGCCAACAATCATTGCCTGGGTTTTTGTGGCATTTATTTTGAGACTGTTACGGCTTGCCCATTGAATGATGGAGTCAATGTCAGCATTCATTTGATGAACTGTTGGTCCAATGTTGTCAAGTGTAAGGTGAGAGTAAATTTGCAAATCGTCAGCGTAAAGATAAAAGTGAGAATGAGTGATGTGTTACATAATAGTGTTGATGTACAGTGCAAAAAGAAGAGGTCCCAGGACAGACCCCTGTGGCACACCACGTACAACAGGTTTCCATCCCGAACAACCCCCTCCAGTCTTAACACACTGCTGGCGCTCAGAGAGATAGGACCCAACCCAGTCAACACAACCATCGGAGAACCCAGCCCTACGTAATTTGAACAAAAGGAGAGGATGATATACACAATCAAACGCCTTTGAGAAATCAAAGAGAGTTAGAATGGTTACCTGTCGTTTATCCATTGCTAATTGAATGTCGTCTGTAATTTTCAAAAGAGCGGTGGAAGTACAGTGATTAGGGCGAAAACCTGATTGTAAGGATATATGTCTTATTCTACAAGCAAAGCTCGGTCACCAGGTACTTTTTTATAATAAGACATAGTTATCAAAAACATTTATATGTAAAATATTAGCTATAGGTTGGTAAAAATGTGGGGAATAAAAAAATCATATGAATACGTAAAACAGATCTTAGTTAACGTATTTCTGAATAATAAAGTTATAGTTTATTACAGCTATGCTGTACACTAAATAATTTACTGAATAATGTATGTGAATAATATCAATACGTAGATATGTGGACTTCTTTGTCAAATGATGCCTTATGGCTCTTCCCACCCATTTCATCAATGGTAACTTTGAAATAGATTATTATTGTAGAAAAAATTTCTCATGACAACTACTAAAGAGTTTGATGTCCATATTTTCCAATTTTATTGTGTTTATACAGTAGAACCCCTCAACACAAAGATGTGTGGACTTAAGGTTGTCGAGTTTTGAGGTTTAGAGAACGTATATAAAAATAACTAACGGTTGAATAAAAACGGTTAATTGGAGTATTAAAACACATTCACTGCTAAAATCTATGCAATAGAGAGTAGTATAGGCCTATGCCAAATTTTCTCTTACGATTTTACTCACCATTTGATTGAAAACAGTGAAGAAATGCCTTTTGGACCAAAAATGGCATTTACGGCCATTTTTTTGCGGTAACGACCATTGCCGCCAGCACCTGGGGATGATGAAAAGAGCTTTTGTGGCAGCGATTGTTGCCGCCCGCAGTGAAAGTGTTAAAATGATACATTTACTGATTTATTATGTACAATTATACATTTATTTCAACATTTATACTAATCTGAATGCCCAGTGATGACAATAAAGCGAGGGTAGTTTATGACCTGCCCAGGAATCCCAGGTCAACACACAACCTCTCAATAAGGAAAGTGGGTAACAGGAACGTGTGCAAACAATAGCCTGTCCCAGCTAGGCTGGTAAAGGGTACTTTGAATGACTTTGGAAAACCCAAAACCTAGTCTGAGTCTCTAGCACTCTCGAGCGTCCTATATACTGCTTCAGGTTATGGGCGGTGTAAAAAAATATTAATTCACCAGCCCTGTCTAGTTGGAGTAAACTTTTTTGTTTAACTATCCAAACAGTTATTATTAGCCTATAATCAACTGATTTTGTTAGAAAAGGAATGAGGATTGAAAAGCAAAAGAGAAATTTAATTTACACAAATTAATTGGTTTATTACAGTGGCTTCAAGCAATATAATGAATACGTTTTCTATTAAAACATGAAAGATTTTGGAAATACTTTTTTCTGCTTTTATTTCGCACAGTTATGTTACCCTTAAGTTTTTACAAATTGTTTAGTACAGTGGAACTTGGTTATAACGTCATTGAAGGGATCACACAATTAATGACGTTATATCAGAGTGACGCTATAAAAGAGGTTACATAATTTTAATTTAAAACCGAGGAAAAATAGGGAAACACATTTTTTTATTAAATTACGACATTTAATGAAGGTAATTTGAAATACAGTGGAAGGAGGATAATTCGAACTTCTGTAATTCGAAAACTTCTTTAATTCGAAGTTTTGACTTGGTCCCTAGAATGTTATATAAAAACAATGTTAAAATATCCTGGTTAATTCGAATATTTTTTTGGATAATTCGAATTTTTTGCAGCGTAAATTTAGAATATAAAATATAGAACAAGTCATTGTATGCGATTTTCCAGGAAACGACATCGTGGCTTCCTGTCCGTAGGCTATTTTTAGCTAGATCAACGCGCCCATCCCCCGCCAACCCTTCTCACAGAACATACACCTGCTGTTGACTGGTCACATGATACCCCTCCCCCTCAACAGTTCACTACTGATAATAAATCACAACATTGACATCTCTAATACGTCACTACACGGCGCCGGCGCAGTTCAGTAACGTGCGTATCATTGATGGTGGTTTCCTATATTCGTCGTCTTTGTTTCGTGTTGGCATTTGTGACTTCGTCTGCGTTCATGTTAACACGTCGTGTGTATCAACTGGTTCGATTTGTCAAAGCGAACCTACAAATCTTTGACGTCGCAAGAATAAATATCGGCGATCAAGGAGGTAGAAAAGGGATTCAAGAAAAAATTTGAAATAGCTAAATTTTCGGGATCCCTCCAAACACAGTATTGACATTTAACAAAAATTAGAGTTTTAATCAATAATATATCTTCATTAACCTAACTTTTTTAACATACAATGTTAAAACATGATGTTTTACTGTTTATTTCAACCACTTTCAAAAACTTTTCTAATTCGAATTTTTGGATAATTCGAATTTTTTTCTGGTCCCTTGAGGTTCGAATTATCCAAGTTCTACTGTACATGGTAAGTTTATGTTTATGACTGACTGACTACTCTATAGCCTACTATATAAAAAATCGAATTTGAAAATATTGCAATGAAGTTCGGCTTGGTGAATTCAACTGTTGGTTCGATTTTAAAAAACAAGCCCGAACACGCGTCTGCTATCTTAGCGGTTAGCGGTAAGACAGCAATAAAATGCCGTTTCTTAAAATAGAATGTAGCTAAACAATAGCCGCGGCCCTCACGTTGCACCACCAACCGAACTTTCTCTATTTAGCTATATGATGCCTTCATCTCGGCCCGATTTTCTTGACGTTATATACGAGGTTTGATATACTGACAGTATATCCGAGGTATTTCCTATGTAAATACATATAGTTTGGCGGGACCTAAAAATAAATGACGTTATGACTGAGTTGACGTTATGGCCGAGGCCGCAATAACCGAGTTGCACTGTAATTTGATAATTTTGCATTTATTACATATATAAAATAAATATTTATGCAAAACCTCTATCCACACATTATTGTTCCCCACGATCTTCAATCAAGAACTGTCAAACGGTTATAAACAGATGTTTTGGTTTGTATTGTTTACATTTGATTCTCCATAAGCGTAATGTTAAATTTTTAGACTTTAAACTTAATATTACAAGAAAACTAGAATTTTGACATAATAACAGTGTTTATCCTTTATCATATCCTATTTATTATGCCAGCATAACAAAGGTTTATTCTCTATCAAATTAAATATACTGTACCAGCATAATAACAGTGTTTATCCATTATCGTATCGTATTTATTGTGCCAGCATAACAAAGTTTTATTCTCTATCAAATTAAATATACTGTACCAGCATAATAACAGTGTTTGTCCTTTATCATATCCTATTTATTGCGCCAGCATAACAAAGTTTTATTTTCTATCAAATTAAATATACTATACCAGCATAATAACAGTGTTTATCCTTTATCATATCCTATTTATTGCGCCAGCATAACAAAGTTTTATCCTCTATCAAATTAAATATACTATACCAGCACAATAACAGTGTTTATCCTTTATGATTTCCTATTTATTGCGCCAGCATAACAAAGTTTTATCAAAATTAAAGGTTAAAATACCTGTAGTGCTGTCTGTGATCCTAGGTTAGGTGCTGACGACCAAGGTTTCGGACTTAAAAGTCCATTATCAAGTCAACTGGCATCTACAAAATTAAATGCAATGATTGCCCCAGTTACTACATAGGTCAAACCGCACGATCGTTCAAACAGAGGTTTAAAGAACATCTGCCTAGAAAATCTTCCAAGTCTGCTTATGCTAATCATTTAATAAATAATAACCATAATTACACCGACATTAACACGAATCTAGAAATATTACATTATTGCAGGAAAGGTAAACATATGAACACAATCGAAGAATTTGAAATATATCGTTCATCCAAAAACAACCCTTCTGGTTTACTCAATGAAAAATTATCCTTTGAATCCAACTTAATTTATAACACAGTTATAGGATTAACAGAAGGCAGAGGCAGTTCGAGGTAAAGAAAGCGAAAGGATTATCATGATTAGGAATGGATTGTTACGTCATGGCGATGCATTCGACTTGCTTGACCAGTCATGACTCATCGTTCGCCGGCTTCACTACGCTCTCGCCCTAAATTTTACAATTTGGCCAAATTTAATGTATTTTGTGTATCTATGTTTCCGTGTGTGTGTAAGTGTATCAAGACGACTCATCACTACATCAGTGTTGAGGATAAATTTTAAATTTTAAACGTGGTATTCTCTTGACTTGATAATGGACTTTTAAGTCCGAAACCTTGGTCGTCAGCACCTAACCTAGGATCACAGACAGCACTACAGGTATTTTAACCTTTAATTTTAGTAAAATCAGTGATCCGGAGGCTACAATGGTCAAATTAGATGCTTGTCAAGCAAAATTAGCCTACAACTACAAGAATACCAAGTTAAAACTTCTCAAGACTATTGAAAATATTAACTTCAATAAAAAATGTTTAGAGTATGGTTTAGTACCAAAATATGTTAATTTTAAAATTAGAAGTAATTCAAGAGCTGCGATATTAGCTAAAAGAACTGCCGTAAATGTTTGGATTAAAAGTGAAATAAAAACTCTTTATAGTAAAAAAAGCATGATAAATAAACTCTTACTTAGAATACATTTGGAACTTATGCATAACTTACACCCACTGAGTCAATTATATGTATTTAGTCATTTGGAGAGACAAATTAATAAACAAATCATAGCTAAAAAGAAGATTCATTCTAAGAAATTGAATTCATTAATATCGGCTCAGTTACAAGATGAAATAGTACAGTGCACCCACAAATTTCACCCTAGATTTATAAACAAAACTGACATAAATTTTGTTGAACCAGAACTTAACTTGTTTAACAAAGGCTTGAATTTTAACTTCATCAATAGTAGAAGAAACAACATAGTATCTGAGTTATTAAATGCTGAAACTGCGATTAAACACATAAAATCTGCTGAGTCACGTGACGTTTCTAGAGTCATGATCTCGAATCAAATTAAAAAGGTAATTAATAATCCCATCCCAATAAAGAAATACACATCTAAACATAAGAATTTACGGTCAATTGCAAATTCTATTAAGAAAAAGTTATTAGATAACAACGCCGTTATCACCAAGGCCGATAAGGGTAATTGCACTGTTATTCTAAACAGAGATGATTACTTAAATAAAGTCCAGGATTTTATTAAAACTAATCATATACAAACACTTTGTACTGACCCCACCTCATCGTTCTCTAAAGAAGTAAACAAAGCTATTTCATGTAGTATCAACCTCTTCTCCACTGAGCAAATAAAACATCTCAAGGTAACAAATCCTCAAGCTCCACTTTTACGGGGCTTACCTAAAATCCATAAGCCTAACACACCAATCAGACCTTTGGTAAACTTTACACCTTCTCCCGCTTACAAAATTGCCAAAATGTTGGATAAATTAATACGCAAAGAAACGAAATTAGAACAAAATCATGCCATAAAAAATACAATAGAACTAGTTAACAAATTATCTGGTATAAACTACAGTTCAAGATATTTCATGGCATCTTTTGATATTGTGAACTTATTCACTAATGTCCCCATCGAAGAAACATTGCATATATTAAAGAAAAACCTCGATAAAAATTCCACATTACCACAACCTGCTAGGGAGGAATTGTTGAACTTAACAAAAGTAGTACTAAAACAGAACTATTTTATGTTTGAGAATAATTATTACATCCAGAATGAGGGCATGGCTATGGGCTCCCCACTGTCAAGTGTGTTGACTGAACTATTCTTAAATTATGTGGAAAACGAACATTTATGGTCGAGCAGAAACCGCCAAAAAGATAAAATTATATTTTACTGCCGCTACGTTGATGACACCTTCGTCCTGTTTAACGGTAATAAGAGACAGTTACACATCCTCAACACTTACCTCAACTCCATCCATAAGAACTTACGGTTTACCTTAGAAGAAGAAAACAATAATGAAATAAATTTCTTGGACTTAACAATAATAAAGGAATACAACAACTTCATTTTTAAAATTTACAGAAAGCCAACCACAACTGATCAGACTATCCATTCATCGTCTCACCATCCATATAACCAGAAATTAGCAGCGTACAACAGCCTGGTACACAGACTTATCTCTATACCCCTTAGTAATGAACATTTCATAGACGAATTAAATATTATAAAATACATTGCTGTTTCCAATGGCTATAAAACATCCATGGTCGATAAAATATTAAAAAAGCTAAGAAATAAATCCAATTTAAATACCGAAAAAGGAAATAAAGATTTTGTATGTGTTGAATATGGATCCGCTTTAAACCACACCCTCAAATCCGAATTAAAGAAAAATAACATTAATTTATCTTTCAGAACTTCCAATAAACTTCTGAACATATTGAAACAGAATGTAGTACAAAAGGATGTGGACACTAACAAAACTGGCATCTACAAAATTAAATGCAATGATTGCCCCAGTTACTACATAGGTCAAACCGCACGATCGTTCAAACAGAGGTTTAAAGAACATCTGCCTAGAAAATCTTCCAAGTCTGCTTATGCTAATCATTTAATAAATAATAACCATAATTACACCGACATTAACACGAATCTAGAAATATTACATTATTGCAGGAAAGGTAAACATATGAACACAATCGAAGAATTTGAAATATATCGTTCATCCAAAAACAACCCTTCTGGTTTACTCAATGAAAAATTATCCTTTGAATCCAACTTAATTTATAACACAGTTATAGGATTAACAGAAGGCAGAGGCAGTTCGAGGTAAAGAAAGCGAAAGGATTATCATGATTAGGAATGGATTGTTACGTCATGGCGATGCATTCGACTTGCTTGACCAGTCATGACTCATCGTTCGCCGGCTTCACTACGCTCTCGCCCTAAATTTTACAATTTGGCCAAATTTAATGTATTTTGTGTATCTATGTTTCCGTGTGTGTGTAAGTGTATCAAGACGACTCATCACTACATCAGTGTTGAGGATAAATTTTAAATTTTAAACGTGGTATTCTCTTGACTTGATAATGGACTTTTAAGTCCGAAACCTTGGTCGTCAGCACCTAACCTAGGATCACAGACAGCACTACAGGTATTTTAACCTTTAATTTTAGTAAAATCAGTGATCCGGAGGCTACAATGGTCAAAAAAGTTTTATCCTCTATCAAATTAAATATACTGTACCAGCATAATAACAGTGTTTTATCGTCTTTCAAATTTTATTTACTGCACATTGACAAATACCCCCGTCGCAGCAGACCTGCGTACTCAGCGAATTTCCAAATCAAAAATGTAATAATAATAATAACATATGACAAGTTTGGTCAAAATCTGTCGATAAGCGTGAGAATTATTTTCCTCACTCAAGATTAACATGGGAAAGAGTGTGCAGGTTTGCTGCTGTGAGGAACACTGAGAGTAGGCATTTATACCATCAACATTTTAATTTTTAACATTTATACCAACTTTCATCAACATCTGTCCATAAATAAAGGAGTTTGCCTATTCTCCATATGATTAACATGGGAAAAAAGTATGCAGGTTTGCTGCCATGATGAACACATAAACTATGATTTTTAAGCATAAATTGATGAACCTCATAAGCATGAAGCTAAATATGAAGTTTTATCCAAAAATATTGGTTAGTATGTGAAATATTAATTTTTTCTTATCCTCCATAAGATTAACATTGGAGCCTCAAAATACAACGTACTGTGTTTAGATTTGTTTATATCTCGGTAACCGTTGGAGATAGAGAAAAACTTTAAGGAAGTTAATTTTGTAGTTTTTTAAGCTGATTTCAATAGTGAAATAGTAAATTAGAAATTTTTAAAAATTACACGTGAAAAACGCAAAAAACCCCATTTTGGGGTACAAAACCCCCCCAAACTACCCGTTCCCATTGACCGATATGTCTGGTTTACGAACTCGTCCAAGCATTTGTAGGAATACACGTCTCTACCAAATTTGGTCTTCATCGGACCATTTTTACGAGAGTTATCGTGTTCACAGACATTATTATTTAAAAATTCACAATTTAGGGCTACTTTTAGTAATGTAATAAACAATGAAACAATTAGTACCCTTTTTTTTATTTATTCTTTATTGGCAACATGTTTCAGCATTCATGCCATTTTCAAGCCATCAGTTTTATTAGTTATCTATTATAATTATAATTATATATTATAATTATAATAGATAATAATGAAAACATTCTGGTAATACTCGGTCACGTCGCCAAGGCTCTCAACGTCACATTTGATAAGGACCAGGTCTCCATAGCCATACTCAAATGGCTTGAAAATGGCATGAATGCCGAAACATGTTGCCAATAAAGAATAAATAAAAAAAAGGGTACTAATTGTTTCATTGTTTATTACATATATATATATATATAAATTTTAACGACTATTGTTTTTGGTCTCTGGGCACCTAAAGAAGAAAAAATAACATGGTCCCGGGCTTAACTCTTTCCATGAGACCTACGGTAATAGCTACTTCCCTATGGGAAATTCGCTAAAAGCTCTAAAAAGGTTTTCTTCATCATCTTTTCTATGGTAGTGTGATTCGGCTGGACCAGCCCCTTTACAATCTATCGTCGTATTCAGCTAAAACTATTAGTAATGAATTGAAAAAAATCAATGTTGTAAAGAATTTATAAGAAAATATCTTTGGCCTTTAAAAAGTGGTGGTGTTAAAGGTCTGTAAACTCTTGTTGCCTTAGTGTAAAAAAATTCCCTTGAATAATAATAATAATATCCTGAATTATATCCTTTTTGTAACTCATAAATTATAGGTAATCTATATTAGAAGTGTGCATTTAAAAAATAATTACGCCTAATTCTTATCTGATTTCAAGAGGAGGCGCCAGTGTACAATTTTCTATTTCCTATCAAATTCCATTTACTACGCACTGCTAACTTAATTTAGCTATATGAAAATTTGGTTCAATATGTAAAAAATTCAGATATTTATTGAATTTTACCGGATACTTGTTGCTCATTGAGACTAAATCTGCATATTCCATTTAAACTTGCTAGCTATTTTACAAATTCTCTATTTTATTCATGTATAATTAGGATATTTTAATAAATCAGTATATTACTGATTACAGAGAATATTTTGTCCTGTATGAAAACCTCAAATATTTGCCCATAAAAGACTATTTATTTAATGATTTACCCATTGAATGTAAATACAGTAAAGTCTGGATTAACCAGATTAATTTGGTTTGATCCCAATCCGGATAGCCGAAAATCCAGAAATCAAAATCAAAATGTTTATTGCCGTTATAATATTTAACAATTATATGTCATCGTCAGGTAGGTAGAGTATTTAGTCAATACGAAATATAATATAAAACATCAATACATACTGAATTAAAAACTGAGTAGACTGTACACGAAACATCAAAACAGAATCAAATGTATAACGTGACAGCAATAACAATATTACAGTAGCAATCTACCATCCATCAATGAGCACACACAATTATTTAATTTTAGACTTATTTTTTTAGACTAATTTTATCAAAAAACTCATCAACAGAGTAAACAGTAAAATCAAGTAGTATTTTTATTTATTCTTAAAATTTTATCAGATCCATTTCTCTAAGTCTAAGTGACAAAAACAATCTTACATAATTTTCAACAAAGGTTTTTCCTGTCATTCCTGGTTTTCCTGTGTTTAATTGTGATGATTAATACAAAAAAATTTCTTTGTCTGGTGTGATAGTTGTGCTTGAAGCTGTTGGTTGAAAAGTTACCTTCATTTTTTTAATATGCATTAACATTCCAATATGTATATTGATAGAAGAGTTAGGACAGATAACTCTTTGAATAAGGGTCTGCATGTTGTGTTGTTGCTTACTTCAAATATATTGCTTATGGCAAGATAAGATCTTTTGCAAGATAAAAACCCTTTTAATGTTGCTGTCATTTTCCTAAGCGATTACTCCATAAGATAGGTGGCTTTATACATGTGAAAAATAAACTGTTCTCAGTATGTCTTGATTAACACTTAATTTTAATCGCCTCAGTGCAAAGATACCTTTAGTTAATTTTTTAGTAATAAAGTCGATATGTGGAGACTACTTTAAGTTAGCCTCCAAATAAAGATCCAAAAATTTAATTGGTTCATTTTGAGGATTCTTTTTGATGATCTGAAACTATACTGAAAATATAACATTATATACATACATACGTAGACAACGTGAATAGTGCCTGCACTAATAGTGTTGCAGATCAGTGTACCATGGGAGTATGTAAGTACAAAATCTCTATGTATGAACTGCTAAATTACACACATGGTTTGTTTATTTATAGGAGCTGCAGTGAAGACAGCTGTAGTGATGTTGTTGAGAGAATAGAAACCCTAGGACAGAGGTTTATATCTCAGTACACTCAGTCTACCCACCTTTACTCTCATACACACAAAGACTTTGCTCAGCAGCGACTGCAGTTGGCTGAAAGCCTATACTACAAGCTCCTCGAAAATATACTCAGGGATGAGATGAAAAAGCCTAATTTTGATTGCAAAGTGAGTTAAGCCTTTTTTTAGTCCCTTTTGATAGTCAGTCATAAGTTTTGATGTACTGCATCTTAATCGTTTGTAAAACTTTTGATCTAATATGATGATAGAATACTGAGTTTAAAAAAAGATCAAATATTTCTTAGATTCTTTACTATTTAACTCCCATTTTGCGATATTTATAACCTTTTGAATTCAAAGATATCTCTTGATGTTTTCCTATTTTGCTGATACTGTGATTACCTTTCTCCCTAGATAGAGACGTATACAGATGGTGGCTTTGTAAACATAGTATTAGTTATTATTATCCACAGGTATTGCAAATCTTGCTGTATTTTGGAAAAACATGTATTCTTCTGTGATTGAATGAATGGTAAATCTCAAAGTCCACGTTTTGTGAATTTCAATTTTTATCCTGTTTGTATTCACAGAGCCTTCTGTGCCATGAGACATTTCACCAGACTCTATTTGCCTGCTGTCTGGAGATTGTAATTTATTCATACAACTCACAGCGGACATTCCCTTGGGTGTTGGAGGCATTAAATGTTGACCCTTACCACTTTTACAAGATCATCGAAGTCACTGTAAGAGCGGAAGACCAGCTGAGCCGTGACATGGTCAAGCATCTCAACCTGGTAAGCAAACAAACACAGGCTTCCTGCTAATTCACCCACTTTTTAACTTTCATGAATTGTCTTTACAAGTAATTAGAAAGATCATATTAGAAGAAGCACAGAATAAAATGTTATTATTTGTATCATTTTGAAATAAAATTCTTCAAACGTTATTGTAAAATTCACAAAAATATCAAAATTTGTGACATTAATGGCTTTAAACAGCTGTCCACGAGGTTGGCATATCCTTTTGATCTAATACACATCCAAATAATGAGACAATTTTCACTTATTATCTTTAATCAAGACCCTACTAAATATTGTATTTACTTCCCTGTGGGAAATAGGTTAGATCATGGATATGTCTAAAGGGAATGTTTTCAGTTCATCTATACAGCTGTTATAACCAAACTATGACGTCACTAACCATATGACGTCTCTGTTTCAAATTTTGGTTGTGCAAATTACCAATACCCCCCCCCCAGAGCTAGGACATATCCCATGTAAAAAAAAGTAACTAGGAATGTGTCGGTACTACTTCTTCAAAGTCTCTACCTGTTCAGGTTAAGGATACCATACCAAAATAAGTGGTACTCATTCTCGTAAAATATAGCTACAAATTATATTTTAAAATGTCTTGAGTGAATTTACATTTCTTTAATAACATCAAACACATTAATGCTATGTGTTCTCACATATGTCCTTTTAACACATCAGTGCCTAATACGTTTCTGTTTCCTCAATAATAATATACAAATTATTTTGGGGTCAAATTGTTTGTGTACAATGACACTCAATGTGTGAATGGCGCGCTGCAACAGGCAGATATTCAACGTTGCAGCTGCAGCGCAAGATACGCGACCTGGAGCAACACATGCGGGGTGCAGACTTGGAAATCGTTGGCATCCCTTTAACCCATAATGAAAACATTCTGGTAATACTCGGTCACGTCGCCAAGGCTCTCAACGTCACATTTGATAAGGAACAGGTCTCCATAGCGCATCGCCTTTGTCTCTTCTCCACCATGAAACTTTCCCATCCACCAATAATTGTTTAGTTTGTCTCACGAACAACAAAAGAGAACTGGTTGCGTGGGCAGCCAGGCAGAAGAAGTGGTTGTCGACAAGGGAGCTGTATGTCACCTTCCCTTGCCGAGGGTTCGATATACATTAACGAACACCTCATTTCCGAGAACAAACAACTTCTCGGCAGAGCTCGGTGTCTATATCAGGAGAAGCAGATTCACTACGCTGTCTATGTCAATGGAAAGGTGTTAATCAAACCCAAGGAGGGTGACAACGCAATCAGAGTGCAAGAAGTGAATGACCTCGACCTACGACAGTGTTGATGTGAAGTAAGACTTTCTCACAACCTTTTTTCACCAAGTCTTTTGTTTTATATAAGTATAATTGACAATGCAAATATATTAATGATCTAAATTTGCTAAGAAATATTTTTTTTGTATGACTTTTAAAATATGACTAAAATAAACCTATTTTAGTACTGTATTTCTAAATGGTCTTTTTTTAATAGAGCACAATGTTCAACCACATAAAAATTTCTACTATTTATATTGCATTACTTCATATTTAATTCTTATACAATGTTTTATTTTTTACATATATCATTTATATACATTTAGAAAACCTGAATTGACTCTTATAAATCTTTATGCAAAATAAGTCCTATATTTATTATTTATTATTTACTATTATTATTTAATAATATGTAAGCATACTAAATGTGTTCTCCATATAAAAAAGATATACATCAAATTTTATTAGCTGTTCTAAAGGAGTGATAATAATCTCACAAGGCAGATTTCACTGATTATTGTAAACGTAAAATTGAGTTATGTTAACAATAATTTCTTATTTTATTAACATTATTTTATTATATTATTTCTTTTTTCAGCGGAACCTCTTTTAATTGGTTAAGGAGCTTCTTGTCTGATTGGTCCCAGAAAGTTTGCATTGACGGTATTTTTAGTAGAGATCTTCCAATTACTATGGTGTCACTCAAGGAAGTATTCTTCGGCCAGTTTTATTTTTAATTTATATTAATAACATTTCCAAGTTAAATTTAAATAGTAAAGTTTTTCTTTTTGCAGATGATATTCTTATATGCATAAAAGATAAAACATGGTTAGAAGTACGCTCTAAAGCACAGCACGATTTAAAGCTCTTGAAGAAATGGTTTGATAAAAATGTCCTCTCTTTGAATGTCTCTAAAACCAAATGTATGCCTATATCTCTTAATTCCAATTATTATACTATTCCAATTCCAGATTATTCTTTGAACGATATTAAAATTCACAACTTTAATGATTTCAATAATGCTACAAGTCAAAGCAAATCTTTGAGTAAGGTTGATGTTTATAAGTATTTTAATGCCATATATACCATTTTATCTGTACCATCACCGTCAGCTGTAGTAAGTCAGGCATGAAATGGTTTCATCATTATATTTTTGCTTTTAAAAAATTAAGGGAAGTTATGAATAAACGGAAAATTATAACTATTCACTTTGCTTATATTCAGTCTTTATTGTCTTTGACATCTTAGCTTTGGGTGGTGCCCTCAAATCAATTACGGAACCTTTGAACATCATTAAAAAGTCAATACTAAAAGTTGCTTTTCAGAAGGGGAGAAGATACCCGTTGGTTGCTCTATTTCAAGAAACTAAAGTCCTTTCACTTCGCCAACTTTTCATTAAAGATTTATTGATTGTCATATATAGTCCAGGAAATGAAGCTCGAAAAAAGGTAAAACCTCGCAATTTTTTCGTCCTGCATGGATTGACTTGAAATTTTAACTGAAGGTAGGTGATAAGGTTCAAAATCTATATTGAACCGAAGGGCGCTAAAGCCATGGGGGTGGTTGCCACCCCATCTCGGGGGTGGGAATTTTTTGTCACATTTCAACCACAGGAATCGATTGAAAAAGTGATTCTAAGCAAAAAATGTTCTATACTTTTTTTTGTAAAATCAATATTCTCGAAGTTATTCGCGATTGAAAGTAACACTTTTTAGAGGAAAAAATCGACGTTTTTGATCTGTTTTTTGCGGATAACTCAAAAATTATACATTTTATCAAAAAATTGTAGAAAACAAAATTGTATCTATTAAAAAAACAAACAAAACGCTTATTTTATAATTTTTCTACGATCAATAGGAACCGAGATACGACCTATCCATAATTAGGTTTTATTTTCAAATGCAAAGACTGATAGATTCAAAGTCAAATACCGGAAAAAAATGCTTTTTTCATAGAAAATTCATAGAATGTTTTTTGAAGAGCATACTCAGACCTTTCTTAAAAAAAAAGGTCTGTAGCATCAAAATTGACTGAGTTATGACAAAAATAAGGTCAATACCAAGTTTTTTATAAAAAAAAATTGGTAAAAACAACCCCCTAACTACCTCCCTAATCAAAATTGATCTTTACCCTCCTGCAATTCTCTTTGTATATGTATGATTAATATGTCCAAGAAGTTAGACCAACTTAAAATTTATAGTTTTCGAAAAATCAAGGCTTAAAGTTTGTTTTTTTAATAGCTATAATTTTGTTTTCTAAAATTTTTTTTGTAAAATGTATAACTTTTGAGTTATCCGCAAAAAATCGATCAAAAACATTGATTTTTTCCTCTAAAAAGTGTTACTTTCAATCGCGAATAACTTCGAGAATACTGAATTTAGCCAAAAAATGTATAGAACATTTTTTGCTTAGAATCACTTTTTCAATCGATTCCTGTGGTTGAAATGTGACAAAAAATTCCCACCCCCGAGATGGGGTGGCAACCACCCCAAGGCTTTAGCGCCCTTCGGTTCTATATAGATTTTGATCCTTGGGCTATCACCTATCTTCTGTTAAAATTTCAAGTCAATCCATGCAGGATGAAAAAATTGTGAGGTGAAATGCTTCATTTCCTGGACTAATAGAGAAGATTTTTCACTATTTTTTCTCCAGTTTCCCATAGTCATAATACCCGATATGCACAAACTTTTGCAATATCTGTTCTTCATAACTGATCTGGTTACAGTTTCAAAAACAAACTTTTACTTTTCCAGTATTATGTAACTTAATTCAATATTTCCCCAATCTTAATATTTTTATTCGCCATCAGTTTTATCTTTGAAAAAAAAGATGTAGAGAATCTTTAATAAACCTAGGCATAGAGGAGGCCGAAACCATTATCACGGCAACCTACAGTTGACCGGGGCACTGACGCCAGACTTGACGTTCACTCCCCCTCCCATTAGTTTGCTTAGAAATTGTTTCAGGTCCAAATTTTTTTGCTTCAATTTATTTTCTTGTTTGCGGGCAATCTTATTGTCTTGTTTGTCTATTATTAGTTTTTCTTTCTTCATCCAATATAATAATATTTTGTTTGTTTTTTGCACTCATCTTTTTTCCTGTTTAACGTTATCTTCAATATTGATTTTTCCCCAACGTGTCGTGAGAAGCAAAAATAAGGTGGGTATAATTTAATTTTAATTTAAGTTGAATTTAAATGTTCGCGAAGGCTGAGGCCGAACAGCTTGCCCTGCAGTGTACGGAGCTGCCACTGTCGGTGGTAGGGGAAGGAGTGGGGAGCTCTAGACAATAGACAATAGGCAATATTTATTAGTCCTTAAATAATTACACTGTAATTACAATAGACCTCGTCCTTAATCTATATAACAATTCAAAAATGGCAAATCACGGTCAGCTTGAAAAAGAAAATCTCTCAATTGGGATAAACATCACTAGGCCTAATAACATCAACAAGACGGTTTTTAACATATATAAAAAGAAAAACATTTGAAATTTAAACTCTACCATAAAAACCACAACAATAGGCTCAGGTCAACATATAAAATGCCTAAACACTTAAATAAATAACAACAATAAAAATCTATAATATATCTATCTATTATAAACATATAGGCATAGTTAAAATTCTGAGTCTTAAAATTCTTAAAAAGGTCTTAATTGAAGCCAAGCATAAATTTTACTATTAAACACATTATCTGTTAAGTTGATGACTTTATTTGGTAACTTATTTAACATTTTAATGCCAATGGATGTGTGATAGTTATTGGTTTTACTAAGTCTATTTCTATGCAAATCTAGTTTTCTAATGTTTCTTGTACTATAGATATGAATTTCATTTCTTTTACATATATAATTTTGCATATTCTTTTTTACACTTAATAAAACCTCATTTATATAAGTTAATTACAGTCAGAAACCCAGTTTCAATAAATAAAGGTCTACAATGTTCTAAATACGAACTCCCAAAATAATTCGCAGAGCCTTTTTTTGTAAAATTAAAACTTGTTCTATACCAGTGCCGTTACCCCAAATTATCAACCCATATCTCAACAAACTTTCAAAAAATGCAAAATAAGCCATTTTTAGATATTTGAAAGACACATGTTTCTTAAGATTAATCAATACCCCCGTTGCAGCAGACCTGCGTACTCAGCGAATTTCCAAATCAATAATATAAAAATAATATATGACAAGTTTAAAAAAAATCTGTCCATAAAAATGAAAATTATTTCCCTATTCTCAATAAGATTAACATGGCAAAGAGTGTGCAGGTTTGCTGCTGTGAGGAACACTGAAATTAGGCATTTCTACCATAAATAATTTTTATCTTAACATTTATACCAACTTTTATCAACATCTGTCCATAAATAAAGGAGTTTGCCTATTCCCTATATGATTAATATGGGAAAAGAGTATGCAGGTTTGCTGCCATGATAAACACATAAACTATGATTTTTAAGCATAAATGGATAGATCTCAACCAGATAAAGCTAAATATCAAGTTTTATCCAAAATTATTCATTAATATGGGAAATATTAAATTTTCCCTATCCTCCATAAGATTAACATTGGAGCCCCACAATACAACGTACTGTGTTTAGATTTTTTAATATCTCGGTAACCGTTGGAGATAGAGAAAAACTTTAAGGAACTTAATTGTGTAGTTTTTTAAGCTGATTCTAATGGTGAAATATAAAATTAGAAGTTTTCAAAAATTACATGTGAAAAACGCAAAAAACCCCATTTTGGGGTACAAAACCCCCCCAAACTACCCGTTCCCATTGACCGATATGTCTGGTTTACGAACTCGTCCGAGCACTTGTAGGAATACACGTCTCTACCAAATTTGGTCTTGATTGGACCATTTTTACGAGAGTTATCGTGTTCACAGACACACACACACACACACACACACACATATACAGTATATATATATACTGTATATACATATATATAAAAAATTTTTAACGATTTATTGTTTTTGGACTCTGGGCACCTAAAGAAGAAAAAATAAAATGGTCCCGGGCTTAAGTCTCACCATGAGACCTACGGTAATAGCTTCTTCCCTATGGGAAATTCGCTAAAAAATATATTACTTTAGACAGTTGTTTACCTACACTTTGAATATGATCTTTCCAGGATAGCTTATTTATTATCGATATTGATACTTAGCATTTTTACCATTCCAGTATTTTCAAGGCCTACTTCTCTAAAGGAGATTTTTAAATGACTTCTTTTACTTTCATTCAGGTACAAACAATTACTATTAAACCAATTCATTGTCTCTAAAAAAGAGGAATCTACCATCTGTTTTAACTGTCCACTATCTTTGTAAATATTTAACAAGGAAGTGTCATCTGCATAAACTATTGTTGAACATGAAACATTATTAGGAAGGTCATTAATCATTTCAATACTAACGATATTTTAGTTTTTTCGCGGAAGGAACTTTTTATTTAATTATTATAGTTGGGTTGATTCCTTTAGTAGACAATTTGAGTAAGCACCTAGGTCGTGTATCAATACAGCTAGCATACAAGGCTGAAATAAGCCTGTTGTTTCTAAAATAATAAATACGGATAGTATGAGGCTTAAATAAGCCTGGTTTTTAATTAATAATACAGCTAGTGTACATGGGTGGAATAAGCCTGGTGTTTTATAGAATAAATACAGCTAGTACAAGTCTGGAGTATGCCTGGTGTTGTGTGTGACAGCTAGGATCCAGGCTGGCATAACCATGAGGAGAGAATTAAAGTAATTCAATTAATAATATAAGAATAAAACCTTTTACAAATTCTTTAGGGTTTCATAAGGCAACAATGATACATACCCTCTTATGACTGTGAATTAAATGATAAAGGATTTCTGAGTCCTCAGGAACCATATAAAATAAATTAATTAGTTTTTCAAAATTGAAATAACCGAACCCTGGTCAACTCAGTGTCTGTCCCTGAGGCTATCCGTGGCAAATAATGTTGTAACTGGTCCCCTAGTTGCATTTGATCCGTTACAGTGTAAATTTAATTAATGTCGGCCATTATAAAAATGATTAGTGTTTCAACTCAGGCCTACGCACAGGCTTCTGCCCAAGTAGGCCTTTCCTTATGTATTGGCTAAGTTTATACTTAGTTGTTTATGTTATTATTGCTATTATTTATTTTCATAAAATTTTCTGGCATGTAAATCATTATAAGGGTAAATAAACATATTTCATTTAATTTCAACAATGATCTAATTTTTTGAATAATTTAATTTATTCAATCGTAGAAATAATTTTAACCCTGGATAACTTAACCTAGTTTATTCATACGTGGTTACTAAACCTTCGTCATTTTGACGACGCAATTCATTTTTTTTTATAAGTTTTTCTTTTTGTATTTTTTTATTTTAACGAATGAAAATCATAGAGTTATTGATTTAGATAGTATTCTATTAGATATTAATGATTTTTACTTCTGTAACAATACATTAAATGTCATTATTTGACTGATGTTTTTTAGTAAATCTTAAAATGCAATGTCTGAGGTAAAAGAAAAAAAATATATAAAATTAATTTTCTTTAATTTTACAAATACGTTACTTAGGACTACAATATGTAATTTAATGAAGAATATTCATAAAAATAAAATATAAATACCAGATGATGTTTAGGTGGATCACTAAACTTTTAGTTTTCATCGCAATGAACGCAACACATTGCCCTGTGTTCGCCACAGATGGCACTATGACAGTTACCGCAATAGTTTGTTGTCATCCTCCTTTTTGATGAGGGACAAAAATTACAAACCTTTCGTGCCCCTGGGAGTTTGGATTCCAAGATTTTCAGCAATCATTGCTCTTATATTACGACGTAGTGAGGTCGTCTGCAAACGTATACATGTACGGTTCGGTCAGTTGAACACAAAGTTCTTTCATGAACTTTTGCGGTTTTCTGGAGTTTTATTGTTCCGAAAACACACTAACACTAAATACTGACTCACAAAATGTATCTAAAATAATAGAACTTCAAAATTGAAGGACAACTAAAAAGTAACATCAATACTAAACGTTCGTCGTGGTGACGACGCTCAATTTCATACGACAACTAGCATGCGCATTACTCGGTTGCTAAGCCGGCACTGAGCGCTACAAGGTCAGGGAGGAAGGTATTGGAAAGGAGGGGTCGGGTAGGGGCGTAACTTACGAGTTCTGAGAATATTTCAAAAGGCGCGTCGTCAAAATGACGAAGGTTTAGTTATCCAGGGTTAATATATACAGTATTTAGTGAAAGTTTAATTAGTTATAAATCAACATTTCATTTAGTGTATTAAAGTAAAATAGTATACGAAAGTAAAATTTAGAATAAAGAAATACAACAGACATTCATTTGTAATTTAAAAATACCCAGACTTACAGACCATCCAGTTAAAATATAATTTTGCCAATGTAGTAGAGCACCTCATAACCGGCCTCGGTTTTCCCGGTCCTCGGAATATCCGGCCAATTCCCAGCAGAGACACCAAAATGTATTTGCCACGGCTTACAAATGTGTAAAGTACTAGTTTATACTACTCGACCACTCTCACGGTTTTTGGAGATAACTACTGAGTTGAGCTTTTTTTATTGAAAGGGGCGGATTACTCCCAAGGCATTTCAGCCGTAGCGGCTTTTTGTGCACCCCTGTGTGGGTTGCGGCATTATCACTTAGCGAAAAGCCATTGGTGATTGGCGGGAATTGAACTCGGGACCTTGGGCACCAAAGCCCCGCGATCTACCCCTAGACCAGCGCGCTCCCCCCTCCCTTGAGCTACTGTTATAGAATTGTAAAGGCCGGATTTCAATAAAAACTAAAAAACCATCAACCTAACCTAAGGAGACAAACTAAAGAGGTCATCCTTCAAGGTTTTTAGTAATGACACATCCCTAGTTATGTGATCAGTGCTCGCTTTATACTGTTGGCGATCTAGAGCCAACAGTTATTTTATTGTTTTATTATTATTTATTTTTATTTTATTATTATTTTTACCTCTGCTGGAAAGAGCGTTTTTTTTTTGGATTCAACTTTAGCAAAAATGTTTTCCTCCAAAATAATGAAACTCCTTATTCATTATTCCTAAAAGTTATTTCCTCATAAACACTGGATTAGTATTGGGTAATGTTCATCTGTTCACATCAGCCCAATGTCATTGCAGTTCAGTGTCACCTCGATTTACTCTGAACTCTCGATTTTGTTCATCAAGAATTTTGTTTAGTGCTGCAGTGTCTAAACAAGTTATTTTTGCCAAAAATTCTGAGCGCTTGAAATAAAACTTGAAGGCTTACATAAATGAAAAATTACTGATTCTAAACATGAAAACAGTGAGAAGAAACATGTAAATAAAGTAAAAAGATATTATGTACATTACAACTAAACATAGTTTTGCGTCGTATGATAAGCCTCAAAACTGTCATAAGTCCATTCACGAACTCATCAAATTCCGGATCGTCTGGATGAGCCATGTTCCACTTTTTATTTTATTATTTAGATTCACAAACGTTCACACTACATTATCTGTTTACTTCTCAAACACAACACAAATAATCACACGTCAATTGATGTCAACAAACAACGATTGGAACAGTGAATACAGCTGGTCGTAGTGGCGTGTTAATTTTCTCGTCAAAAGCAGTATGGGAGCGCTAGAATACAGGCCAAAGTTGCATAACATCTAATCTCAGTCACTAGAAATTCCATCAAAGCCGCCATATTGGTTTTGTGAGTTCATAGAGGTTAAAGCAACATTACCATGCACTCTATTGGTTGTTTCGCGAACTACAGAGCAGTAAATGTGACGAAATGGCTGAAAGTGAAAAAACTTGGTTTCCGCGCCGTGGGACCCTACTGTGCCACGAGAAAACTCGTCAGCCGCCTGGTTAAGTGTATGACTGGTTTTCTCGATTTAAAAATGGCGTACTTTATATTGATAAACCTCGTTACGGACGTCCATCACCTGCCCGAATTGATGAAAATATCAAAAAAATGTGAGAGCTTGTGCTCACAGACCGTCAACAAACAATTGATCAACTGTCAAAAATTAGTGCAATAACTTGGAGCTCGGTTCAACGAATTTTAACTGAAGATTTAGGAATGAGACGAATTGCTGCCAAATTTGTTCCTCAGGCTCTGACTTACAACCAAAAATCATGTTGAATCGAAACATGTCATGGAATGAAAGAACAGCTCAGAATCAATCCAGATTTTCTTTCAAAGGTTATTGGTAATGAATTATGAAAAAATAAAATTTCACAGCGACGCAATGTTCACTTAAACTTGCCATCATAAAAAACTAAGCAACAATTAAACAGCTACAGCAAAAAATGACGCTACAGACGAGCAGAATGTGCTAGCTCAACGACCCGCACAGGACTGAACTGGCAGAGTTGCGCTAGACACTCCCTAGTGGCGCTCACCCATACTACCAAAGCTCCGCCCTCGGCAGACAAATTCCGATTAATTTTGGGTACCATCTCGAAGATTACTGAAAATTCTAAATTCTCCCATTCCTTGCAGCAGCAATCCTACCTACTCTTTTCCCATGTTATTCTTGTGGAGTATTTGAAGATTGACTTTTCTCCCTTATTGTACTTAAGCTATGATTAAGAATAATTATTAGTAATATGACAATTAATACCTAAACCAATGGTAATTTGCATAGTATGCAGGTCTAAAGAAATTGTAGACCTAGTGCTTTGTCGGTTTATTTACCTGAAAACTTCAAAAATTCATCCAGATACCCAGATTTTTCATGGAATTTTAATATTTGTGGCCTGGTACACACTAGACAGTACAGTAAATTATTACAGTGTTATATTTTCACTAAATCCATTAAGATCCTTTGTAAAATATTTGATTTCACGGCTAAGCTATTGATTGAATAAATATTATTTACCGCCTAATGTTTAATATTATTATTAAAAATTACAACTAACAATTTATGATATGGTAGAGCATAATTATAAAATGTTTGTTTTTGCAGATTGAGGAGCAGATCCTGGAATCACTCGTTTGGAGAGCTGAAAGTCCTCTGTGGTGTGCCATTGATGAATCTGGTATGTATTAGAAAAATCTTACCCTTTGAAAACTCCAATTAGATTTAAAAAAATTCAATCAAGTGTTCTAAGGAATTAAGTGTTCACTTGTAACCTTTTCAGATGCTTCTATGCTTTTCAATCACTTTTAAGCAATGATAGTTTTTTGCTGTTTAAAAGTCATTTTAGGCGATGGTGGGTTCATGATATTTAAATTATACTGTGGAATTATTATTAAATTATAATACAAATCCAAAACAAAATTCCAAAACGTAACTTCATGAATTATATGTTTTGATTTCTTTACCCTGTTCATTATACCCTTTAACTGCGTATACATTCACTTTTAGCAAGAAAAAAAATTATTACTGTACTTTTTCACCAGTTCCAAGCTGTAGACTTAGAAACAAGTATGTACTTTTATTTAGTCAAATCTTATTTTATTTTCAAAAGATTCCTTTATTTCACTTGGCAGATATACTTCCAGTTACCTGCAGTAATAAATAGTCAATGATAAATCTTTAAATAATAATCATTATAACTGTTTTATCATCAATAAATATAATCGCTGATCGAATTGTGTGAACGAAAAAATAATTTACTGTCATTACGGAACATTTGACACTAAATAAGATGAAAAAAGAGGACCTCAACACCATCTATCGGATGAGAAATGAACTAGAACACGTAACGGTGGAGAAAAGAACTACGTCGAAATATAAACAGGCAACGCACATTGTTTGCTCATAACCATCCCGCGCCGCGGGATGCACGGCGCACGTCATTAGACATCTGTCTAGCGAAGTACGCGGACGTACAGTGTACGTCATTAGACAGGATGGGTTAAACTCTTGTGGCATGTGGTCTTACTTTTTTTTACGTTTTTTTGTGCTTTTTTGTTGTGTGTCACCTTTTTTGCTTGGTATTTTATGTAAGTTTTTTACTGCTTTAGACATTCTTGTATTCAGCTCTGTACTGGTTTTGTCTGCAACATGTTATAGGTTCCAGCTTACCTGAGAACCTCTGAGAAAACTGGTCTTCTTTATATGTATATATATATATATAAAGAAGACCAGTTTTCTCGCATAAGTAGTCTATAGAAAAGATCCATATTTGATTCAGAAAATACCCTACACTCATCATATTGATACTCTATCTTAGGAATTTTGGCGGTTGGCGTATTAATTTCTAAGACTTGCCCATCATGATCATGAAAGAGCTGTTACAATTCCACTTACCATTGTAATTGATTTATTTATATTAGTGATGAAATTTTCAATTGCCATTGCTGGATTAATTGCTACTCTGGTTGGACAATCAACCAGGTAGTGAAATCCATGACATGAAATAATGTTTTTAGAATCCTGTACCTCAGATTTAACACTCAAGATGTCCATATTAAAATCTAAAGTTCTAAGATCTATGTAAAATCTAAAGTTGAAGATAATTTTGTGTGTTTCAAAACATTTTTCAATATTACTTTAATTTAGTATTCCTCGAGAAAAAAATAAAGAGGTTCTTGAATAAAAAATGTCAGCTGGATTAATGCAAAACTAATAAAGGAAAAAAATGAAATTGTAGGGTTGACTAAACACTCTAAAGATGTTGGCGAAAAGGAATTATTAAATTACTGTAAAGATTTAAATAAGGAATACAAGATTAAATTATTAAGAACTAAGAAAGATTTTTATGATTAAAAAAAATAAACAGTCGGATAATATAGATAAAAAAAAACCTGGGAAATAATAAATAAGGAAACCGGACTAAATTCAAACAGCAAAAATGTCATTCCTGTCATTAAAGTAGGTGCCGTCAATTGTAATATTAAGGACTCAAAAAAAATTTCAAATTGTTTTAATAATCATTTCATTGGGGCAATAGTTGAGCGGATAAAAAATATCCCACTACAACCTTTACCGGTTGCACGAAACAATACATCAAATATAGTTATCAGGGAATCATTTATATGTCAGGAAGTAACAGAAGAAGAAATAAAAAATATTTTTTCATCTCTTATAAAATAAATAAATTGTCTAGTGGTCACGATGAGGTGCCACTGAAGCTGATCAAGTTTATCAATGATTTGATATTAAAACCAATGGTACACATAATAAATTCTTCTTTAATAACTGGAGTTTTCCCAGGTAGCTTAAAAATTTCATAAGTTATTAGTTAAGTTAAGTTTATGAAATCATGTGATAAATAATAATCTTTATGATGAACAACAACATGGTTTTCATAAGGGCAAATCTGTTACCACAGATTTAATGGAATTTACCGAGACTGTAATAGACAGTTGATAAAGGTAAAAAAGTTTCAGGCATTTTCATGGATCTTACAAAAGCTTTTGATAGTATTTCACATGAAAGGCTCTTGGCTAAATTAAAATGTCTGGGTGTTCCTAATTTAAATTTAAAATGGTTTGAGTCGTACCTCTCCAATAGAACTCAATATGTTGAAATTGTATCTGTAGAAAACAATACAATTTTAAAATTTAACTCTAATATTAAAATAATTAAGCATGGAGTCCCTCAGGGTTCCATTTTAGGGCCACTTTTATTTTTATGTTATGTTCAAGGCATGCCAGCAATACTAAGCAACATAAACGGTACAATTAGCAAATTAGTTTTATATGCAGATGATTCTAACCTTATAACCTCTTTTAAAAATTACCATGGTTTTGAAAATGCTTCTCAGAATCATTTAAACTCTCTCCATTTGTATTTTTTGCAGAACAGTTTATTTCTCAATGCTACAAAATCTCATAAAATGTTTTCTCAACAAACAGAGCACAGAGAAGCCTAAAATGTCCCTAACTATTAATCAAACTCAGATTGACTCCATTGAGGTTGTAAAATTTCTAGGGTTACAAGTTGATAATCACTTAACTTGGGATATTCATGTTCAAAAGGTTACAAAATGAATTTCTTCCGGTTTGTATATCTTAAAAAGAATGTCGCTCTTGTGTAATAGGGATACATTAAGGGCGATTTACTTTGCTCACATCCATTCTCATTTATCTTATGGTCTTTCAATCTATGGAGGAACTACAAAACAAAACCTTGAAAAGATTCTTAAATTACAAAAAAAAGCATTGTGTATTATGTTTATCTTAGAACCTACAGTCACAGTAAAAACCTTGTTTTATTAGGTATACCAACTGTTTATGACCAGTACATTCTGGATTGCATCATTTCCACTATAAGTCAGCTCCACAAACAAGTTTATCGCGGGGATATTCATAATTATTTTACCAGAAATAGGGAACAAATAAACATTCCACAGCACAGATCACATTTTTATAGAAAAAAGTCAACCTAAAAAGAGATTTGAATTTTGAATTTTTCAATTTTATGAAACTTAACCGAGAAATCAGCTGTAGCGCTGCTGACTCAAAATTATCTTTTGTCGTATACTTCCAGATAAATACAGAGTACACGTAAATTGAGTATTACGATCAGGTACTTATTGCATATAGGAAAAGTAGACCCATGTTTCATTTAATATCTTCTACAATTGAGTATTTTTCCTCATTGAAACTAATTTTAGCATTCTTTGTAAGTACAATCAAAGAAAATACTAATAATTAAAATTGAACAGTATTTAATTAAATCATAGTTAATTAAAAGTTTAGTTTTAATAATGGCTTCTTTTCGTCATCAACTGGCAGCTTCCATTGCCTTACTTGCAGCAAAAAATTAGATCCATAGTTTTTTAATAATATTTATTCCAAAAAATAAACTTTGAGTATGTGAAGGTAATTAAAGTAATTTTGATTGGGTTTTGGTAGGCCTGCCAGTTCCGTCATGTGAGGATGTTATGTTGCCGTGTCAGCTGACAGAGGACACAAACTCTTCGGCAACTCTTCTCAACAACCCGGCTATCCGACGCTTAGTTCTGCCAGGTAACAAACCCTGGCTTAACACACAACTAGTCATCATACCCATCATATGCAGATAGTTTACATTCAGATCAATGTCAGATTGTATCCATCCCATATCCCAAACTATGTAAAACTTGATTTTCAAATATTATAAATTTCTTCTCTGGGTTTTTGCTTAGAGCAAGCTGGGTTTCTTGATATCCGTTAGCCTAGGGCTGTATCCTTTTTGAAAGAATCTTACAATTCAGTGGAAATCTTTAGTATTATCCTGTTTATCTGGTTTTTATGAGACCAGGGTTATTGTGGATAAGCAAATTCCCTGATTAACCTTTTCTACCAATTTTTAAGAGAAGGTGCTATATAAATGCCTTTAATTTTTCAATACTTTATCCGCAATACGGGAGCGCATAACGGTTGCTTTTCTTTGAAAAAGGTATTGACGTTTAAAAATTGTTTTCGTAAATTTGTTTACTTATAATTTTGATTTAAGTCAAATTAGTTCTTACATATTTTAACAAGTTGAAGTGTCAACGGCCGAATGAGCGAGCAAGTGTTGTAATGGCTGGTACCTGAGTGCCGAAAACACATGGCCGTGCCCCAGGTGCAGTCTACACCACCAAAACTGATGTGTTGTTCAGACTGTCGCAAATCGTGCTGTACTATACAGTAGAACCTCGATTATCCGGGGTAATCAGCGGGAGAGGGGGCACGGATAACTGAAAACACGGTTAATCCGAATGAAGAAAATAATTCAAAGTATTCACGTAAAAACCGCCCTAGTTTATTATTAATACATCATTAGTTGTCAGCACGCTTTAAACAGACCTTCGTCACTGATAACTTCGAATGTGGGCATTTTGTTATCGCATACAAACCATTATCTGACATTTTTACAAAGATTATATACAGACAAACAGTTAAATTGAAACAATAGATTTACTGAAATGAATTGAAAAACTAGTTCAAAACTGTAACTCATCGACAGAATAATCAAAACTGGACCTAAAAACTCAAGTCAGCTGAGCTGTTGTTCAAACAAAACACGGCTGAGGGGAGGGGTGATGACTCATCGGCTTCTGGCAGTCTCCTCCCTTATCTCTCTTCCTTTGTTCGTCTTCACTCTCCCCGCTCACACACATGCGCAGTATCTATTGCGCAATATAGTGCATGTGTCGTCATAGCCATGGGCCAATCAGATACTGAGTTGTGTTGTGAACAGCCATGTAATGAAGAAATATTGATAGTATTTTTCATTCAAGTTCTTGTTTATCTACTCTTTAGTTAATACCCAGAATATTTTCAGTAAAATTATTATAATAATGTTCAGTTTGTTTCAAAACAAATTTTACGTTAGTAAGAGTATTATTATCACGTATTTGAGATTAAAAAAGTTTTCATGAGAAAATTGACGATGAAAAACTTCTTTTAAAATAATAATGTTCACTTTGTTTCAAAACAAATTTTACGTTAGTAAGAGTATTATTATCACGTATTTGAGATTAAAAAAGTTTTCATGAGAAAATTGACGATGAAAAACTTCTTTTAAAATAATAATTTTTTCCAGTTTTGGACCCCGGTTAACCCGCCGCCCGGTTAATCCACCCCCGGATAATCGAGGTTCTACTGTACTACAATTTTTTTCTCTCTCTAATTCATTGTGGAACCAATTTTAGGTATTGTTCATTGCAGGGAACCTACTTATTCATTTCCCATGCTATTCTTATTCTTTAGTGAAAGTCAACTTACATCCCTTCCTTATTTATAAACATACTGTGATAAAATTTGGTGTGTGGTAACTTATGATCAAGTTTAGTTTTATCATCTCATATAATTTTTAAATGAATGGCAAGTTGCTGGGTACGCAGGTTTGCTGCTATAGGAGTATCCTTTCATAGGGTGCATAGGTTTTCAAAAGGGGAGAGGGCGCATTTGGAGGTTACCTCTAGGTCAATAAAAACAAACTTTTATGAGCTGAAACTTATATTTAAGTGCAAAAAATTAACCACTTTTAAAAACAACAAAAATATGTAAGGGAATATAATAATTTTGTAACATCTATATGACATCATGAATCCCTAATTATATAACAGTTTAATAAGATTACATAACTGAAAAGAAAAGATTATTGTTTAATAAAACATTATAGTATAGAAAAAAGTAGTGAGAAAATTTTATTCTTTAAGAATATGTACAATAAGATAGTTTAAATTGTATCATAATGTCCTTTAATACAAATTTAGGAATTTGGATGATTAACTTAAATTTGAATGATAAGACTCCCGACTATCTGAGGCGTGGGTTAACCGAGCTAGTCCTCTAAACATAAAAATAAAATCAAACTCATAAAAGTATGGTAACTAAGACAAGAACTAGATTTTACA
The DNA here is from genome assembly GCA_023375725.1 of Nephotettix cincticeps. NCBI lineage: Eukaryota > Metazoa > Arthropoda > Insecta > Hemiptera > Cicadellidae > Nephotettix > Nephotettix cincticeps. The sequence continues at coordinate 90,457,468 of CM041786.1, read as the reverse complement.
GCACAAGCAATCTATAAATAGATGCTGTTGATAGGTCGAGTGATGCGCCTCTACTGGCTGTTGCTAGGTCAAGTATTTGAATTCTAAGAATTTAGCTAGATCTTAAATATCGTTTACCGGTGGGTCTGAATCGGTCTTGATCAGCAGGTGTATTTTTTCAGTATTGCGCTTGCCATAGGTGAAGTTACAGTACATCAACTTGTTATATTGTGTTGTGTGTTTGTGTCGTAAAGTGTTTGGTGTTCGGGTAAGTATGGAAAACCTCTTGAGACCAAGTTTAATGCTTTAAAACGTTTTGATAACGGTGAATCGATTAAAAGGTTGCTGCCCAGATAGGTGTTGGTGAAGTGACTGTTGGCTATTAGCGACGAAACCGGAAAGAAATCGAGAAATTTTTAAAATGTAAGTTTGAGTGGAAATAAAATAATAAATATATATTTTTTTATTCATAGTAAAATAGTTCTTCACATGTAATGTATATTTTCACGCAATAGTACATAACCTCCTTATTATCTGAGTTTTTCCCATATCTGAGGTGGCATTGGCTTTAATTACCTCGGATAATTTATAGTCCACTGAATATTTAAAATATCAAATCGATGATTAAGTTTACCTTCAATATTTTATTTTTGAGAAATATTTGGCCCATGCTACAATGCAACAACTGTTTCTGCATATATTGACAACAGATGAGACAGTGTCAATTTATATAAGTAAAAATGTGTATAATTTTTCTTTATTGAAAATTAGACACATTTTTTAACTTAACATACTTGTATATAATGCGGTATAAATATTATGAAAAATATTATTACATGATTAAAAAGTCCATAATCAAAATTGTTGTTTCCACTTTTAATTCTTTTGTGGTGATGTTTTTTTTGGTAGGAGTACCACAGTCGCCAGCTCCATCCGCATCTGAAAGGTTCCACTCACCAGTGTCGTCTACTATCGCCAAGAAGAAGCTGTTTATCGACAACTCTGGCGGTGTGTGTACGGTCAAGCCAGGACAGTCATTGCTCACCAACCAGCCCAAGGCTAACTTCAAGCCTTCAGGTATTAAAAATACCCCTGTCGCAGCAGACCTGCGTACTCAGCAAATTTCCACCTCAATAATATGGCAATAATAATACAAGTATTATATTACATTACACAAAGGGGCGGAACAGAGTTCCTGTAGCACGTCAGCCAAGTGGCTTTTTGCCCACCCCTGTTGATTGAATGTTTCACGGACCTTCCAAGTTGAAAACCTGACAAACTGCCGTAGTCTCCCCACTAGCTCCTCCCGGGGAAGGTGACAACCCCTCTCCATGATGCCGAGAATGGCGGCTCTCACCCCGGCAAGCTCGGTGCAGTCATACAGCAGATGATAAGCTGTCTCCTCGGACTGCCCACACTTCCTGCAGATTGGATCACCGGGGAAGAATCCCATACGAGCAAGATGTTTCCTCATATGTCCGTGTCCCGTGATGAGACCTACAATGAGTCTGAGTTCGGACCTACCTAACTGTAGAAGATCCTCAGCGATCCTTGAAGAGGGAGAGCTGAGAGACAGTTTACTTACTCTCAGTAGGGGCAGCTCCGCCCATCTCCTGCGGTGACACTCACGTGCCCACGTGTTGATCTCTCGATCCACATGCGCCCTGGAGATGCCACAGAAGGGTTGTGGGCCCACGAATGGGATCAAAGCGCCATTGTTCGCCAGACGATCAGCTATTTCATTGCCCATAATGTGGCAGTCATAGCTGAGTGGGTAGAGTACTGGCATACCACCCAAAAAACCCGGGTTCAATTCCCGGTCATGACACATGAAATTTAATTTCTCAGACTGCCACCGTGCTTCGGAAGGCACGTTAAGCCGTTGGTCCCGGCTACATAAGTAGTCGTTAGGTCACGTTAGAGGCAGTAGTGCGACCTGAAAACTCTAACACTAGACCTTGGCCAGAAGGTTACACGAAACTTACTTCTGCCCATAATACCTGAGTGTCCTGGGACCCAGCAAAGGGTAACATTGTTGTGACTGCCAAGAGAAGACACCGCGTTGCGGCATTCCCACACTAACTTGGAGTCGAAGGTACAGGAGTCCAGAGCCTTGAGGGTGGCTTGACTATCTGAGAAAATGGTAATGTTCTTGTTCCTGACACCTCCGTTGAGATTGAACAGAGCACATTCCATAATGGCTGCCACTTCTGCCTGGAACACTGTAGGGAAATCCCCCATGGGAACGCACAGCTTTCCCTTATCTTGCACCCCCAGTATTCCAGCTCCAGTTCCCTTACTTCCCTTAGAGCCATTCGTGTACCATTCTGACTCGCAGGGATGAAGAGGTCTGCCGCCATCTTGCCAGTCAATCCTTGGTGGAATCACCACTGAAAATGACTTACCGAAGGCATATCTAGTGTGAAAATGGTCAGAAGGCATGTCAAGGGCCTCACTTCTGACTACCTGCTCAATTCTGGTGTGACCTACCGAGGGTACATTGAAAGTCATCCAGAGATTCTCACATCGGAGGTGATATGCACATTTCCTAGCAACCGTTCTGATGTAGACATCTACGGGCAGGATATTGAGCATACAGTCCAAGGATGCTCCAGAGCAGGAACCCATGGTCCCAGAAATCATGAGGCAAGCCAACCTCTGGACCGCCGCAAGTCCCCGCACTGATGCACCGAAGTTAGTCTTTGGCCACCAAACTAGTGAACCATAGGTCATGGCCGGTCTCACCACAGCAACATACAGCCAGTGCAAAAGCCTAGGATGCAGTCCCTATGTAGTACCAACCATTCGTCTGCAAGTCATGAGTGACCACTTACCTCGGTCAATCACCATTTGCAGCTGCGGTTCACACCTCAGTGTCTTATCAAGTACCACACCCAAGTACTTGACCTCGTTCTGCAGATTTACCTCTGTGCCCAGCAGGTTCAAAGGTCCCAGCCCGAGCAGGTTCATCCTTCTTGTGAATGGCACCGCCACTACCTTGGAGGGGTTGATGACAAGAGCCACCTCCTTGCACCAGTCCCCCACCAGGTTCAGTGCTCCGTTCATAAGTTCTCTGATCGTGTTGGTGAACTTACCAATAACCAGAATTGCAATGTCATCAGCGTAGCCCAGAGCTAGGACACCAGAATCATTGAGACGCCTGATGAGATCATCAGCTACGAGATTCCACAGCAGGGGGGAGAGAACCCCCCCTGAGGTCAACCTCTTGTGGTCAGAGCGACTAATTCCTCACCTTGAAGTGAAAGAACCACTTTCCTGTTGCTCAGTAATGCCTCGGTCCAGCTGCATATAACTCCGCTAAGCCCTTGGGCCCTAGCGGCATTCACCACCGCATTCATGGAGGTGTTGTATTGTCGAAGGCCCCTTGGATGTCCAGAAAAGCACCCAGTGCTATCTCTCCATCCTCCAGTGTCTTCTCTATCCTGCCTACAAGGTGATGGAGGGCAGACTCACATGACGTACCAGGAATGTAGGCATGCTGGTTCCTATGTAGTGGGTGATGCCTGAGAGCACTATCCCATACGTACCTTAGGATCAACTTCTCTAGAGTCTTCAACAGGAATGAAGACAGAGAGATAGGACGGAATAACTTTGGGTCCGTGTACCTTGCCTTGCCGGGCTTCGGAATGAAAACCACTCTAGAGCGACTCCACACCGCTGGCACCCGGCCCAGTGCCAGACTGGCTCTGAAGAGCTTACACAGCAATGGCAGAATTTCCTCAATCCCTTTCTGTAGACAGACAGGTCTGATACCATCAGGGCCTGGTGACTTAAATGGACTGAGTGAATTAATAGCCCACCTGATCCTGCTGAACGTCACGATGCGCCCCGCCTCCATCCACCGGGTAATAGAGGCGCGATGGGAAGCATCGTTGTGTCCAGTCCCTCAGATTGGTCGAGAACAACGCACCCTGGAAAATCTGGCCATGAAATCCAAGATTTCATGGGGGTTGTGTAATTAATGTCTTACGGTCAGGTTCCACTAGAGTTCCAAGGCAAGAGGAGTTGTCCTTAGCAAGGAGTTTGAACAATCTAGAGGTATCCTTAACACCTTTCGGATTGGTGCAAAAGACCCCTTGAGGCACTCTACCAGATTGCCTTTTGCGCTTGGTTACCTTCCTCCACTCAGCTGGCGGAAGCCACTCCCCAGTCGCCATCTTCTTTTCTTTCAGAAGGCGCCTTCTCTCCACTGGATGCGGTTGTTCCACTGCACTGGACTTGGGCATCCTCTCAGCACTAAACCGGCGCCAGCACAGTTGCGGCCCCTGACTCACCAGACTGAGAGGGTGTCTCAAGAAGAACCTGGACAGACACAGACACATACACCAGTTTTTCCTCCTTTGTCGGAAGAACCATCTTTCCAGATGGGGACCTCTTGGTGAGTGAGCTCCGCGCGAACGCTTTCACCTCACCCGACCCTGTCTCCATCTCCTGTGACATAACAACGTTAGTTGACAGCTGTGATTTGCCCTCCCCAGAATCCACGGGCATGTCCTCCGAAGAGTGGGATTGACTGCCGGAGCAGCGACCCACCTGGGGTAGATCTGTATGTTGATCATCAGCCATTTTCTAACCACAAAACATCACAAGTTAGCAGTATGACGATGTCACTATCTATGCTGGACCCGTTCAAGGTTGCACCTCTCCTTGTCTCCGGCACGGGACTGTAACAGCTGCACATATACCTGTCACAGAAGCAGTGCGGTGGCCGGTCTAACGTACACCTACATCTCACCCACCGCTAACCAACCCGGGCCGATCTGTGTACACCTACAATACGCCCCATGGTCGGCACGTGAAACCGCTGCAACCCAGTCCACGAGCACTTTATCGACCGCCAGGTCCAGATCCGCTGCCTTCAGCAAAACAGAGGCACCCCGTGTAGGCTGTGCGCATGGCATACAGTGGGCCAGCCGATAGACGGACAGGCCACTTCACAGCGGTCTTGCAGAGTCCCCTCACGCAAGCGTGAGGCATACACTTCTGCCTGGGGCGCTCTCGCTAACCCCTCACCTCCTAATACAAGTATATGACAAGATTGATCAATCAATACCTGTTGATAAATTAGCGTATTTTCCGTTTCTCCGTAACATTAACATGGGGAAGAGTGTGCTGGTTTGATGCTTTGAGGAACTCTGAAAGTAGGCATTTTTACCATAAACTATTTTAAGTTTGACCATATACCAAGTTTTATCATTATCTGGACATAAATAAAGGAGTTTGCCTATTCTCCATAAGATTAACATGGGAACGAGTATGCCGGTTGCTGCTGTGAGGAACACATAAAATATGCTTTTTAAGCAAATGTATGGATCCCAGCCTCGTGAAGTGTTCACAGACATATATATATATATATATATATATATATATATATATACATTGATATAAATATACATACATTGATATAGCCCGGGACCATATTATTTTTTTGTTTTGAGGTGCCCAGAGACCAAAAAAAAAAAGTCGTTAAAAATGTTATATATATGTGTGTGTGTCTGTGATCACGATAACTCTCATAAAATTGGTCCGATCAAGACAAAATTCAGTAGAGATGTGTATTTCTACAATCACTCGGACGAGTTTGGTATCCCAAAAATGGATTTCTTGCGCTTTTCATATGTTTATTTTAAATTTTATCTTTTACTATTAAAATCAGCTCAAAAACTACCCAATTTAGTTTTTTAGTGTTTCTCTATCTCTCACGGTTACTGAGATATTAACAAATCTATACACAGTACATTGTATTTTAGGGCTCCAATGTTAATCTTAAATAAGGAAAAATTAGTATTTCTCTTAATAACCAATATTTTTAGATACAACTTTGTATTTAGCTTCATGGGGTATGAACCCATTCAACTATTTAAAAAATCGTAGTTTATGTGTATTTATCATGGCAGATAACCTGCATACCCTTTTCCCATGTCAATCATATGGAGAATTGGCTAATTCCTTTATTTATGTAAAGATGTTGATGAAAGTTGGTATAAACGTCAAAATAAAAATATATGCCTACTATTTTTTTAGTGTTCCTCACAGCAGCAAACCTGCATATTCTTTCCCACGTTATTCTTATGGAGAATAGGCAAACTAATTAACTACGGATATTGACTAAACCTGTTATATATTATAATTAATTTGAAAATTCACTGAGTTGCAGGTCTGCTACGATGGGTTATTGTTAGTATATATACAGTAAATTCCGGTTTATCCAGATTAACCCTTTGAGGACCGGGTGAAAAAAACGTATGTCCAAAAATGCAACCCAATTTTTGTTTGAAACAAAAAACCCGTCTTAAAACAAAGTTTTTTTCCAAAACTGCACGCTCCAAATAATAGCTGTTTTGTAAAGAATCGATACAATATTTATATCTTGCCTAGTTTTCACACTAGCAACATGTGACATCCGATTTTTTCATCAGATTGTCAGGAACTTATTGTATACTAATGTTAGGGGTGTGCGAAATATAAAAAATTACATTGAAAAACGCAAAAGCCCTATTTTTGGGGTACGAAACCCCCCCAAACTACCCGTTCCGATTGCCGATATGTCTGGATTACGAACTCGTCCAAGCAAATGTAGGAATACACGTCTCTACCAAATTTGGTCTCCGTCGGACCATTTTTACGAGAGTTATCGTGTTCACAGACACATTTGTATTTACATTTATATTAGGGATGGGTTGATTCCAATTTTTTTTACTCCGATGCCGATTCTTTAAAATTGATTCTCGACTCCGATTCCACAGATTCCAGGCATTGATTTGACCTCCATCAACATATGTAACGCGTTAACCCTAGAAGTGTCCAAATTTCTTTTCAGTGTCACCAGGTTTATAGGGATTTGCAGCCTTTAAAAACATCTTTATTAATCCTAGAAGTTAATATATATAATTTTGTTCAGTATTAAAATGAAGAATAAAGAAATGTAAAAAAAGTATGTAAATTATAAATATAAATATTTAGTATTTACATGAACAAATAAATAAAACATATATGAAAATCTATCTTGTTTATGTTTACAGTTGTATACTTTATATATACACAACATAAGTGAAAAAAATTAAAAAAGCAAATTTTCTTACAATTTAATGGTGAAACCAAAAATATATATTTATATATAGATAATTTAAACAAAATTAATGTAAACCCTTGCTAGTGGTAAAATCATGAAAATTGCAAAAATCACAAAAACTCGTATTTGAGTCAAAGCAATTCCCTTATATCAGTGTTTCAAAAATAATCCCCTATTTTGATAACAAAACAATAAATAATAACTAATTAATGCATTTCTCGATTAAAAACTATTTAGAACACAAATATGAACGTTGTAAACAAATGTGGTGTACATTTACACATTTGAGACATATTTCATTTTACGTCTTATCATGGAAAATGAATATACTTGTTTTGTTGCTGAAAAGCAAAATTTATTACGTGGAATAATATAATTAACAGTATTCTGATAATCGGCATCGACGACGACATTCAATATCGTATTGAATTTTACCAGTAACTGAAATAAGAATAATTACAACGTATGTTGCAACCTTGAACTGACCAATGATGTTCTTGCATTATTTTAAAGAGAATACGAATTTACGCCAATCGTCGTTTGCACTTTGGTGTTCGAACAAAAATATTTCATATTGACGATGTAATCTGAAACGAAAAGTTTGAGTGTTAATGCTCATTTTTCATACGGTCTATAAGTAATTTCAAATATTAATTGAATTTTACTGGGTACTTGTTACTTTTGTTTCGGAGCCGTATCGGAGTGCTATGAAATGAAATATTGGTTTTTATTTACGCAACTACGACAATAAACTGAATGTGAAAGATAATTTTAAGACAGTAGGGCGACAATTGGTTTCCTGGTCCGAGTTTCATTAAAACAACGACGACTGTATCTTATTACGACATAGTGACGAAAAAAACGAATATACTTTTTTCTTTCGCCGTTTGTTGCCGGCGGAACAATGAACGCTTGGAATCGAAGAATCGGAATCGACTTTTGGTGATAATTTTCAATTCCGATTTCAACCCTGAGAATCGGTGGAATCGAGAATCGATGTTTGGAATCGACCCAACCCTAATATATTATATATAAAATTTAACGACTATTGTTTTTGGGCACCTAAAGATGAAAAAATAACATGGTCTCAGGCTTAAGTCTTACCATGAGACCTACGGTAATAGCTTCTTCCCTATGGGAAATTCGCTAAAAATAAAATTGAAGATCATCTCATTATAAGATATAATTGTTTCTGCTAATATTTGATTCAATAATATTCTATACTCAGAATAATATGTAAATATTATATTCAATTTGAACCTAAAAATTACTATTCACACACACGTACACACATGTGTACATACATATATATGTATTTATACAATAAGACGCCTGATTATCTGAGGTACAGTTAACCAAGCCTCCGGGTTAACCGTGCTGGTCCTAAAAAAAAAATAAAAATAAAGCTGTTAAAATTAGGAAAGTAGGAAGTAGATTTTATTCATAGCCCGTGCAGTATTGAAATTGATAGCTGTTTGCAGGTTGAGTTTAACAACTTACCTTTATATATTTCATTTCCAGCCAAAATAAACTCCCTTGTTTTAGGAAATCTTTAAAATTATATCTAATTGAGAACCCTTTTTATTCGATAAAGGAGTTTTTTGAAATGCCTTCATGAGTGTGAGACAACTTTCTTTACTTAGTTTTGAGATTTTTCGTTTCTTGTTTTTGGAACTTCTTGAGTTTTATTTTAGATTATGTTTTAAAACATTAGTTTAAAACTTTTGACTAAACACCAAATTTGTGAGCATTTATTGTAAACAAATAATATGTGTTGATAAAAATTTGTCTACTGTAGTTCATAGCTATTTAGTTTAAAACATTTTGACTAAACACCAAATTTCTGAGCATCTATTGTAAACAAATAATATGTGTTAATAAAAATTTGTCTATTGTCTAACAACAAAACTACGGTACAAAACTTTGAAAGTACAAACTTTTTGAAAGTACAAAACTTTCAACATATTTTAAGAAAGAGTGTAAAATCCTATTCCTATGTTTGACTTTGCAGGATCAATTGGCGAAGAGGGTGAACCCAAGAAGCCACAGACAGGCAGCAGTGTTATCATCAACCCTGTGATGCTCAAGGAGAGGCAGAGCAAGGCCAGCCGACCTCGACGCGCTGGTTCACTGGGCTTGTTCTTTAGGAAGGTACTTTCAAGGCTGTTAACTTGAATAGTTTTTAATTTCTTTATGAATTTTTTTGACCGCTGAAATTTACGCTAGGGATAATATACGAGTGTTTTCCAGAAAGTGAACAAGAATGCACAGTGCCCAACAAAGATCCCCCATCACTGTGTTTTGGTTCCTTCTTCCTTTCTCTTCAGTTAACCCTAACTTAAAAGTTGTAGTCCAATTAAAGCTTAATGGTGAGCATGTTATAACATGTTCTCGAGAAGGGTTTACAAAATCAGTCAGGCCGATATCACCCAAGCTCCGAAGAATAGTGGTCACAGATTTCACCGGATTCATTCGGCTCGTCGTCGGAAAACGATAGTCCAGGGTCGGAACACATGGATAGAAGCCTTTTTCACCCAATGTATTGTTGGGTTTACCCTAATCAAAAAAGTCGTATGTCTTGAGTAAAGTGATATACAGTGCAACTTGGTTATTGCGGCCTCAGCCATAACGTCAACTCGGATATAACGTCATTTATTTTTAGGTCCCGCCAAACTATAGGTATTTACATAGGTAAAACCTCGGATATATCGTCAGTAAATTCTAAAACCTCGTATATAACGTCAAGAAAATCGGGCCGAGATGAAAGTAACACGTAGCTAAAGAGAGAAAGTTCGGTCGGTAGTGCAACGTTAGGGCTGCGGCTATTGTTTAGCTACATTCAATTTTTAGAAACGGCATTTTATTGCTGTCTTACCGCTAACCATTCCAACCCCCTCCCCCTACCCTATATTCGCTGTCGCCGTCATCAAGGCCAGTGTCAGTGACTCACGTCGCGTCAAAGCACTGTGGTACCGTACGTATGTGCCTACAGCAGTTCGTGCAGATATCGTTAGTTCAGTGTACGTATTTTACAGGTTGTTTTTCGTTATTTTAATTTACGAATACGGTATTGAAAAATAATGGAAAGTGTAACAAGGAAGGTTTTGCCGATTAAAGAAAAAGTCTTACAAGAGCGTGTAAGGAGGGACATAAGATGACGTGTGTTCGGACTTGTTTTTTAAAATCGAACCAACAGTTGAATTCACCAAGCCGAACTTCATTGCGATATTTTTAAATTCGATTTTTTATACAGTAGAGAGTAGTTTGGTCAGTCATAAACATAAACTTTTGTATTAGAGGTGTGTGGATAGTGAATTATTTTTTCGGATCGGATCCGGATCGGATAGTTTGGGTTCGGATCGGATAGTTTTCGGATTCGGATACTCGCAATAAAAAAGTGAAATCAGACTTATCTAAGAATAAATTAGGAAAAAATCAATAAAATGTTACCTATCAAAATTATTAAATGGTACATAAAAAATCATAATTTCTTTATAGGATGAAGAACAAAACTAAAATTTTTACTTCACTGCATTTAAAATTAATAATAATAATAAGTTTATTCCATCAATTAATACAAATATACAAAATAACAATTACCAGTAACAAATTTTAATATGGCTTAATTCACAAATTAAATCAACAGAAACCTTATAATTCGCCATTAAATGACATCAACTTTCTACTAATTCATCAATTCATTCTACTAATAATCAATTAATTCTCAATTTTATTTCACGATTCAATTATTTTATTTATTACAATGATAAAAAAAAATCACCATTAAAAAAGAATTAAGATTTGACAGACGCCGTTGGCTCGATGCCATCGGCTATCTGCGTATCGGCAAGGGCAGTGACAATCGACAGTGCTATCAAACAAAGGCCTGTGCGCAGGTGCAGAGTTGGAATATTTGGCAGATAAAATACCCCGATCGGCTGTATAACAATATTGAAACCCGTGAAATTATGGTACCTCGTCGTAATCTAGTTAGTTATTCATCTTAAAATTATCTAAAAATGTAAAACTGATAACGCTTAAATTCATTTAACAAAGATAAAATGTAGATTGAAAACAAGTGGAAAATTTGTTGGTTATGTGTACACTGAACGACGAAATAGGCCAAATGTAAATTGGGCAGCATTTTATCGTATTGCTCAATCCCGGAGTAGTTGAGAATGCGATAACTAAACAATTGATCGTCTACGTAGACGATCAGAATGAAGTAGTATTATTTTTACCGGAAACTCCGTCGCAAAACGAGCTATTATGATTGTTTGTTACCAGTAACATTAAATCAACAATTTAAGTTTTTTCATAGCCGAAATGAAATTTTATATGGAACAATATCAAACCGCAATCTGATACTCGGTGCAACTATCGATGACGCTATGCTTTGTATTTCAAAATGCAATATCGTGTTGAACTGACGGTTACTTAAATGCGTAGTTGAAGAATCGAATAATCGTACCGCATCCTTGGACCGCCCAATGACGTTCTTACATTCCAATTGGATATGAATTGCGTAATTTCGTCATCTGCGGTCGTCATTCGTCATTCGAATCGCTATAAGTGTATCGCGTCTACCAGTCAACGACATTGTTTTGATGAAAGACTACGTAATTTCTTCGTCTTATCAAGGTTTAAGCAAAAATTATTCCAGCTTCGCGGGTATTAACTCGACGAAAATCTCGTTGTTTTTGTTCAAATTGCTGTATTATACAGTCTATCCGAAAATTCGGATATTTATCGGATCGGATCGGATATCTTAAATACATTCGGATATCCGATCCGATCCGAACCGAATTTTCGGATATCCGCACACCTCTATTTTGTATGTATATCAAAATTACCTTCATTAAAAGTGTTAATTTCATGTAAAAAAGTGTGTATTTCTATTTTCCTTGGTTTTAAATTAAAATTATGGAACCTCTTTCATAGTGTCACTCTGATATAGCGTCATTAATTGTGTGGTCCCTTCAATGACGTTATAACCAAGTTCCACTGTATTGATGGAATTTAATTTTAAAAAAACCAGAAGTAATATTTGGGATAGTTTGAATTGGAAATAAAAGAAAAAAATGGCAATTGAATAAAATAATAGTTGCTTAATTAATCTATTAACAGGGTCCTGCCAGTACCAACAGGACAGGACGGGTCGGGTTAAGGTGTTAAAATATATCAAAATATTTTACCTATATTATATTTTACCTATATTTTATAATATTATATTATTACCTATATTATATATAAAATATAATATAGGTATTAAAATATAAATAATATGTTAAAATATATCTCAACCAGATGAAGCTAAATATCAAGTTTTATCCAAAAATATTGATTAATATGGGAAATATTAACTTTTCCCTATCCTCCATAAGATTAACATTGGAGCCCCACAATACAACGTACTGTGTTTAGGTTTTCTAATATCTCGGTAACCGTTGGAGATAGAGAAAAACTTTAAGGAACTTAATGGTGTAGTTTTTTAAGCTGATTCCAAAGGTGAAATATAAAATTATAAATTTTTAAAAATTACATTTGAAAAACGCAAAAAACCCCACTTTGAGGTACAATACCCCCCCAAACTACCGGTTCCCATTCACCGATATCTCTGGTTTACAAACTCGTCCGAGCATTTGTAGGAATACACGTCTCTACCAAATTTGGTCTCGATCAGACAATTTAACGAGAGTTATCGTGTTCACAGACACACACACACACACATATATATATATATATATATACATACATATATATATATATATATATATATATATATATATATATACAGTAGTACCTCGTTCATCCGGATTAGCTGGGACCGGACATGATCCGGATAAACGAAAATCCGGATAAACCAGACACAGTTGGGATATGAAAAATAACAACACATACAGTACTGGAATACAGAAACTTACCATTTATTCGGCAAAAACACACATTATACTATTTTACAAGACACAAACGGGAGTACAGTATTGAACTTATTTTGTAACAAAAAAATCGTCTATTTTTCTTTGCTTTACTTTTGTATGGCGTTTAATCGCAGCACGATCACGCAAACGCTTGATCACCAAAAGTTCAGCCGGTGCAGTGTCTGGCTGCCGCTCCAAGTACGTCATAATGTTCTCCAGCTGTGACATGGCCGCCGCATGCGTAATCTCTGGCTGCGTGTAGCTCGCCTCACCTTCCTCCTCCTCGCTGTCGCTGTCTTCTTGCTGAGTGGACGAACATGATGCAATAATCTCCTCATCTGTCATTGCACTGTATCCCCCGTCATTGTCGTCTTCTAACCAAAGCTGTATATCTTCCATTTCTAAATCTGAACAGCCATCAATTTGGTTAAACATGCCAAGGAACTGCTCCTCAGAAACCGAAAAAGTCGGATCATCGGGATCACACTCAGATGACTGTGAAGTGTCACCGTCTGCTCCATTCTTTGGTTTGCAAACAGTAGGCCATATTTTTTTCCATGACTTCTTAATTGTTTCCTCGTTTACGTGGTCCCATGCATCAGCGACCATATAGATAACGTCTTTGACATTAATTGACTTCAACAAAGAAATCACATTCAATTCTCCTTCTTCTTCAATCATTTGGCTGAGAAGATTTCTCCGGTAAACACGTTTAATATTTTCCAGCACCCCCTGATCCATAGGCTGCAAAAGCGCCGTGACATTTGGTGGCAAAAACTTCACTTTAATATCGCCACTGACCAGTTCTTCTTCATCAGGGTGGGATGGAGCATTGTCCAAAAATAGTATGGCTTTTTGTGGAAGATTGTTTTTCTCTAAATACTTTTTCACATCAGGGACAAAGTTTTTGAAAAACCAGTTCTTGAAAATTGTTCCTTCCATCCACCCTCTTTTTTGATTTTCATAAATAACAGGCAGGGACGCACGATTCACATTTTTCAATGTGCGGGGATTTTTAGACTTCCCGATTATCAGTAGTGGTAGTTTATGTTTCCCAGAGGCATTGCTATAAGCCATTGCTGTAAGACGATCTTTACTTTTTTTTAAACCTTTTGCTGATTTGTCAATTTTTGAGGCTAGTGTTTTGTTTGGTAGAACACGGTAGAATAGACCAGTTTCGTCTGCATTGTATATCTGGTCTGCTGTAAGGGTTTCAGACGCAATAAATTGTTCAAACTTTTTTTTGAACCTTTCACTCGCCACTGCATCACCAGAAAGGCTTTCACCAGTTACAGTTAACTGTCGGATGCCATGACGTTTTTTGAAGCGATCCAAGCATCCTTGACTAGCTTTGAAATTTGGTTCAGGGTTTGGTAGCTTACTATTGAGGCTAACAGCTTTTTCGGCTAAAATCGGTCCAGTTATCGGCACACCACGTTCACGTTGAGAGCAGAACCACACAAACAATGCTTCATCCAACTGTACGTTTTTGGCTTTCTTGGCAGTCCCTCTACCCTCTAAACTGTCTTTGCTCATCATTTTCAAACAGAAGTCTTCAATTTGATTCCGATTTTTTTTCCAATCAGATACAGTTGATGTTCCCACGCCCAGTTCTTCAGCAATTGATTTGAGTGATTCACCTTTGTCGATTCGACGCAAGGTATCTAGTCTTTTGTCCATTGTGACAACAACTTTTTTCCGTTTGGTCGCCATAACCAACACACAAATTTTAACACCTTCAGCAGGACGCACACAACACCGCACGAGGCACACTGACTCAGAGTTACTGAGCAACTGCTGTTTGTGCCACTGGCAGTGGAGGGGAGAGGGCGACGCGCCACTGGTAGTGGAGGGGAGAGGGCGACGACCTTTCAAGAAAGATAAAGTCGCAACGAACGGATGCGTCATTCATTCTTACTGTACTGTACGTACTGCGCTATATATTGTATCTACACATTTCCTACACTCTTATAAACAAAATATTTATGATCAAAGTACATATTTAAGTTTATTGAAAGTACAGTAATGTGAATGTTATGATTAAAAATGTTATTTTTACGCTGAAAAATCTAATATAATAGGGCATTTTATGTGCATTTTGGTCAAAAATTTTGATCCGGATAAACCGGAGATCCGGATCATCGGGGTCCGGATAAACGGGGTTCTACTGTATATAAATTTTAACGACTATTGTTTTTGGACTCTGGGTACCTAAAGAAGAAAAAATAACATTGTCCCGGGCTTAAGTCTTGCCATGAGACCTACGGTAATAGCTTTTTCCCTATGGGAAATTCGCTAATAAAAAATAAATAGATTGTTTTTATTAGAAAAACTCTTATACCTCATTCCTATTTTATTTCTTTCTTCCTCCTATCCAACTGTACATATTTCAAGTACCGTCCACTAGCTATCCAAATCCCAACCTAGTATTCATTTCAAATCTCCCGCCAAAGCCCACCTGAACTCAGGGCAATTGAGAAGTCAGCAGCCCATGCAATGACCTATTCCCCAAGATGAATCAGAATCATATTTATTGTCGTTAAACATACAACGTGATGACAGTGTCAGGTTGCTTAAAACTAAAATTCATCATAGGCTACTTACATGAGGTAGGCCTACCTGTCATTTCATGATGCAAGGTGCTTCTGAAAACTCTTTAATGTGGTAAAACAGGGTTTTCGATTAACCATTTATTTACAAATTTTGCAAAAATTTTATCAGGCATGTATCTTGTAGAAATAGGCAATTTGTTAAACAGCTTATGACTAATTACTTTGAAAGGGTTCAGGGTTTGACTTAACCAACGTAATAATGTTAACTCAACAATAATAATTGTTAACTGTTTGTTAACTCAACATAATAATGTTGAATATAAATATGATGGCTTGATCTAGTGAAATGGTCATGGATTTGATTACTAAGAGTGGGGTTACATTGGTTTTTCTTAACATAAATTAAACTAACAAATATATACAAATTAACGACTGACAAGATTTTTGTTTCTTTAAACAAAGGTTTACAGTGCTCATTCCAATTTGAATTTGTTAAAATACTTACTGCCTTTGTTTGAACAGTTAACGCATCATTAACTTTTGAACAGTTACCCCGATACAAAATTCCATACATCAAAATGCTATGAAAAAAAGCAAAATAACAGAATCTGAGGTACTGGTGTAGTAAACTATGCTTAAGGCGACGTTACAGGAAAAGAGATTTGGACAACTTAGAACATATTTTTTGTATGTGGACATCACATGTCAGCTTCGAATCAAAGTGGATGCCCAAGAGGTTAACAGAGCAGTCAGAGATAGCCTCCTTAAGGGAAGCTAAATCTAGAGAAAAAGTTATGTTTTGTGTTTTGCTTACATTGAGGAGAAATTTGTTTGCCACATACCACTCAGCTGCTTCACTCAAGACTACATTATCCATAAAATTAAGAAGATTTTGAGGATTTTTTCAGATTTAAAAAAGGTTGCATCATGTGCGAACATGATTGTGTTGATAGACACGTTATCAGGTAGGTCATTGACCATTATCAAAAATAGGAAAGGGCCCAGGACCGATCCCTGCGGGACCCCGTATTCGACCTTGGCTGGTGCTGCCATTGAACCATTTACAGAAATCTTTTGCTGCCGATTAGAAAGGTATGATTCAAAAATTTTAATTTTAGAGCCAATTATGCCATAAAATTCCAGCTTTTTCAAGAGTATGTCCCGGTCAACACAGTCGAAGGCCTTGCTGAGATCACAAAGAGATGCCCGTGTTGACAAGCGACTCTCGAATCCCTCAAATACTGAAGAAGCAAGTACCGACTGCATTGCCCGTGGACATACCAGGCCTAAAACCAAACTGAGCTGATGACATTAGATTGTTTGATTCAAAGTAGCTACTAACCTGGTTTTTGATCACCACTTCCACCAGCTTGGCGATGACAGGGACCACAGAGATCGGCCTGTAGCAGCTGGCCGCTTCCTTCACATCTCCAGTCTTATGGATCGGAATGAGCTTTGCGATTTTAAGCTTGTCAGGAAAAACACCCTCAAGCAAACAAGCATTTATTAGCCAGGAAAAGGGCAGTTTCAGCCACAGAATTTCAGCTACTGACTTTAACATGTCATTTGACATAAAATAAAAATCTTTTGTTTTGGAAGACTTCATGTTTGTTATGACATTTGCTACAACACTGGGACACACACTGCCACTGAAAAACTCTGCTTTTCACACAACACTTTATTTCTTAGAAGGTCTTCCGCTGATAAAGCTGCAGGCGAGATGTCAACTCTTATTTTAGGGACGATATTGGAGAGGTACTTGCAGAATTCGTCTGGCGATGGTGTAAGTTTTTCTCTCACCGGACCCTCTACTCAAAGTTCAGTCTTCACCACTTGCCAGGCAGCCTTTATTTTGTTTGCAGAGCTTTCAATAATAACTTCATTAGAAAGTTCTTTTAGGAGAAGAAGTCTTTCAGAAGAAGTTCTTTCAGTGATTGCAATAGCTTGCTTATAGTTTTTTCTTCTCATCACATATGCAAGTCTGGCTGCGGGATTCCCTGTAGCACTGGCTTTCACATACAGAGACATAACCTCGTTTTTCATTGCCTCCAGCTGGGGGGAGTACCAGTTACCAGTTTTCCTGCGGCATTTTGGCTGTCGAGAAGATTTTTTTCCTAGGAAAGCACCAACTTATTATACCATTCAAAGTGTTTAAAATTGCATCAAATATGCCTATTGCGTCTCTACCACACAAAAGGGTATCCCAGTTGACAAACAACAGCTGTTCTTTGAATAATTCCATTTTAGTACGAGTGATATGTCTAACCATGAAAAAATGTTGGTTTTGATCCTCTTTCACAGTCTCTTGGGATCCAAATATTTCTGTAGCTAAAACATCGTGATCGGACAGAGGCAATTTAAGCACACTTACATTATACATAGTAGGTTGAAGGTTTGTAACAATGTTATCGAGGCAAGCTAGGCCTCTAGTGGGTTGGAAAACAGTGCACTTACACCCAACAGACATGCAGACATTTTGCATGTTGAGTAGGCGAGTACCATTGTTACCTATCTTGAGCACATTTATGTTCAAATCACCAAATAAAACAACCTTAGACTTAAAGTTTGTAAAATGAGCCAGCACAGTTTCAAGATATTAAAGGAAAATGTTGACATCCCCATCAGATGACCTTTAGCAACTTTTCACTTTAACCTTAGTTTTTGTTAGCTTAACAGCACATATTTCAAAGTGATACTCAATGCAAAAATTAGTGGTGTCCAAGGCTTCAATATCTATTTCATTTGAAATATATATATAGCAGCACCACCGTGACAAAGTGTCTTATGGTAGAAGATGCTTCCCAAATGGTACCCTTCTAAATTATACAGACTATAATTATTTACAGTTAGCCAGTGCTCACTAAAACATAATATGTTTTATTATAACGTCATAGGAATGTGATTTAAAATACATATCTAGTTCATCAATCTTGTTTGTCAAACATTGAAATGTCACAAGTAGAAAATAGATGTACTAACTTCACTGTTCATAGAAATCAACGCTTTCTAGTGATTTAGTGTTTCTGGGCTGGGAAAACCTAAAAAACATTGGGTAGCACTAGTACTAAGTGTGGTTGCATCCACTTTGTCATCCTGGCTATTTTCTTGAATAACCTTATCTTGTCTTTTTGTAATGAATCTAGAGACGAAAACACACCTAGGCCAGAAATTGGGGTTGTAAATTTCTCTTAATAGTGAAGAATCTAGCCCAATTTTGAAAGATGAGTACTTCTCAGGATATTTTTCATTTAGTTTCTCTATTACAAACTCTTTGTTTTGGTTTGATTCTTTAGGTATCCTGATGTATCACTGGTTTTAGTAGAAGGGCTTAATCTAGACACAAAGAGAAACACTTTTCTCTCGACTGCTTGGAGGTTATGTTTTGAAGTTGTTCTCTCAAGGCCTGAGAAAGTTCCAGGCGTTTCTCATCTCGCCTCCTTCTGCATTTCTCTCTCCTGGTGAGGACAGTTTGAAAGTCTGCATCACCCCGATTTTCCACCCTTGCTTCCTGGATCCCTAGTGGCTGTGTTTAGGACTGTGTAAACCTCCAGCGACCTGTTGGCCACACCGACAGCTGGGGAGGTTTGGTTGGATTTCCCCACACACTCAGGCTCCCTACTAAGCTCTGGGCTAGCAGATGGCGAGTTCCGGGCTCTCTTTCTCCCTGGAAGAACGCTGTCTTTAGCAGAAAAAGAGCAGTCCGCCATCGCTCGCTCTCGCCTCTTAGCTTTCTCCCTGACCTGCCGGCATTGCATGACCATGTTCAGGAGGTCCATCGCTTCTGGAATGCCATCTTTGATGCGGCTTTTGTACATTCCTCTGCACCTTGACCAATTTCTTCATCTCCTTGAAAATCGCATGGATTCTCTTCAATGCTTGATTCTCCTCTTCCCCGGCATCGTCCTGTTGCTGGCGCAGGATCGACAGCTCGTAGATTGGATGCAGGGGACTTGACTTTAGAGGAATTCCCCCCTGAATTCGGAACTCTGAAGAGGATTGCCCCGGGACATCCGCATTAGCCCACCTTCTGGCTTTTCCTCCTGGTTTCGGAAAGGAGCTCAAGGAGGGGTGGCCTTCACGACCCCGACTGGTCTCCTTTCACCGAAGGTGGAGTTCTTTGAATCTTGGAGCTACGACGAAATAAATTTCGCTCCAGGTCCAACTCCATCCTTTCTACGCCCCTTCCAGTTGCATTGTCGGACACCGTGGCCTGGTTGCCCCCAAAGAATTCTGGTTGCCCCCCCCTCCAGAATCCTTGGGGCAGCCTGATTGAACGGGGTGGGATTTAGGAGAAATCTCCAGACCCACCTGGGTAGTTTGTTTTTTGATGCAGACATCCCATGTTTTTTCCCTTGTAGCCGGCTTTTACGGCAAGCAGGAAATACTACAGGAACATTCTTATCTGGCCCAGTACGGAAAGGAGAGGAAAACGCCAAAAGATTTTGGGTCGAAGAGTTGGTCGAGAAGGACCAACAGAAAAGAAGAAAGATGGTAAGGCCAAGCCAGAAAGGAAGGAAACTTGGACTTAGAAAGATGAGAGCTTGAAGATTAGGAACTCTCATCTGGCTAGGGCACCTCGGGGTTGCCAGCCCGTCCAAAGAGAGACCTGCCGTGCAGACAAAGTCGACTACCCCTTGAGGGTATCTAACTCCAACCTAGATGGTATTAATGTAGCAATGGTACAGCATGACAGATAGTCCAAAGATATATTTTATAACCACACTGGCCGAGTGGAGATACAAAACCTTTGTTTATTCTTATTTTAAATAATAGCTTAGGAATTCTACTATCAATATAGTCTATAGTTTAACAAAATTAGTCATCATAAATGAATAAGATCAGTAATCTAGCAGTGAATGTCGCATAGTAGAAGTATTAGATCATTTATTCAGTTTCTTAGGAATAGGGTTATTTTTTAGTTAATGATAATGACGCTTTATTATTAGCAAATTTCCCATAGGGAAGAAGCTATTACCGTAGGTCTCATGGCAAGACTTAAGCCCGGGACCATGTTATTTTTTCATATTTAGGTACTCAGAGACCAAAAACGATAGTCGTTAAAATTTTTATTTATATATGTGTGTATGTGAAAACGATAACTCTCGTAAAAATGGTCCGATCGAGACCAAATGTGGTAGAGATGTGTATACCTACATTTGCTCGGACGATTCAATAACCAGATATATCGGTCAATCGGAACGGGTAGTTTGGGGGGGGGTTTTGTACTTAAAAATTGGGTTTTTTGCATTTTCCATATATAGTTTTTAAATTTTATCTTTCAACATTAGAATCAGCATAAAAAACTACACAATTTAGTTCCTTAAAGTTTTTCTTCATCTCCAACGGTTACTGAGATATTAAAAAATCTAAACACAGTATGTTGTATTTTGGGGCTCCAATGTCTCCAAAATCTAATCTTATGGAGGATAAAGAAAGATTAATATTTCCCTTATTAACCAATAGTTATGGATGAAACTTTGTACTTAGCTTTATAAGATTGGGATCCATACGTTTATGCTAAAAAAATTATAGTTTATATGTTCCTCACAGCAGCAAACCTGCATACTCTTACCCATGTTAATCTTATGGAGAATAGGCAAACTCCTTTATTTATGTCCAGATATTGATAACACTTGGTATATGGTCAAAAGATAAATAGTGAGTGGTAAAAAAACTTTCAGTATTTCTGAAAGCAGCAAACCTGCATACTATTTCCATTTTGATGTTATAGAGAATAGGCAAATAGGTACTCTAATTTATCAACAGGTGTTGATTGATTGATGAATTTCGTCATATAATTGTATTATTATTGCCATATTATTGAGGTGGAAATTCACTGAGTATGCAAGTCTGCTGCGACAGGGGTATTTTAAACTATTACAAGGTATAATTTTATAGCGTTTCATTAATATTTTACAACATTAAATTGTATGATTTTTTTGCAGTTCTATCACTTAGCTGCAGTAAGAATGCAGGAACTCTGCAACCACCTTGAATTGAAAGAAACTGAGGTAAACACCATACTATTTCTCATCTATTAAATATTTTGATTTTCTGATGTGGTCTGCTGCATCAACTTGTTAATGTTGTTAATACATTCTAGTTCAGTAAACAAATTTTAAACTGTTCCATTCAATTTTTACTAAAAATACTTGCGTTTAGTCACTAAGAGCTTGAAACCAACTTGACTATAAAGTATTTACTTTAAGTTTAGTCCCAGACCACTCACGAAGGTATTAAGATTGATTGGGCCAATAGGTGAGTGGAAGGTAAGAAAACTAGCCAATTTATCTGCCAGAATCTAGAGGTCTGCGGGGAACCAAAAATTCACATAACCTCGGGTAATTGCGTGAACCTGCATGGTCGGGTGGGTTTTGAATGTCTCAGGTCTTATTCGGGCGGGCTTTTGTTAGATGTTGGGTCGGGCGGGTACCTACTACCTGAATAGAACCGGGTACCTCAAATACCTGATATGCCTTTGGAAAAAAATCTGAAGGTTAAAAATGTCCACTGCGAGAACAATATTTCAACAAACGCTTCTGACCCTCGCCACTCACACATTATTATCGTCTGTCAAGTATGGATAGTCATGTTAGCAATATCAAACTTTAAAGCAATACTCACTGACTGATGTTTCATTGCACAACTCTACAGTCAACGACACTTGAAACGTGAAACAGAGACTGAGATTCAGACAACAATTGTGCATTATTGTGCACTTGCAGCTTAAAGGAATCGTTCCTCCTTTTGACGCAATAAAATAGTTATACAAAATAGCTCATTTTTAAAATGGTTCAAATACGAGTACAAATATAAAATATTTAGGATTTGAAATGACTGTAAAAATGTATAAAGAAGTGAACAACAGATCGACGAAATGTGTCAAATGTTGTGATTATTTCTAAACCCTTGATTCTATTACTCATCATTAGTAAGATTGTGAATGTGATGCCAAAAAATTATACCATTAAATTGAAATAAAATAACAAAATTGCAATTGTTACATTTAAAATGAAGAAGTCAATTATTTTTTTATTGAAAATTTTTTCAACAAAATAAAATATATCAAGGAACCAGTATGTTTTGCTCTTCTTTAAATGTTATAATGACCAAAAACTTATTTCATGTCGATAGATAATATCCAACCGCTTTTCGATACTCAGTGTTTGTTTGAATCAATGATGTAATGTTTTGTATTTCAAAATGTTATGTTGTGATGAAGTTTAACAATAGTTAGAATAATAATAGTATTATACTACTACTTCGAACCGGTCAAATGGGCCAAACACTGAAATGATTTCTTACTTGGATTAATGGTAACTAAACAGTTAATCAGATCTTAAATTGACAACCATAATTTGTTAGGAATTATATTTTCTACAACTTTTAACATTTTTCCATATTTTGTCATGTCCCTATGCAATACAATTAAACTGCAAATCTTCAAATATCTATTTTGTCTTTAAACTGTGATTTCAAAATGCAAAATGACACATTTTTATAGAAACACATAGGCACTCATAAAACATACTGCATGAATTTCTGTTCAACACATTTAACTATTATTTATAGTTAATATTATTGTACTGTGATATTGATAATTTATTACACATTTATAACACATTTATATACACATATTTATTACACATTTATTAATAGTTTTTAGATAATACTTTTAAAGTTGTTTTATTGTTGATAAATAATGTATTTATTATTTGTTAAGTTTGTATTCATAGTTTCCACCTTTACTCACTCAAGTTCAAGAAAATTCATTTATTATTATAAGCTTAAACCCTGTTTTAAAGCATACAAATGACTGCAAATAATTAGATATAAAAAATAATTCAATGACAGGGGTTTTGGAATTAGTGAAGCCATCTAACATTATATAATTACTAAGTAGAAGTAACTATCACAGTCCAAATACTTGCTTATTCTTTTGTATCTGAGATGTTTTTGGATAGGTGCGTCGGAAGATCTGGACATGTTTTGAACACTCTATCATTGATCACACAGACCTCATGCTTGATCGGCACCTTGATCAAATACTCATGTGTGCTGTCTATGTTATCTGTAAGGTAAGATTCTAATTCAACTTTTTTATTGTATTATGTAATAATTAAATTCAGATTATTTTGACATGGATGTGTCTTAGCTCTGGGGGGGGGGTTGTAGGCAATTTGTGAGACCAAAATTTGAAACAGGGATGTTACTTGGCTTTAACAACAGCTTTTTAGAAGAACTGAAAACATTCCTTTTGACATATCCATGACATAACCTATTTCCCACAGGGAAGTAAATACAATCATTTTAACCCTAGAAATGTCTATCAGTGATATTATCGCTGACAATGTCGTTATTTTAAAATATTGGCTCTAAACAGATCAATTACTGAAATGCTATAGTATATGACTAACAAAATAATAAACTAAAGGTAAAATATGTTCTGAATTGAAACTACAAGCCTAAGATTTCAGTATTGTATTACTGAACTAAAAACTAAAAATTGTTATTAAAAAGTTTTGATACTTACTTCCCTGTGGGAAGTAGGTTAAATCATGGATATGTCTAAAGGGAATGTTTTCATAGTTCATCTAAACAACTGTTCTCATTCTTTTATATTAAAAATTCAATACAATAGCTCTGGTAGTTTCTATGGAAACCTGTTATATATTTTCCATCCTAAAAATCACCAACACCCCCCCAAGAACTAAGACTATATCCATGTCAAAACTGTTAAATCAAATCAACCTAACATTAAGAATAGTATGTGGTTCTACCACTGTACTGTTTTTACTTCTTTTCTTACTTAGTTTTTGCGTGGGAGGTTGATAGGGGGCAGGCTGCAAGCAGTCTAAGGGAAGTTTAAATTGGCTCTGGGCGAACACTGAACCAGAGGCACAAGTCCCTGGTTAACCCTAGAAATGGCAAAGTCGTAATTTACGACGCATTTACATATTCAATAAGAATTGGCAGTTGGAGGCATCTGTCGTCAGTTTTGTGGAATTGTTAGACACTATCGCCTACGCGACCGTGTTTCCATCTGGGGGCCAACAACCGAAACTGCTCTTGTAGTACACGAGCCTGCCACCGGGCAGGTCTATAACCAAGTAAGCGCTTTCTTTTCCTAGGCACTGGATGGCCGTGGTGGCTAACGCGCTACGCTGACGAGCGTAACGTTCTAGCCATTCGGAAGTGCTAGGGTTCGAATCCCGACCATGAGCAATCCCAATTTGGCTTGCAAATGTGTGGTGTAGCGGAGTGGAGGGCCCACCTTAAATAAACGGTGACCGGCTTGGGTGGAAGTTGACGGCATTTGTAGGCTTAATTGGGATTGCAGTGGACACCTGTTTTGCTTTTGTGGTTAGTGGTTATAAGGGGGGGGGGCATGTTTTAAGCTTTTTTTGTTTAAACTTTGATATTTCAAGAAGATATTAGTTATTATTTTTATGCTACAGTTAAGAGTAAAAAGCTTGCCACTTCTAGGGTTAAATATTCGTACAACCTGTATTATTTTGTCTTGAGAATTTTTTAGGCGCTGGGGACGTGTTCCAACCAGTGTATTTTATGTTTTAATTTATGTTATTTAATTATAGTCTTAACCCTAGAAATGGCAAAGTCGTAATTTACGACGCATTTACATATTCAATAAGAATTGGCAGGTGGAGGCATCTGTCGTCAGTTTTGTGGAATTGTTAGACACTATCGCCTACGCGACCGTGTTTCCCTCTAGGGGCCAACAACCGAAACTTCTCTTGTAGTACACGAGCCTGCCACCGGGCAGGTTTATAACCAAGTAAGCGCTTTCTTTTCCTAGGCACTGGATGGCCGAGGTGGCTAACGCGCTACGCTGACGAGCGTAACGTTCTAGCCATTTGGAAGTGCTAGGGTTCGAATCCCGACCATGAGCAATCCCAATTTGGCTTGCAAATGTGCGGAATAGCGGAGTGGAGGGCCCACCTTAAATAAACGGTGACCGGCTTGGGTGGAAGTTGACGGCATTTGTAGGCTTAATTGGGATTGCAGTGGACACCAGTTTTGCTTTTGTGGTTGGTGGTTATAAGGGGGAGGGGGCATGTTTTAAGCTTTTTTTGTTTAAACTTTGATATTTCAAGAAGATATTAGTAATTTTTTTTATGTTACAGTTAAGAGTAAAAAGCTTGCCACTTCTAGGGTTAATATATGACACTATTCAATGTATATCTGATTGTACAAAACGAATAAAGAAATCTGAAAGAATGAAAGAAAGAAAGAAAATCCTGGAGTTGCCAATCAGCTTTTAACCCTACAACATTTCTATTCATTTAACGGGCTTAGGTTGTTCAACATAACATTTAATTCTATTTCTCAAATTATTGAGGGTAATAATAAGTATTTGAGTAAACTTCGATACTGGATTCATAAGGTAGACGATGTCTAGGTTTTACTTAAGCCTCAAATTTAGCTTATTTTTTTCCTTTTTTTTAAATTTTACCGAATAACTTTTAGAATTACTTCCAAATTTACTTTTCCGATTCATTTTTTACCTAAGTTTCATCTACTGTAAGTTGAGTTTTATATGTTGCAGTTTTACTTTTAGCAGTCTTAAGTAAGCACACTATGCTTTTTTAAATTATTTTTTCATGTGAATATTTAATTTTTTTGCAAAAAATAACAGCTTGGCACATCTGTTTTTTCCTTTGAATTCATGTACGTGTAGTGAATGGGACCCCAATCGGGCATAGCCTCTGGGCAACCCAGTTATTCATCATAAATGTTAAGGTCTAAATAATCACTAGTAGTTTATTTTGTTGTTCAAGTATAGCTGGTTTATGTATTTGTTTATCCGTTGAGTGGTTTATTGATATGTGAATTTCATAAGATTGCTACTGTAATGTATTGTATTTTATACTTTTTTGACGAATAAAGAATTATTATTATTATTATTATTATTATTATTGAATGTACTCATTAACATATAATTGTTTGAAATCATGCACTAATTTGTATTAGTCTTATAGTATCTGTACTTTGGTTCATCATAAATGATGAAGTTGTGTTTGAGGGTAGAACAATTGTAAAAAAATGGGTAAAATCTAAATTTCTTGAAATTGGCTCTTACAATTCCATTATGAACAAACATTAAGCTAAACTGTTGGATGTGGTTGATTTAGATCGAGGGCCTGGACAAGCCGTTCACAGAGGTTATGAAGTGCTATAGGTTGCAGCCACAAGCCGGGAGTCATGTCTACCGCAGTGTTTTGCTTCATAATAGATCCCGACCACGACTCACAGAGAGTGGTAAGTAGGGATGTGGGAATAGTTATTTTTGGGCTTGAATCGAATATTTATTTACTGTTCCAAATATCGAACATTTACGAATCAAATATTAGTGTAAGGGTTTATTTTCATCCATTTAGATGATCTTCAAAACTTGGGCGTGTAAACAGCCTAATTAAAAATGTAGTAGTTGAGTTGGATTAAATTATGTAGTGCCCCTATCTATGATTTGCTATTCAATCGTCTCAATTAAAAAAACAAAAACTGTTTTAACCATTGTTACAATTTAAAACCAATCAATCTCTTTAAAAAATAATACATATTGAAAAAAGTAAAATTTGATATATTACTTATAGATAACTTATTATTATGATCAGACTAAAGATATAATAAATTGATGAAGTAATAAAAATTGGAATGTAAATACTGAAGTAAAGTTACTTTTCCTTCAGTATTTGTATTCCACAATAACAATTAAAATTTTGTATCATAAATAAAATTAAATTAATAATAATTTATTGAATTTACAATTTACAACAGTTTCATAACATACTTTTATTAAATTTACAAAGCTAAATTATGAATAGTTTAGGAATGATAATGAGTAGTTTCTTATCAAGTTCACATTTATAAAATTAATTTAGATACAACATTAGAAAATTAATTTAGTTATTTTTACAGTAGTTATTTTAATTTTTAACCCTTTAATGAGTGTGCTAAAAGTACATTTAGGGTGTCCAGCGACCGGGAAAAGCGGGTATTGTACGGGAATTTTATTTCGCTGGGAATTATATCGGAATAGTTAATAAATACGGTTTTGTACGGGAATTCGACAAACTGCTATTTTAAAAATATCAATATTTCTAATACTCGTAATTATTTAACCTCGACACATCTTTTGAATGAATTAATGGTTAAATATTGAAGGGTTAGAAATGATACGTTGTTACACTAACTCCCTAATCAAGATTCGGTAGATTGTTTGTGCTGAAGCACACAGGACGGCAAGACCTGAACTGAACTGACAGAATGGCACGTGTAGTGCACACAAAAGAAAACTCAGGAATTTTCAGCCTCTTCCGCGGGAGCTAAGTCTCGTCTCCTCGAGCAATGCGACAAAGTACAAGTGTCTTACAGTGTCATACAGTGTTAGTGCGTCCAGTCTCGAAACAAGCCAATATTTTTAGGTTAGTTTGCCTCATCCTAGCTGTGTGCAACAATCGTCTTGGATGAATTAATTGAGCTTATTATTTTTATATTAGTATTATAATTTATAATTATTATTTTTGGTATTATTTTTTCGGCAAAACCAAACAAATGTGATCATAATAATTAGTAATATTTATGTTTAGTAGTATATTGCCTTTTGTACATGTGTGAAGGATTTCCAAGCCAGTGTTAAGAATTAAGATCATTTAAGTCATGAAGATGCGCCTGTTTTTCCCACATTTTCCCAACACTAGGACAACTAGCACATTTCATTTTGTACACTCGTTCAACAGTCTAAAAAACCATGCTGTTATATGCTGCAAACTTGTATGAAGGTGGATGGTATGAAGTGTTATGGATGGTTTTATATGACATAGTTGGCTTTCTAATATATGCTGTAATGTAATCTATTATCTTTTTTCTCTATGGTCAAATCCAAAAAAAATATTTTATTTGATTCCTCTAACTCCATTGTAAATTTAAAATTAGGTGATATGGTATTGAGATAAGCATGTAGTATAGTTGTCTGTTATTTCCATTGAACAAAA
Source organism: Nephotettix cincticeps (assembly GCA_023375725.1). Lineage (NCBI taxonomy): Eukaryota > Metazoa > Arthropoda > Insecta > Hemiptera > Cicadellidae > Nephotettix > Nephotettix cincticeps. The sequence goes on along the minus strand of CM041786.1, from coordinate 90,428,907 downwards.
GAACAGTATAATCCATGTGTCTGTGATACTATTACATTTTTTTGTTTTTGCTTGTTGCAGTTTGAAAATATAAATTAATTTTCTATATGGTTTAAATAGATATCAGCAAGAATATATGGACAATGGGGAACCCATTGCTAGGCCATTGGGTAGTGTGTAGTACTTATCGTCGAATACTTAGTAATTCTGCTTCAAAACCTCTTTTAATAAAATTAATAATTCACAGTATTAACTTTATTCATTCATTCATTCGAAGGGGCGGATTTCCCAAGGCGCTTCAGCCGTTGCAGCTTTTTGCGCACCCCTAAAAATTCTCTTTCCTGGATAATCAGGAATCTTCTAGATGAAGAGACCTGTTAAACTGCAGCATCCTGTCAACGAGCTCGTCAGGAGGCAGAAAACTACCCCTTACCAAATTGCCCAGAGTGGAGGACCTTACCTCTACCAGCTCTGTACAATCAAAGAGTTGATGATCTGCAGTTTCCTCCTGCAGATAACATTTCCTACACAGAGGGTCGCCGTTGAAGACCCCATGCGTAGTTGATGCTTCCTCAGATTACAGTGACCAGTGACGATACCTGTGACAAGTTTGGCATCCTTCCTGCCAAGTTTCAGGAACCTCTATGCAACCTGAGGAGATGAAGAACAAAGATTAAGCTTACTTACTCTATGCAGGGAAAGTTCAGCCCATCTTTTCTTATGACAATCCCTAGCCCAGGAATTGATAGTCTGGGAAGCCGCAGCGAGGGAAATACCACAAAAGGGTTGAGGACCAAAAACGGGGGATGATGCAGCCCTATTGGCCAGCCCGTCTGCCACTTCGTTACCATCCACCCCTGAGTGCCCTGGAACCCAACAAAGGGTGACTTCATTGTGTCTGCTTACACAGGACTCAAGCCTAAAACAGTCCCACACAACCCTAGAGTTGAACTCTACCGAGTCCAAAGCTCTAAGAGCCGCCTGACTGTCAGAGAAAATATTGATAGAAAGGCCCTCATGACCCAGGTTCAAGATGTCTCTGGCACATTCCATAATGGCAGTGATCTCGGCCTGGAAAACAATGGGGAAGGTCCCCATGGAACTACCTGACCGTACGTTGTCCTGCACCCCGTAGATGCCTGCTCCTGTGCCCCGACTGCTCTTGGACCCATCAGTGTACCACTCCTGATCACAGGGTGGTAGTGGGCAGGCTCCATCCTTCCATTTGTCCCGTTGCGGAAAAAGAACTCGGATAGACCTGCCAAAAGAAAAAGTTCTCGGAAGATAATCAGAAGGCATACCTAAAATGTCGCTCTGAACTATCCCCGAAATTCTGGTATGACCAGGTAATTCACCTGGCCTATTCCAGAGGCCTTCTTCACAGAAGCGGTATGCACCCATTCTGGCAGTCATCCTGATGTGAATGTCTATGGGCAAAAGATGAAGCAAACAGTCAAGAGTGGCCCCAGGAGCGCTGCTGATCGCCCCTGTGATCGTGAGACATGCCAGCCGCTGAACGGCTGCCAGCCTCTTCACAGCAACACCTGAGTCCATCTTGGTCCACCAAACCAAAGACGCATACGTCAGTTGGTCTAACTACTGAAACATAGAGCCAATACATTAGCCCCGGTTTCAGTCCCCATGCTGCGCCGACCATACGCCTGCATGCAAACAGAGACCACTTACCCCGGTCAATAACCCGTTGTAAGTGAGATTCCCAGCAAAGCGTCTGATCCAGAATGATCCCAAGATACTTCACCTGGTTTTGCAGGTTGATCAAACTCCCCTGTAGTTTGAGCGGGCCAACCCTGGTCAGCTTTTTCCTCTTGGTAAATGGTACAGCAACCACTTTAGAGGGATTCACAGATAGACCGACCTCATTGCACCAACCATCCACAAGCCTTAGTGCAGAGTTCATGAGGTCAGTAACTGTATTGTTAAACTTACCTATCACAAGGATGGCAATATCGTCAGCGTATCCTTGAGCAAAGACACCACTGTCATTAAGCCTTCTAATAAGGCTGTCTACCACCAGGTTCCATAAAAGGGGTGAGAGAACGCCTCCCTGTGGACAGCCCCTTGTTGACCTGGCTACTACCTCCACTCCCTGTAGAGAAAGTTTCACATACCTATTGCGTAGCAGCGCCTCAATCCATCGGCAGATGACATCGCTGAATCCTCTAGATCTAGCGGCGTTCAACATGGCATCCAAGGCCGTGTTGTCAAAGGCTCCCTGAATATCCAGGAACGCTCCAAGTGCCACCTCTTTATGGTCAATAGCTCCTTCAATTCTGCACACCAACTGGTGCAAGGCCGACTCGCAAGACCTACCCTGAATGTAGGCATGCTGGTTTGGGTGTAAAGGGGCAGACTTCAGCGAAGAGTCCCAGATATACCTTACCACCAACATCTCCAGAGTCTTCAACAAGAAAGAGGACAATGAGATCGGCCGAAAGGATTTCGGGTTCGTGTAACTATTCTTACCCGGTTTTGGGATAAACGCTATACTTGAAGTCCTCCATGCAGCAGGAACATGTCCCAGGGCCAAGCTCGCCCTAAAAATACTACAAAGAGCCGGGAGAATGATCTCTATGCCCTGTTGTAGAAAAACCGGCCGGACTCCATCTGGACCCGGTGACTTGAAAGGACTTAGAGAGCTTATAGCCCACCTGGTTGCACAGAGCCTCCGCGACGCAGACTCACCTAATTCACCAGTTTCTCCACCAATGATGCATCCAGGAAAGTGTACTTCGGCCATACGTTCCAACACCTCCTGTGGTCTGCGAAATAACTCACCATTAGGTCCTTCCACGGAGCCCAGAGTCAGGGTTCTATCCTTGGCCAAGACCCTGCGTAGCCTGGAAGTTTCCTCAGTGCCCTCCAGCCCCGAGCAGAAAGTGTGCCATGACTTCCTCTTTGCCCTTCTGACAGCGAGGTTATACCTGGTGAGCATGCTGTGGTAACAGTCCCAGCTGTTGTTGGCCCTTCTGAATAGAGCTCTTACCCGTTTCCTCATGCTGGCCAGTTCAGAACTCCACAAGCTGCATTTGGCGGACCTAGCCTTTGCTAATGGACAGCTCTCCTCGAAGGAGGAGACAATCGAGTTCCCTAGAAGGCTTGCAGCCCTATCCAGTTCATCCGTATCCTTGGCTCGTAGAACTTGCACATCGAGTTTTTCACCAAGTTTTCTTTTAAAGACAACCCAGTCCGTCTTCCTAGGATTCCTAAATTCAGACAAAACAGGCACAAAGTCCCCTATAGCATAGAGGATATGACAGTGGTCAGAAAGAGAGGGTTCAGGAGAGACATGCCAACCTATGACCCTGTCCTGAAGCCCCTCAGAATAAAGTGTTCAATCTATCACAGAGTTACCAACTCGACTAGAAAAGGTTGGCACAGAGCCAACATTGGCTATAAACAAACTGCTAGATGCTATTAAGTCCAGAAGCTGCCTACCTCTGCGGTTTGTCTCCCTACTACCCTAGATGGAGTTGTGGGAGTTGGAGACCCCACAAGCAGGTCCACCCCCTCCAACGCAGCACGGTCCACCAGCGCCACCATTTCAGCCGGAGGGACCGCGTCTGCATCTCCGGGCATGTAGACGGACGCAAGGAGGAGTGGTTTGCCAGAAGACCCACATATCGTCCGAACTGCAACGACGTCCCTGGAACAGAACTGGCGAATGGGCCAGGCCACTCCTGACCCACACACAAGCCCTCGAGTTGAAAACAGAACAAGAGATTAGTTGCCCCCCAAGGGCACCTAGTCCTGAAATTCTCCCATTCCGAACCCACGGTTCCTGAATGAGAGCAACATCCACAACTCCTCCAGCTGTGGCCTTGTGTAGGACTGCAGTCGCAGCCTTACTGTGTTGCAGATTTACCTGGAGGAGGTTTAGTGTCATCCCCAGATGGTACGAACCCCACACCCGAGAGCACCCTCAAGGTAGTTCTCGAGATCCCCAGGTAAGTCTGCCAGCTTCTCTCCTTCAACAAAAGAGCACTGCGTTCATCAATGATTAAAACTAATGATTGATGAGTTTTGTCCTTCCTGCAGCTGACCACCCGCCAGCCCCCAGTCAGGATTCCAGGATTCTGCACCTGCACAATCTCCAAAATCTTTTTGGGTTCGAGGTCGTAGGCGCGCCCTTCCGCCCGCAGAAGAACCTTGGCGGATCGCAGGAGATCCTTGTAATCCCCTACAACCACCTTGGCGCCCTCCTTGAACTCAAGCCCGTCAAATGACCTCTTGACCCAGGACACCGTTGCATCACTGCCACAGGCGATGATAAGAGCTCCCAGCTCCTGATAAGTATTGTGGATCTGAACCGGTTCTGTCTGTTCGATAACCTTATCGAACATAATTCCCTGCAACAGACCACAATCTTCGGCAGACAGTTTCACCTCCGGAAACGATGTCGGGACAATGGCGATCTTCGTCATCATTAGGCGATCCTTGTAGGAACCACCTGCAGACGTTGACGCCATCGGAGCCGGCGTGTTCTGACCCTCCGCCGGGGGTTTGAGATCCCATCGGGGTTTCTTTCTCACAGGAGCAGCTGCCGCCTTGGTTGCCCTGCGCATAGGTGACACACCTTTATTGTCTTTCAGCTCCCCTTTGGGGCTGGGGATTTCAAGCCGCTTCCTCTTCATCAGCTTGCGGTACTCCTCTCTCGGAAGCCAAGTCCCATCCTTGGTCTTTCTCTCCCTCACCAGCTCCAGCCTTCGAGCGTGCAGCCCCTTCCGCTGTTCCTTGGTGAGCGAGGCCCAGATCACATCGTCTGAGATGTCCAGGGCAGACTCCTGCTCTGGCTTTCCTTCTGATGCCAGCCTTCGATGTATCTGAATCAACGTCATTAGCGATGGAAAATGCCTGGACAGCCCTGTGCGCCATCTCCAACACCTCCAAGGGTTCCGGAGTTGAGGTGGGAGGAGAGGCTGACCTCTCCAAATCGGCCAACCCCTCTTCCAGTGAACTCTGCGAGCCACCTGAAAAAATAAGCTGTTGTTTGCCCTCCCCAGAATCCACGGGCAAGCCCTCCGAAGAGGGGTGGGATTGAGTGCCAGTGCACCGACCCACCTGGGGTAAATCCGTAGTTTTACCATCAGCCATCTTTTCAAGAATTGAGAATTTTTCTGTTAGCAGTTTGACGACCATTCCGCAAATATTGCTCCGCTCGCCAATATCTGAAGACTGGGCCCTTTCGGAGTTGCACCCCTCATCGTCCCCAGCTCAGTCCTGAAACAGCTGCACACATACCTGTCCCAGTCGGCAGTGCGGTGGCCGTTGAGTAATTACCAATCACTCCGCCCTTACGCTAACTGAGTATTAGGCCGTTCCAGTGAACATCACCTCCGCCCCAACACTTTGCATGAGACGCTGCTCCCCGTCTCATGGGCAGTTTGTCGACCGCCAGGTCTAGATCCACTGCCTTCTGCTAAAAACAGGGGCACCCCAAGTAGGCTGTGTGCAAGCACACAGCACGACCGGCAACAAGGCCAATCGGACATAAAAATGCTGCTTCACAGCGGTCTTGCAGAAGCAGTAAGCCCCACAAAACTCGTGTGGCACTGACTTCTGCCTGGGGGCCTTACGGTACCCCCTCACCCCCCAGTATTAACTTTAATTTGTTACCGTTTGATGCGTCATTTTATGCAAAAACAGAATATATATAGTTTTATGGCAATATTGTCCAGTACAAACATTTTATAAACCATATTATTTAGCTACTACCAGTCTGTGGTGTACTTGTACAGCTATTTGTATAGTGTAGTGTAGTACAGTGTAGTAAGTATAGTGTAGTGTACTGTAATACCTAAAACAAAAATTTCCACTTGTATTGTTTCAAATAAGTCTGGAGAAACAAAAGACAAGAAAACCCGCATCAACTTTGCAAATTATATTATAAAATATAGTATAATTATATTATAAAATAAGTAATCATATATGTATGCTTTTTCGTTTGACTAAATTTTTGACATGGATATGTCTTAGCTCTGGGGGGGTGTTGGTGATTTTTAAGATGGAAAAATGTGGTGATTTTTAAGATGGAAAAATGTAACAGGTTTCCATAGAAACTACCAGAGCTATCGTATTGAATTTTTAATTTAACCCTAGAAGTGGCAAGCTTTTTACTCTTAACTGTAACATAAATATAATTACTAATATCTTCATGAAATATCAAAGTTTAAAGAAAAAAAGCTTAAAACATGCCCCCCCCTTATAACCACTAACCACTAAAGCAAAACAGGTGTCCACTGCAATCCCAATTAAGCCTACAAATGCCGTCAACTTCCACCCAAGCCGGTCACCGTTTATTTAAGGTGGGCCCTCCACTCCGCTACACCACACATTTGCAAGCCAAATTGGGATTGCTCATGGTCGGGATTCGAACCCTAGCACTTCCGAATGGCTAGAACGTTACGCTCGTCAGCGCAGCGCTTTAGCCACCACGGCCATCCAGTGCCTAGGAAAAGAAAGCAATTACTTGGTTATAGACCTGCCCGGTGGCAGGCTCGTGTACTACAAGAGCAGTTTCGGTTGTTGGCCCCCAGAGGGAAACACAGTCGCGTAGGCGATAGTGTCTAACAATTCCACACAACTGACGACAGATGCCTCCACCTGCCAATTCTTATTGAATATGTAAATGCGTCGTAAATTATGACTTTGCCATTTCTAGGGTTAAAAGAATAAGAACAGCTGTTTAGATGAACTGGAACCATTTACTTTAGACATATCCATGATCTAACCTATTTCTCACAGGGGATGAAATACAAATATTTTTTCTTAGCTGGGGGATTTTTAAGATGGAAAATATGTAAGAGGTTTCCTTACATAACCATACAAACGTACAATGCTTTGGATTCCTGGTGGAGTTTTTCTTAAGTATCTGTCTAAACTATGAGTGAAAGTATTCATTTACCTTGTTATTTAAAAGTACACTGTTCTAGGTAATTATGATTTAAATTTACCTATGTTTAGCACGTTTTTAACAATCGGTATGAAAAATCAAATAAATTTTAAAAAATTTTAAGGGTTGTAAAATTATTAAAAATTTAATGAGGATTTTGAATTTAACATTATTTTTAATTTTTTTAAAACAATAAACGAGCAAATAAGATAATCCCGACACGATGTCTCGTTAACCCTGGCCCACCCTGGTGTTAAGTCCGAGTCTAAAACCATTTGGAGTTAGTTACTCATAGTTCTTTTTAGCCGAGACCAAGCTCCTTGGGCTACAACTTGACTCGTGAAGCCAACAGTTTCTCTTTTTTAGTCCGAGGTTGTCTATAATTGGACCGTGAAGCGAACTTTTTAAACCAGGGTTTATTCCAGCCATAATTGCCTGGAGTCTAACCGTCTCCGCTCGGGCACAGCTAACCCCAAGCTCGTGAAGCTGATTTTTGAGCCGCTGCACCAAAAACCAGTTATAACTGGATTTTGCGCTCAGACTTAAGATAACCTTGTGAACCGCCTCTATGAGATATGACACTATCCACATTTCTCAAACATCGGGTTTAAAAGTTATGAGCTGTTAAAAGTAAAAAAATCTTTTTTTTTTATTTTTCTGCAAAAACAATAAAGGTAAAGTATAATTTGACTACCACCATTAAAACCAGCCTAACAAACAAAACAAATTATTATTTTGATTCATTAGTCTACGACTGGTTCCAGTGAAAATTTTAATTTAATGCCTGTGGTAAACTCAGTACATTGATAAAATTAAAGGTTAAAATACCTGCAGTACTGTCGGTGATCTTCAAATGTTATGGTGCTGACGACCAATGGTTTCAGGCTTAAAAGTACATTGTCTGAGAGCGCCCATTGTTGTTCTTAAGGAGATTATTAAAAAAATGAATAATAAATGAATAATGAATGAATAAATGAATGAATAATAATAAATCTTCCTTATTTCCCAACCGTTTTCCATAAAACTTGGTATTTAGCGTAAGGTCACATCAAACAACAAAATGACGCAAAAAGTTTGGTATCACGGGGGGCGGGGTGTAGTCCCCCAAGGAAATTCAACATTTAATTTAGTTTCTCTTGTTATCGAAGGTTTATTATTATTGTTCAAAGATGAATTATTTGATAAATCATTTATAAAACTCCATTTTGTGGTACAAACCCCTCCCCCCTAAACCATCCTTCAGATAGATTGATTTGCCTGGTTTTCGAACTCATCCGTTTAGATATAGAATTTCATATCTCGGCCAAATTATTTAAAGTGGTGTAAATCGTACCATTTTACAAGAATTATCATGTTTACAGACACACTACAGTAGAACCTCGATTAACCGTCACGCTCGGAACTGGGACCATTAGGGATAACCGAATAGAAGGATGACAGAAATAATAATAGTGCTGCTACAACTTAGCCAATATTTGTTGTGGCAATATCGCAATACACTGCCTTGATGGCTGGGTGATGGTTAATAGAGACTGACGGTTAATCGAGGTTCTACTGTTACACAAAAAATTATTTTAAAAATTATTGTTTTAGGTCTCCTAGGGCCTCAAAAGAAAAGTTATCACATTCCCCGACTTAATTCAGACCCCCACCCACAGTAATGGGTTCTTCTCTTGGAAAATTTACCAAAAATGGACAATACATTATTCTCACATCTTCACAACAGATATTCCCAAATGCTTAAAAATGATTAGAAGTTTGAATCATATATAATGAATTATTCTAGGTGAAAATTATTTTGTTTGCAGGTCAAGAATCAGCAAGGTCTTCTGTTTTGTCAGAGAAATCTGATGTACCAGAAAATAGATGTGATATTATCAAATTCTACAACTCCATTTATGTGCAGAAGCTGCAGAACTTTGTGAGGAAATTCGCCAATGGAAATGGCCAGGTAGGTCAAATATTTTCTGGGGAAAAAGCCTTGTAAGTACTATACGTATAGTGTTGTGATAGGAGTTCAGTAACAGTTTTTACCTAAAGAGAGTATCAGGGTAAATACCCCAGAAAACTGGTTAGTGTCAATGTTATTTTATAAAAATTAAAATGTATATGGTCAGTGATTAACACAAACTTTCGACCGCATATGTATTGGAAAGAATTTCTTGAGTCAAAAATAGATGGCTACTGCTTACTTGTTGATCTGACTGATTTCACTTCACTTATTGTTAGAGTACGAGATGGAAATGAAATAAATAGGTCTCTCTGTACTATTGTCTAACCTTTTAGAAAGGACCTCTCCAAGGCCAATTGGAGATGCATCAGTAGCAAGGATTAGAGTCAGTGCACGATCAAAATGACCAAATTTTCGCTCACTAGTTATTTCTTGTTGACCTTTGTCATGGAAAAATAAAAAAAATCTTTTATTTTTAACATCCCAAAACTTTTAAACCGTAATTTTTACAGACATGTAGGTGGTGTCATATTATTTAGTACTCTAAGCAATATAAACTATAAAATTTTAATCAAAATTGTTAGAACCGTTCTTGAGAAATTTTAATTTTTTAAGGGTTTTTAGAGGTAAACTACCCTTAAAAAAATTCGAAAACTCCTGGAGATACCTTGAATATATATACACACATACCAAATTTAATCTAAATCGGACCAACAGGGTAGACTGTGACTCTGTACACATCCAGACACATCACGTCGAAACTCACCTTTTTGGAATCAGGGGACCCCACTCGGTGGGGTCCCCTAAATTCAAATAATATATCCATGGATATATTTTTTAATACATCCACTCTCAACTCAAATCCCAAAAATTTTGACAAAAATTAAATTTTTTCCATATAAGTTAATATATATAAGCGAAAAAAGTAAAAATAATAAACAACTATAAACTTTTTGAGAAATTAATTTAACTATTTTCAATTAGTTTTTTTAAATCACAGGATACTTATTAAAAAATCATTTTTCCAATACTCAGTGTATTATAACTACAAAAATAATAAATGTACAAAAGACACAAGTTATTACTAAGTTATGAGGCCCTAGAGGCCTGTTTAGTTACGTTTACTGCACTGTAACTTGTCATGAATCAAAGGTGCGAGACTAACTGAAGATCTTCCCACCATATCCCACCCATTACTGACATCCCAAACATAACCTAACTGGTTGTAAAATAAATAATATAAATGTTATATTGACAATAGTGGTAAGGGAAAGGCAGAAACGGGCGATGAATCGAGAGAGTGCTGGTTTGAGCAAATGAAATCCTTCCGAATATACAATTCAATCTTAAAATTATCTCATCAAATACACTCCAAGAGCAGTATGTTGATGCAGTGAAATTCATAAGCTTAAAATATTGGTCAAAAATAAATATGGATTCCTCATATTGACTTCTTAAATAAAAGACTTCCTCGAGTAATTTTTGTATAAATTAACCGATGCAGTTCCCAATGATTATTTAAGGACAGCTTACATCCAATCATTTTTTAGATATAAATTATTTCTTTATGGTAACTGTGCCAGGATTTATGAAATTATAATACTTCAATAAAGTTAGTCCAAGTTAATATTGTATTATGTCTACAAATAGACTTATGACCTTATAATGAATGGAACATGACACATAGTTATAAAGTTAATGGAAATTCGCCTTGCAGGTTTGCTGCAAGGTGGGTATTTTAAAACTTATGATTGGCAAAACGGTGATGAGAGATGTTGTGGTTACAGAGTGGCTCTCTGACACTGTCACCACTGCCAGTGTCACGCAGTGTCCCTATGTCGCCCAGACGCAGGGTATCAGACACTCATGCCGTCTTTATACGGCCCCTGACCTCCTCCGAACCTAATGCTTTCCCTCCCTCACCAACCAAACCTCTCAGCTACTGCTTCAGCCGCAGCCCAGCCAAGGTAACTAAATTTTGATCTAAGTTTTTTTATTTACCCTAGTTTGTCTCTTACTTTTCTAATGAAGTTACAACATATGTCCAATGTTAAGAGAGTTATTAAGTTATCATATTCATTGGTCACAGGGTGTGACATTGTTTCAGGCACTAGTATGTCCTTATTTAAAGCAGCCATTGTAAACTGTGCAGGTCTGCTCTTGTTGTTCTTGTTAACGATCAAGATGCTTTAAATATAATTAAATACTTCTTTTATGTACAGTGAAATTTTGATATTTAAAATTTACCTTAAATTGGAACTTCTCTCCCGGTCCCTACATTTTTGCAAATTTCAATAAGAAAATTTAGCCGTTAATTGTTGTAGTCATCATGACAAGGGGTAGAAGACCTGGGACCAATTTTTTCTCTATTTTGCAGTATCCAAGAACACTATTCGTTAGAACCAATATGTATGTGTATCCATAAAACTAAATAACTTGTAAAAATTGTACAATTTTATTGAAATTTTTATTTTTTTATTTTTATGTTTTATGAATCTTCAATTTTTCCCACTTTAAAATGATATACAACACATATTACCTTTTAATTATGTTCTTGGATTTTTTTAAACCTGAGAAAAGGCTTGCAACAACAATTTAGTCCTTTTAACAGCAGTGAATGTCACTTCATATAGTACTTATCCTCGATTTTCAAAAACTTGTGTTTTTTTGACTTTGAGTACCCATAATCTTTAACCTAAGAGGCAAAATAAAAAATTAACTTAAAAAAAATATTTAAAAATCAGATTTAAAAAAACCATACAATTTAATTTTTTTCTAACATTTAAAAATATCATGTAGGAAACTAGTTTATAAGCTAACAAATCCAAAGATGCAAAAATCAGGACTCTATCCTTTACCGTTTTTGAGATATACGTACTTTAGTTAACATTAAGTTCTTATGGAGGTCTTACTCCCCTGTTTGAAAACCAGGCACAACAGGTAGTACAATTAACTAATTGCTGCTAAAATCTATATAGAATAACATAGTTTAGTTTCAGTTGAGTGGGACGGTGGCGTCGTCATGTAATGCAGCTACTTGAGCTCACGAATTGTGGATAGTTGTGAGCGATGGTGGATGGGTGTAGTATTCTCTTGAGTAGATTAATGTCCGCACTATTAAATACTATGTTAAACCACTAAGACCATCCTCATAATTAGACCAGTTCGTAATTCAGAGGCAGTGGTTCGGATTCCTTGTTGAACTTTAGATCCGTACAAGATCGCGCCACAATCATTCTACACTCGTTTCTCATTAATAATAATAATTTATTCCTCTTGAATACCAGTACGAACATTACAATTTTACACTGTATATTAATAGTTATTACGAAATATCCCCGCATAGGCAGAGCCTAGGCTATAGGCAGAGGATGTGCGGGGGCAGATCCCTAGAAACTATTGCTTGCTTATCTTTTGAGTTGTACAAAATAAAAAATCTTAGATCTCAAAATAAACAAACAATGCAAGCTACAAAAAACATACATGTGTAACATGCAAGCACATCCACACTATTATATTAAAGAAATTCCAGTTCAATCTACATTGTCTTCATATGCACATTCAAAAATGCATGCACCCGACCTTACATCCACATTCGAATACAAAAAGCAATTCATACTTGAATGGCTTAAAATACTTACCTTATGGTACGGTCGCCAATTCAATAAGCTAATCTAAAATCTAGTGCGAAAATTATAACAAACACAATGTTTCAGAACCACTGGTTTGGATTTTCATTGGCATTTTTAACGTTTATGGTCTAATGGTCCAAACTTCAGATAAATTAAACAAAAAAATCCAAGTACCACATACTATTGCTGAATTTTACAAATCTAGACATGAAAATTTACTGACTAATTGATGGTAACATAGTGCCGGAGTATTGAATGACCAAATTATTAGAGATTGAACTGCATTTTCAAATGTTCCTCATGCATTTCATTTTCAAAATTATCTCATACTTTACTTAACTTAGTTATAACTTCTAAAAACCAATTTTTTTGTCATACTACCATATCAATTTTCCAGTTCTATCACTCGTAAAAATCCAATAAAATGTTATCTAGAGACTTGAAACTCTAAAAACCTGTTTTACATCTTAAGAACTTGTAATGTTTTTATATTACAAATGAGTTGGAGTTAAAGATGCATCCTACTGTGAAGTTCAATAACCTTTTACTAACTATGTATGTTTTTTCTATACACTGAACTAAATTCAGTAAAATTGATTTTCAGGATTTAAGAGCCATTAATTGCATGATGCGGGAGGTTGAGAACGGGCGAAAAATCGGCAAACGTCTTCTAACAGACGATGTAGGGGAGGATGAGACCTCCTCACCAGCCAAGCAGCCGAACCTAGTCACTAACAAAATACAGGACTTGTTTGTGGACCGCCGTATGGCCAAAAATCAGGAAAATCCATAAGTGCACTTCTCATCACTCTCCTCTCTGACCCCAGAGTACCTAATTGTGGAAATTCATCATTATTGTAAATATTAATAAGGGTGCCAACTTTAGTTCAATTATTTTTCTCCGATTCCTGCCCTCAATTAATCTATTCTATTATTTAATTTAGTTCAATCCTTGTTTATTATCTAGAAAGATAACGGATTTAAAGCTCAAGGTACTGTATATTTAATCAAATATATCATTTTGAAAAAATTTAGTTTTAGTTATAAAATATATTTAATCATTTTATTTTGTTTTCTTGGTTGATATCTAATCATATCTGTTAATTATAGTGGTAAAACCTTTTTAACACATTTATTATATAATTGGTTCATGTCTTTTTTGTTGTTTTTGGGAATACAAAAGAATCATAATTTAAAAAATATATAGTCTAGTTCTTTATAAGTTTTTAAGGAACTGGTTTTACTTTTAAACTCAATTAATTACATTACTCCTAAAAAGAGCTTTTTGATTTTAATATCATGTTGTTTAATTGCAATTATTATAAAGGTATTGTTTTTGTGCTACCTTTTATTATTTACAATATTTATAATTACTTATATCCACATGCAATAGGCTAATAAGACTGTGAATTATTGCTTATTTGATAAGTGTTATATTTATTATGAAAGATTATTTTGATAATGTTTTTGTCTTCCTTCTCTTGAGCTACTTCTATTGATTAAAAAATGTTATATCTCTAAGATTTAGGTTTCTAATTAGTATTTTTTAGTTTTATTATTATGTGAACTGTTTATCTACTCTTCTGCTGTGTTTAAGAACTATGTGTACTATGCTTATAGAAAAATTGTACAGCGTTATTAAAAAATAATGGTACAAAAGTAAGGTTAATTCAATTGCAAACTTTTAGTTAGAAAACAAGGAAAGCGTTTCTTATTTTAACAAGTTTTAATTTACAAAAAAAACACATTTGTATACATCACAAATGCTCAATGTGAGCTCCATTAGAAGCTCTGTGAAAATCCATACTGATCCCAGACGTTCTGTAGGATTTCCTGAGTTACGGGCTACACAGCTTCTGTTATTCATTGTCTTAGTTCTTGAAGGGTTTTGAGCATAGGAAGGCAGTACACTTTGCCTTTTATAAACTCTACACTAATGTACAGTATTAAAGTTCCGCTAAACAAACACTAACAATAGCATTAGTATGAGCAAACTCTAAGACACAAAATGTTTTTTCTTGTTTTATAGTAGCCATTTGTTGACAGACTACATGACACTCAACTAAGCAACTAAGAAAAACATAATCTTGTCAAAGTAAACTTATAAACACGCCCTTTCCATTATTGTAATAATCAGCTCTTTGAAACCACGGAATCACACGTACCAACCGTTTAGTTTTGCACCATTCTTTTTTAATAACACTGTTTTATAGTTAAACTAGACATAATTTTTTTTAAACTCATTAGGAAGACATTATTTTTATTTTTAACACTAATTGTTTATTACCCTCTTAGAAGACCCTTATCAACTAAAATTCCAATAACAATTGATTACTACAAGTCCCTTAAAATATTAAGTCCTAAAAGTCCTTAAAATATTAAGTATTAGAAGTTTTATTACACACCAATAAAACTTTTTAATAATTTTATTGGTGTAGGTATTTAATAAATCTTAAGACAAATATTGAAAATCAATTTATGTTTAAATTTTGTGTATATATATATATATATATATATTATTATTATTAAATTAAAAGAACTTGTGCTCCCTTTAAACATTTTATTTCTTACATTATACACGACACGTGTTTCGAAACTTAGTTCATTTTCACAGTGTATTTTAACTTAAATTTATGTAAATAAATAAACAAATATCAGTCATGTGATTTTTTAAAAACATGTGTAAATTAAAAAATTAAATTTGAACTTGTGATTTTGATTAAGTTGTAGATTGATTATTCTTAATGTTTAGTATTATATTAAAAATAGGGGTTTCTTCTAAAAACTACTGTATCAGGGTCCGGGGGTCCTCGCCTTGAAGGGTTAATAATACTGGCATGAATCAGCTGATCTTTGTTAGTAACAAAGCTAAATGTCATTAAATCCATTACATTCATCACACTTGCCCTTCACTCATATTCACCTTTAAATACACAGTAGTTCGGTTCGTGTCACAAGAATAAGAATATGCAGTGTTGAATATCCTTTTTCTTACTAGTTGTCGCTTTGGTTTCTTTTTAAAATTAACCAATGTAAATTTATACCTTGTTCTTTGTTTAACAAACCATTTATGAATGGTAAGTTAACATCATTGTCCCTATCTTAAATAAACAAAACTGACAACACAAACAACCCTTTTACAAATGTGGAAAATGTTAACAAAACAGACACCTTCACTGACACAATGCATTTCTTATGGAAGAAAACCAGTTTTCTCTTATAAGACAATTACATATTTATTTTTTACAATCTGTTCAGAAATTATAACATTTAGCACATATTATGAATATTTACTTTGTATATCTCGGTGATCAATACACACAGAGTAGTAGGCCTATAATGATTTTAAAACAATACCTTTATGTTTTTAAGCTCATCTAACAATAATTGTATATAGCTTAACCCTTAAAGTGCTACTGAAAATCACGGTCCCTGCTCATTTGGTGTAGAAAAAGAAAATATTATTTTCCCAATGTTCTTTTTGGACTTAGGCAATTTGAATAAAGTATAAACAGAAATTTGTTTCATTTTCAATTATTGAAGATTTTAAGACTGTTTCTAGGTATTGAAAAAGTTTTTTTCATCTGGTTGAGCCATTTCAATTAATGATAATTAGTTAACAAATCCTATTTAATAAAAACATTCACACAATATACACTTGCTAAAACACAATGAAAATAAACACACATCGACAAAAATGTCAACAAACAATGTTAGAAAAAGTGATAACTGCTGGCCATAGTGACTCTCAAATTTTATCGTTAAAAGCAGTACAGGAGCGCACAAATACGGGCCAAAGTCGCCTAGCAACTAATTTCAGACACTAAATATTTCAACCATGCCGCCATATTGGTTTTGTTAGTGCATAGAGGCTAAAGCAACATAACTATGCACTCTTATCGGTTGTTTCGCGAACTACAGCGCAGTAAATCTGGCAGTAAAATGATTGATCGCGAATGAATTCGTTTACCGCACCGTGCGACCCTACTGTTCTGCGAGAAATGTCGTCAAACGCCCGGTAAGGGTTAAGACCAATATTTACCATTCAGGTAGTCAAATATAAACAGTATGGTAATTTTTATAAACATTAATAGTTGTTGAATTACAATCTGTCATGCGCATTGCAACCTTTGACTTGAATCAACTCTTTCTTTGGATGAAATTTATTTCATTAGTTGATAAAATTTGAATAGACTAAAATTGATTTTTTGTTTTTTCAAACATGTCTCTTCGCTACTATACAATTGCAAAAATTTAAAAAAAATAATTTAAACATATAATTTTACCTTCATGTTTTCATTGTACGTTGTGTTGTGTGTTATTAAAATAAATTGGCCATATGGCTAGTTATTTCCATAATGAAATAATATATTTTCGGTTTTCTGTGAATTGTACATTGTTTAGTTGTTAATATTGAAAACTATTTTGTTAGTATTTATTTATACTAATAATTTTATTGTCGTTAAATTTAAAACACTTAAAGTAGAGCAACAATTATCTGAATGAATTAAATGAACTATCAATTATTCGAACACTTGAATGGTCTTAACTCTAAACAGTTGGTACAATATGAGTGATTACCTTTCTACAAAAAGAATATTCTATAGCAAAATACAATTTACAGTACTTTAAAGTCCCAATAAGTTTGGAAATCCGGCCTTCTGCTGTATTCTTTTATACTGGTATCAACTAGAACCTCTCACATACATGGGCGGAGTTAGAGGATCTGCGTTGGAGAAACACAGAGTTAATTTCCTAGTTTTTGTCTCAATACAGCCTACAAATGGAGAAAAAACATTTACCACAGCAATTACCCATCAAATTATATATGTTAGATAAAAAATTATAATAGAACTGTTAAGATTGGTTAAAAGTTAAAAGTTCAAAAACATTTAAGAGGTCTGGGGGGCATTGCCCTCCTTCAACTCCCCCCATGCTCACACACCCCTTAATCAAAGACCATCGCATACAGGTTCATTGCATACAGTATTTCATGTAATATCTCCTTTATTTTATCTATTATTTAATTTTTTTAATACTTAAACCCTTTGGTCTTTGATCTGGGACTGTGAGGGGCTGTTTTGTCATTATAAATCAGTTTATTAATTTATTAAATAATACCTTACGCTTTCATTGTTAAAGACAAATCATTGTTCTAGACAATTAATTTAAATTAAAAGTATTGCTCCTGTGTACAGATCTAGTTTTGCATGACCAATAGTATATATTTATGTTATTAATTAATCACTATGATTTTTTTATTTATTTCCTTTATTTTGAGTTGGTGATTAGAATTTGTATGATTAAACATATTGTAAATATCTTCTTTATTGTATTATATAACTAATTGTAATTGCTAATATTCAGAAAATAAAATTTTGAATGTTATTTTTATTGTTATGTAATTTTGAAGACTAAATGTTCCCAATTATTGTTTGTATATCCTTCCTCTTCAATCTTTACGAAATTGATTGAAATAAATGAATAATTTCAATACTGGAATTACTTTTACTGCATCATAAGTTGACAACAGTTTTTCTCAAATCTTATAGTAGTAATTTGTTGTTGACAAATAATTTTGATTTTTTATTGTGAATCAAAGGAAGTTTTTAAATTTAGAGCTATTCTATTAGTCCACACATGAGAGCGCCATGTTAATTCCAATCGAGATGCAAGCCAAGAGAGACTTCTTGTGTTACGGGTCGCGGAGTCGTAACGAGGTAACGCTGCCACCACTGCTCATTACAGGGAGTAGTCCCGGAAGTAAGAATTTTAGTGGGAGTAGGGGTCAAGTCATTTAAAAAAAACTCGGAATGAAACTTCATGTTAGTTTAATTTGGAAAGAAAAGACACAAGATAATACAAGAAAAAATATATAAGTTACGTTACATTATGATATAATAAGGTCGGGAGGGATTACCGAGCTGATCAAAAGTACAATGCCGCTCCTGACAATGCGCGCGAGACCCCCTCCTCTCTGCCATCAGATCACCCATGTCACGTGAGTGGACAGGAGTGACATGATTGCTGACTAGTGAACTACTCAGCTGCTCATAGCCGTCCACAGTTTGGAAAAGAAAACTTTACTTTAAAATACATGTTAATAAAATTAATTTGATAATTTTTGTTCACTTGTCTAAAAGAGGATGACTCGTTACATTACCCCCCTGTTTTTGAAAGATTGCTTAGCCTTTAGGGCTAGCAATTCTTGTGTCACAGAAGACAACAAAAAT
This sequence comes from Nephotettix cincticeps, assembly GCA_023375725.1. Lineage (NCBI taxonomy): Eukaryota > Metazoa > Arthropoda > Insecta > Hemiptera > Cicadellidae > Nephotettix > Nephotettix cincticeps. The sequence continues at coordinate 90,410,202 of CM041786.1, read as the reverse complement.
TTTACAAGCCAATTCATTTTTTCCAGAGACTGTGTTGCTAGTTAAGAACTCTTATCATGCTCTTTGTATCTTATGAGAAACTTGACAGAAGGGGCACTACAGTATTTTACATTACACTAGCAACACGGTCAGCAGATAGTTGACACTTGTCTCCCGTCGCCGCCGATGTCTACAAACAATGTAAGATTACAAGACACACGTGTGAGATTTGCTTATTAAACCAACAAGTTCCTAGTATTGGATTTGTTGCCTGTATTACACTAACGACTACAAGAAGGTTGAGTTAGGAATTACATGAGTGATTATAATGGATTATATGAATATCATAAGTAATAAACTATTATCAAGGAAAATATATTATTTACAACTGTTACTCAACCCAATCAATTAATATTGTTATAACATAATAGATATTACCCTACTATTAAAGAAATGATAATAGTTTTAACACAAAAAAACAAACAAATTATTTTACATTATCCAACAAATGAAATTATGACACTGAAAAGAATAGCCTTAAGTTTGTGTTGTATCTTACCAACTTATCCCCTAGTAAAAAAAATCATCTATTGTTTTATTTATGTTTATATAGTTGGTGTTTACATTGTTCTTCAAAAATGCACTTGTAATAAATAAAAGTATATTCTATTGTTCTTTTGAAAAGTACTCTTTATTTTCTCAGTTACAGGTATGTACATAAAATTCAAGGATGTAATACTTGGCGACGAGGAAAAACCAAAAAATAACTTAATCATTATTAAATATTTTTAAAAGTTTTTTCCATGCCTTGGTAACATAACCTTTTGTTTTCAATTTTTTTTACATTTGAATGGATCCAGATCAATTTGACCATTTTTAAAAAATTCAACAAAAATGTATTAGCAAATGCTAGACAAAATGCAAGAATCCAAATCAAAGGATCCTTGTATGTTTTCTAACTTGGCACCTTTTGAAAACTATGAACCAAAAAAGGAAAAGTTCAATTTCTATCTTGAGCGTTTTGAAAACTACTATACAATGAAAGGTATCAAAGATCAAGCTCAAATAGCTCAATTGCTATGTGTTAGCATTGGGTCAACTCACTATAACAATCTAGCTGCATTTTTATGTCCTGAAAAATCAGTTAAGGATCTTAATTTAGATGAATTACTAGAAGTATTTAAGAAAATGTTAGTTCCCAAAAAGAATGGGGTGGTTGCCCAACACTACTTTTTGAGTTTATTTCAACAGGAAAATCAAATAATATCTGATTTTGTGTCTGCACTTCACAATGCTCTCTCTGATTGTGACTTTTCAGTCATCTGTAAACAAAAAAATTGCAAGAAGGCTGTGTCTGTCACTGATATTTTCCTCCGGGCTCAATTTATTCGGGGACTTCGTGATAATTGGGTCAGAGAAAACATTTTGCAGTCGAATATCACTACTTTTGATGATGTTCTTTCAAAAGCATTAGTCCTTGAAGCTTCAAAAGTTGATAGTAAGGTTTTTACTCAACATTCCAGTTCTTACTCCAGTAATTCTTGTTCGGACAATACTAATTCAGTTGATGATTCATTCAGTAAACCAACTCAGAAGATTTTCTTCTCCATCTACAGCTTCCCGGTCTTCAAAACATGATAGAAATAAGATTGACTACAAAACTTTAGGTATAGAAAATCTATCTATAAGGTGTGGTCGCAATGATCACAAAATTAGCGATTGTAGAGTAGATAAGTCATTCAGGGCCATTGTGCAAAGGTTTGCATAAAAACAGTAATAAAGGAAAATCACAGAGTTTCAAACCAATGTCCTGTAAATTATGTTGAAACTGATGACAGATTCTCAGATAATCAACCATATGGAATAAACAATGTTCTTACAATTGTGGATTTATTTGAAGTTGGTGATAGTCACAAGTATTTCATCAGTGTCCAGCTAAATGGCAAAACCAACGATTTGAGGTCGATTCAGGTGCAAACTATAGTCTTTTGTCTGTTAATGACTTTCGGAAACTTAAGCTGAATGTTCCACTTAAAAAATCCACCACTTTTTTCAGGTCTTATTCTGGTAATATAGTTCAGCCATTAGGGAAAATTTTTGTTGAAGTGTCTTATAATGCTAAGCAGTTTTTAGGAGAGTTATACATAGTTCCAAATGGGCATGATTCTCTTTTAGGGCGTCAGTGGATTCAAGAGTTGCATGATCAATCAAACTTATTATGTGGACCACCAGTCCACATAATAAGTTCTGCAGATGACATTTTTATACCAAATACTGATCCTGAACGATTAGTAAAAGGCTGTGAAAATTGTGCGCTGGTTCGATCAAATCCACCAAAGGTTCCAGTTCATCCATGGCAACCTCCTGAGGAGAATTGGGAAAGGGTCCATTTCAAAATAATTTTTTCTGCTAGTTGTTGATGCCCAGTCTAAATGGGCTGAGGTAAAAGTTCTCAGAGATACACACACAAGTTCTTCTACAATCTCTCTTTTAGAAAGCATTTGTTAACTCATGGCTATCCTCAAGTATTGGTATCAGACAATGCATCAATTTGAGCAGGAATGAGGAGTGAGGAATTTAAATCATACTCAAAGTTAATGGCATTTTTCAAAGGTTCATAGCTCCTGGCCATCCAGCTACTGACGGTCTGGCAGAACGAAATATCCAGACTCTCAAAAAAAGTCTGAAATCAGCCTCAAGTGACCCAACTCCTATTACTAAGAAGATTCAGGATATTCTTTTCCGATACAGAGCAACACCTCTCGTATGTGGAAAATCTCCTGCAGAGTTGTATCTCAATAGAAAAATCAGGATTTGCCTTGATTCAATTTTTTCCTACAAACCAGAACGAGTATTGATGCCAGAACCAAGACGTTCATTTCAAGTGGGGGAGAGGACCCAAGGTAGGACATTTTTGAATAACCAGCCTACATGGGAGTTTGGAACAATAAAGAAGAAATTTGGCTCTCATCATTATCAGGTTCTATTGGACTCTGGGAAATCAATTAAAAGACATATAAAAATCAACTTCATCCAATACTTGTTAAAAAACCTGAAAGTGAAAAGGGTGTTCCTGAATTGTTCGATGTTCCAAGGATTCCACAGAGAGTTAACAGAGAGCCAGAACAAACAAATGAAGAAGAAATAAATGAAGATAGACTTCTAGAACTAAGGAGATCCATAAGAAATAAAAGACAGTCAGTGAGACTTAATGATTGATACTTGATAAAATCTAGGGGAAAGATTGCACCGCGACCTATGAGATCTATTGTGCCCCCCAGACTAGTCTCTAGTTCTTGCCTAGAGAACCCCCTCTAGTCCTAATGCCTTAATAAAGTTTAGTATTATGAGGGGTTCTAACTTTGGAAAATCCTCCACCGCCACCTGGTGTGTTCCCAAGCTTCTGGCTCTCTTCTGACCTATCGCGTCACACTCGGCCAATAAGTGTCTAGGTGTTTCCTCCCCAGATTGGCAGAAGCGGCATTCACCCTCTTGAACAATGCCCATCTTGCTCAGATGACCCCTGAGCCTACAATGTCCGGTTAAAAATCCCGTCAGTTTCCTTAGATTGGTTTTCTTAAGCCTGATCATAGTCTCAGACCTTCTTATATTATGCACTCCAAGCATTTCCTTAGCCTGTTGGCATCCCGGATGAACGGTCAGGCTTTTCCTCTGGCTTCCTTCTCTTCCTCCTTTAATTTCTTTTTAAAAAAGGAGTCCTCCAGTGCACAACCTGGCTCCAGTCCAACAAAGGGGGTAGCTGCCCCTACCCTAGCCAGTTTGTCTGCTACTTCATTCCCCTGGACACCTTGGTGCCCAGGTACCCAAAGTAGTGACAACTTGTTGTTCTTCCCCAATTGATCTAGACTTCTCCGACAGTTCCAGACCATCCCATGAAAATGAATTATTTTATTTTATTTTATAAATTTTGTATGTAATAAGTACTGATAATTTGCCTCATTATATATGGTAGACTCTTTAATTAATAAAACTTACACATATTTAAATAGTGATTTTTTTGTGTCTGAGCAGAATGATAATAGTTTAAATTTTCTTTACACAAACATAAGAAGTATGAGAAAAAACTTTAATAGTTTTTTGGTCGAATTCAACCAGTTAGACAATGATGTTCACTTCATTGTTTTTAGTGAGGTATGGATATCTTCATCCGAAATTAATTTATACAACATTCCAGGTTATAACATTTTCAGTTGCTGTAATGATGATTATAGGGCCGGTGGAGTTGTTTGTTTTGTTAAAGATAACATAAATGCTTTTGATATAAATATGAAAAAAATGGTAACTGCTGACAACCTTCTGTTGGAGATAAAAATAGATAAATTGTTTTTTAATCTTTTTTGTGTTTATAGGCTACAAAGTTTTACTGAGGATAGGTTTATCAATGAACTTTCAGATATTTTACCTAGCTTACGCAACAACACGATATATTTTGCTGACGGCAATATAAATTTATTAAACTCTAAATCAAAACATGTCTTAGAATACCAAAATATATTTAATTGCAATGGATATTGTTCTCTAGTTAATGTTCCAACAAGAATTACGCCAAATAGCAAAACGTGTATAGACCATTGTTTTATAAAAAATAGGAAAACAAACAATTTTAAGAGTGCAATTTTTGATATCGGACTTACCGATCACTGTATTTTAGGATTAGTGCTAGTAGGAAAAAATAATTCTGCCCCTAAAGAAAACAGTAATCCTGAGATATGTAAACGAATTATTGATTATGAATTAGTGAAACAAAAGATGTGTTTTGTTAATTGGGATGACTGTCTTTCATTATCAGATGTAAATGAATGTTACAATCGGTTTTACAATATTTTTAGTACTGTGGTAAATAGCTGCACTAGAAATGTCACAGTGATAAGTAGGCTAGATAAAGCAAAACTTAAGAGCCCCTGGATTTCAAATCGTATTTTAAGTAAAATAAATAAACGTAGCAAACTGTATACAATAATGAAAAGAAGACCATATGATAACAATTTTAAGAATTACTACTCTAAGTTTTGTGATAGATTAAAAAAAGAGATAGATCAGACAAAAAATTTGTATTATGCTCATAAACTAAATAACTGCAAAGGAAATTCATCTCAGCAATGGAAAATAATAAACAATCTCACTGAAAGATGTAGTTCCCAAACGCTGGAAAAGATAATTCTAACTGATGGTACTTTGATAACAGGTTATGATAACGTTGCTGAAGAAATAAACAAATACTTTACCAGCATTCCTTGTGATCAATCCTCTGTAAATATTAATCAAAGTGATCTTGTAAATAGAGTAAATTCTTTCTTTGTAAACTTTACAACACCAGTTGAAGTCATTGATACGATAAATAATTTAAGAAATAAAAAATCGTCAGGATATGATCATTTTAATGTAATATTAATTAAGACTATAGCAAATGAAATAGCCCCTATACTCTCACACATAGTAAATTTAAGCTTTAGCACAGGAATATTCCCAGATGATCTTAAGCTTAGTATTGTAGTACCTCTCCTGAAAAAACCTAATAATCTACAAGTTAACAATCTAAGACCGATAAGCTTACTTTCTATATTCTCCAAAATAATTGAAAAAATTATGAAATCTAGGCTTGTTAAGTTTTTAAAGAGATGTAATTTTTTAAGTGATAACCAATTTGGTTTTACGAAAGGGAAAAGCACGGAGGATGCTTTAGTTAAAGTAACTGATTACATTTATAGTAATTTCAATGAGAACCAAAAAGTAACAGGACTTTTTATAGACTTTAGAAAAGCTTTTGATACTGTGAATCATAATATATTGCTTCAAAAAATGTCGGCGCTGGGGATACGAGGAGTGGCTTTGGACTGGTTCCGTAGCTATCTGACGGGCCGTAGTCAGCGCGTCAGAGTCGCTGGGACCCTCAGCGGGCCTCTCCCCGTCACCCTTGGGGTGCCTCAAGGCGCGGTTCTCTCTGCAAATTTGTTTTTGATCTTCATCAACGATCTTCTGTTTCAAAATTTAAAGGGACAAATCAATGCTTTCGCAGATGATATTGCAATATTTTATGCTAACAAAAACAATCAAATATTATGGGAAAATATTAATTCAGATTTAAAGACATTAAGATCGTGGTGTGAAAAAAATCATATGGAAATAAACATCTGTAAAACCAAGTTTGTTAATTTTGATCTTAGGGGCTATGACCTACCCCACCCGTTAGTTTTTCATAAATTAAACTGTTGTATTTCAAACTGTGACTGTCAAACAATTGAAAAAGTAGTTAGTTTTAAATATCTAGGCGTAGTATTTGATGAAAGACTTACCTGGGAGAAACATATCTGTGAGCTCAACAAAAAAATTAAGTACAGTCTAAGAAAGTTTTACTTCCTAAGAAATATCTGTGATATCTCATTGCTCAGAAGCCTTTATTTCGCATTGATTCACTCAAAAATACAGTACGGTCTTGTTGCATGGGGTGGCACTTATAAATATCTAACTGAAAAACTTAGAGTTACTCAAAATCATTACATTCGCTTGATTCTAAAAAAAAATGCCAGAGAAAGCTCTTATCCTTTATTTGTTCACTTAAAAGTTTTACCCATTCAACATCTGTATGTTTTTAAAGTTTTAAAATTATTTTATATTAGAAGTGGAAATAGAGGGTCTAATGAATTATTTTATTTAACCAGAAATGTACATAGTCAAATTTTCAGAATCCCCAAAGTAAAAAAAACTGTTTTCAGAAATTCATTTATATACTCTGGACCAAAATATTTTAATGTCATTCCAAGTCACATAAAATCATTAACTAGTCTAAAATTATTCAATAATAAATTAAACAATTGGCTTTTTGAACTCACAGACTTAAATTTTTTTAGTAAAGTACATGTTTAGATACTCATAACGTTAAAGTTGCAGTCCTAAAGGTTTCTGATGGAGATACAATTTATGTTTTTTTTTTCTTTATTTTTATGGGTCCTCCTAGTTGCTAGTGTCCTGTGTAAGTGACCCAAACCTGTTCAGTATCATGGACGTGCAGACGCTGCGGAGCACAACGCCTTATCAGTGACCAGTGAAGTGGTGCCGTCCGAACTCTAGACTGTTTTTAGTTTATACTATCAAGTTGATAAGAACATTACTGACCAAATACTGGCAAAAGGTCAGTAATAATTCCTAAGTCTTTTTTAAATTATTGTTTTATGAGTATTCATTGAAGGAATAAATCATTATTTTCATTATTTTCATCATTATTTTCATCTAGGATCTGAAGGCTGCTGAGCTCAAGGCTCCAATGACAGCCTGGCTATCTGACAGGATCACAATCTCCCTCTTCATGTATCCTCTGCTTAGGTTGAAGTGTGCACACGTTTCTATGGCCTTGACCTCTGCTTGGAATATGCTGGGGGAACGCCCCAGTGATTCGTTGTATTTGATCCTGGGACCAAATACCCCTACACCAGTCCCCTCCTCGGTTTTGGAGCCATCAGTGTACCACCTGATGACCTGATTCCCGAGGGAATTTAGGGTTTTCCGTCCCAGCTAAGTTTATTTCCTAGCTCCACATGGAATTTCCTTTCAAAGTTATACTTTCTTACCATGGAATCCCTTGGTTGTATCATCAGGTCCTTTAGGCCTGGCGGAAATAGCTCCCTGCGAATTGTGGAGGAAGTGTCAAAGCCAGTCTTCTCCATTCTAAGCAAGGTCTCCCTTGCTCTTCTCTCTACCACAAAGTGTAGGGGTGTCAGATTCAAGATCACCTCCAGGGCAGCAGTAGGACAGGATCTCATAGCTCCTGTGATGATAACGCATGCCAGCCTCAGTACTTTCTCCAGGGCTTTCCTTGTTGCTTCAACCCTGGTTCTACCAGCCCAGACCACACCCATATGTAATAATAGGCCTCACTAACAGGGTATACTTACTTCTTAGTATATATGGGTTACAGCCCCACATCTTCCCCGCATATCTTCTGCATGTCATCAGGTTATTACTAGCCCTGTTGATCACCTCCTCTATGTCTATTCCACATAAGTTTCTTATCTAGTATTAACCCTAGAAATTTCACTTCTGATTTCCACTCAAGCTCCTCCCCCCCAAGCCTGATGGTCTTCAGATGCTCAAGTCTCCTCTTTCTTGTGAAAGGCACAAGTGATGTCTTCTTATGGTTGACTGACAGCCCCACAGACTCACACCAAGCCTCTGTACAGTCAAGCCCCCCCGGAATTAGATCCCTCTTGCGATGATGACCACATCATCTGCATATCCGATGTATCGCAAGCCCTTCCTGGTTAGTTTCCCAAGAAGCTCTTCGACTACCAGACTCCAAAGGAGGGGTGATAATACCCCGCCCTGAGGGCACCCCCTCACTGTACCCATTTGAATAATTCTATTTCCTACGTGTTTCCACCGTTCTTGTGGACAGCATATTCCTAATCCATCGGGTTGTGGTCTTGTCAACCCCTCTACCTTCCAGTACCCCCTCTATTGCTAAATGAGAGGTGTTATCAAAGGCTCCTGTTATGTCCAGGAAGGCACATAAAACGGTCTCTTTCCCGTCCAGTGCTTGCCTGATCACTTTTGTCAGCTCATATAGGGCAGTATCCGTTGATCTTCCCGCCCGATATGCGTGCTGTTGCTGATGTAGAGGGTAAACCCACAGCACTGCTGACCTTATGTGGTTGTCCACCATCTTTTCCATTGTTTTCAACAGAAAAGAGGTTAGACTTATGGGACGGTAGGACTTAGGTTGACTATTGTCCTTTTTGCCTACTTTTGGAATGAAGGTTACCCTTGCCCTCCTCCATTTCGAGGGTGTGTACCCCGTTGCTAAACTACATCTCATCACCCCTAAGAGGTAGGGCAGTATCTCCCTCTTTCCCTCTTGGAGTAGTGCCGGAAGAATGCTATCTATTCCAGGCGACTTGGAGGGCTCGAAAGAGTTGATGGCCCATTCTAACCTCCCTGGTGAAATGACTGCTTTAGCCACTTTCCAGTCCTTCTTTTGAGATCTAACTGCTCTTGGTTCTGTTGTCACCCCCCCCTATGGTCTGCACCCTGGAAAATGCGTCTCCAGGAGAAGGAGAGTGCGTTGAACCTCATCCTCTGTGTAGCCCCCCGCCGGGGTTTGTAGTGACATTGTCCCATAAGTGCAGTCCCTAACCAAGGTCTTGTGCAGTCTGGCTCCCTCTGGAATAGAGGTAATTTTCCCACAAAACCTCCTGAAGCTGTCCCTTTTTGCTCGCCTTATCTCTTTGTTGTACAGAGTAAGGGCCTTGGAGTACCTTTGCCACCCTCCATCTGTTTTTGCCTTATTGAGCAGCCTACTTGTTTCCACCCTTAATTATGATAGTCGGTTGTTCCACCAGGGGACATCCCGACTGGCTGGTTCCTTTTTGACCCAACAGCTAGAGACATATGCATCCATGATGGCTGTGTTCAAGTTCTCCACAGCCTCTTCCACTTCAAAGTTACTAGAAACCTGAGAGCTCAATTGGTCCATATTACAGCCTAATATTGTCCTATACTTCTCCCAGTCCGTAATTCTGGGGGTTCTGCCATGGATAGTACCCGTGATTGTCTCCACTAGACTAAATTCTATAATTCTATGATCAGAAAGAGAAGGCTCATCGGACACCCTCCACCTTTCGATGTTACCCCTCACACTGTTACTAGCCAGTGTGAGGTCTAGTACCTCCCTTCTGTTCTTCGTTACGAAGGTAGGTTTACTCCCTACATTCATAATCTCTAAATTAGACCTTACAATAAATTCCAGAAGATTCTCACCTCTTCCGTTGATGTTGCTGCTGGCCCATACTGTGTGGTGCGCATTCGCGTCACACCCCAAGATCAGCGGCAGTCCCATCCTGTCGCAGTACTCTACCAGGCCCTGGACTTCTGGAGGAGGGCATTCCCTCTCAGCATCAAAATATCCAGAGGCCAGGATCACATCACGGTCGGTGCACCCTATGCTTAGATAGGTTCTAATTGGCACTAGGTCCCGTGACAGGTACTCTGACTTCATGATTACGTAAGATTCTAAATTAATTTTGAAATCTTCTTAGTGGGGAAGAACTGTTGTATCTTACCAACTTATCCCCAGTGTCAAAGACTAAAACAAATCATTTGTTGTTTTATTTATGTTTATATAGTTAGTGTTTACATTGTTCTTCAAAAATGTGCTTGTAATAAATAAAATTATATTCTATTCTTCTTTTGAAAAGTACTCTTTATTTTCTCAGTTATAGGTATGTATATAAAATTCAAGGATATAACAGTTTGAAATAAAGTTAAAATTATTTTATACAATTAATTGAGTGAGTCCACCACTGTCTTTTCACAGAACTTTGTCCATTACTAGTTTGTCTGCAATATGTCTCTGAGGGCTGCCGAAACTGTGACTCTATGGTCTGAGACTATGGAATTTTGTCTAGAGTTCAGGCCCCGAGGTAGCATTATCATGGTGTCTCTCTGGTGATTTTTTCACCTTCTATAACATAACAATAATACCAGGAGTAAAATTGTACTAACACTTAGTACTACTATTACAAAAGTTCTAAACCATTCGACTCCTCACTCATGCCTTGAAAATTAAAGTCTAAAACTAATCTCCATTCATTGTCATTCATAATAGTGTCTTTCAATTTTTCAAACACAATGCCCTGAGACATATCAGCTTTTGTCAATTTCCCTGAAAAAGAAGGATTTAAAATATTAGTTTGGATTATTACTACAAATTCACAGTCTAGTTAAGATAAATATGAAGTAATACTGTATTGTGCATATCAAGATAATTTGCCCACCGTCATGTACTCGGGTGTGCAACACTCAACCTGCCTACTCAGCTCTCCGCTGAGGTCTCTTTCCTCGTACTCTGCTGTATAACAATGCTTTGGATTCTGATTTAAAATATAATTCATGCAAATAGTTTCCCTGATACTTCTTACAACTAAATTTGTTTAAATTTATGTAGCTAGTATGCTTGTATAATACCCCTTAACCCATGGTTATTCATTATGTATCCTTCTTCCTTTTAGCGAATTTCCCATAGGGAAGGAGCTATTACCGTAGGTCTCATGATGAGACTTAAGTCCGGAACCATATTATTTTTCCTTCTTTAGGTGCCCAAAGAAAGCAACACTCCGAAGCAACAACACAACAACCATGAAATCTAATTTTGCAGAACACTTACTAACACAAAATCATAATTACAAGAACATAGAAGAAAATCTTGAAATAATTGAATTCACAACCAAAGGACATATCATGGATACAAAAGAAGAATATTACATTTATTCAGGGCAGAAAACTGACCCTAAAAACATTTTGAACAATTATATAACAAAAAACAATCCAATTTTTGAAAAAATCAGAAAGCACAAACAAAACATATAATAACATTTTACATTTATATAGATACAACAATTTTTTAACCAACTTCTTCAAGAACACATCTATTAAATTGAAATTATTTAATTTAAACATATGTAATATTTTTCACATATTTTTATTTTACAATCTGTTCATTAGAAAGAACAATAAGTAAATATTATAAAATTAAATAACATGAGTCAGAAACAAACCAGAGTTTGCACTAACATAGGAAAATACCCCTGCGCAGCAGACCTGCGTACTTAGCGAATTTCTAAATCAATTATAAATAATAATAATACAGTAGAACTCCAATTATCCGAACTCCGACTATCCGAATCGCCGATTATCCGAATCACTTTCAGAAAAAAATTTGTCCAAAAAAGTCTACGTGCGCTATTATTCTGCCCCCCCCCCCCCGCGAAGCCAGTGTTTGAGTGTAAAATGTAAGTACATTTTATTTATGTTTAAAACATGTGAAAATATCATGTTTCTTATATTTAACTCAATAAAAAAAAGTAGTGCAATATCAAAACGTAGCTTTTTTCTCTCTAATGGCAATTTAAAAAAAAACTCCGACTATCCAAATATTTGATTATCCGAATGGGTCCCGGACCCCATTAATTTGGATAATTGGAGTTCTACTGTAATAATATATGACAAGTTTTATAAAAATCTGTCCATAAACATGAGAATTATTTGCCTATTCTCCATAAGATTAACATGGGAAGTAGTGTGCAGCTTTTCTGCTGAAAGTAGGCATTTCTACCATAAACAATTTTTTTTGACCATTTATACCAACTTTCATCAACATCTGTCCATAAATAAAGAAGTTTGCCTATTCTCTATATGATTATTATGGGAAAAGAGTATGCAGGTTTGCTGCCATGATAACACATAAACTATGATTTTTAAGCATAAATGGATAGATCTCAACCAGATGAAGCTAAATATCAAGTTTTATCCAAAATTATTCATTAATATGGGAAATATTAATTTTTCCCTATCCTCCATAAGATTAACATTGGAGCCCCACAATACAATGTACTGTGTTTAGATTTTTTAATATCTCGGTAATCGTTAGATATAGAGAAAAACTTTAAGGAGCTTAGTTGTGTAGCTTTTTAAGCTGATTCTAACGGTGAAATATAAAATTACCTTACCTTACCGCTGTGGCCATTCAAACCGAAGTAGGTTTTTGGCCTCCGCAACAATTCGTCTCCATTCTTCTCGGTCTTCGGCTTGCTCCCAAGTCACTCCTAGCCTCCTGAGGTCTTTTGCCACTTGGTCTTTCCACCTTAGTTTAGGTCTTCCTAGTGGTCTAGTGCCTGCAGGTCTCCCCACAAATACTTCCTTGATCAGGGTGTTTTCGGGTCTCCTCACTACGTGACCTGCCCATCTTAATCTTCTACTTTTGATAATAGCTACTATGTCCGGATGTTGGTAGAGGTTTCTTAATTCTTGATTATTTCTGATTCTCCATTCGCCATTATCATTTATCGGTCCATATATTTTTCGTAATACTTGATTTTCAAAAATTATAAATTTATTTTCTGATTTCTTGCTCAAAGCTAAATTTTCTGTTCCATAAAGTAATACTGGTTGAATAAGTGTTTGATATATTCTTAATTTAGTTGTTTTTGATATTTGTTTGGAACTTAACAATTTAGATAATGAATAGAAACTTTTCCTTCCAGCTATCAGTCTGCTTTCTACTTCCCCTTCTTCTTTGTTATTCTGGGAAAATTTTACCCCTAAGTATTTAAATTCTCTTTCTCTAGTGAATTCTACATCATCAACTTCAAGATTATTGTTTTGAATCTGTTCTGTTCTTGATATTAAAAGATATTTTGTCTTCTCTTCATTTATTTTAAGTCCAACTTTCTTAGCTTCTCCCTTTAATTTAATTATTAATGTTTTCAAGTCTTCTTTTGATCCAGCTACTAGGGCTACATCATCGGCAAACGCTAATACATTAATTTTGGTGCCTACTACTATTCCTTCTTCTAATTTTCTAGTTTCTTGGAGGGCTTCTTCTATGACCAAGTTGAATAAAATTGGTGATAGCCCATCTCCTTGTCTTACTCCTGTGGTTGTTATAAATTCACTGCTATATTCATTCTCTATTCTCACTTTGTTCTTTGTATCAGAGCAGCATAATTTAATTAATTGGATTAACTTACTAGGTATTCCAGACTTCTGTAGAATCCCCCACATCTTTTTCCGAATAATGCTGTCGTAAGCTTTATGGAAATCTACAAATAGGACATGTGTATCTTTATTGAACTCCCAGTTCTTTGTTATTGCTTGTTTTAAGATAAATATTTGGTCTGCAGTTGATCTGTTACTGATGAATCCTGCTTGTTGATCTTTGATGATCTCTTCAGCATATATTTTGAGTCTGTTTAATAGTACTTTCGAGAAAACTTTATAAATTGTATTTAATAGTGCAATACCTCTATAGTTTTTACATTCATTTTTATTCCCTTTCTTATGTATTGGTACTATCACAGCCTTTTTCCAGTCATTTGGTAACTCTTGTTCTCTCCATACTTGCTGTATAAGCTTGTGTATTCTTTGGTGTAAAGATTCGTCCCCAGCTTTTAGCAGTTCTGCTCCAATTCCATCGGAACCTGCCGCTTTACCCTTTTTGAGGCTCTTAATTATATCTTTGATTTCTTGTAGAGTAGGTTCCTCTACTAGTGGTTCTACATTATAATTTGAGGTATCTTCTTCATTATCTATGATAGGTTCTTCTATATTTACATTCAATAGATCATTAAAATAGTTTTTCCATATATCTAGGGTTTCTTGTTTATCACATGTTATATCACAGTTGGGTTTCTTAATACCTGTTAGCCTAGGGCTGTATCCTTTTTGAAAGAATCTTATAGTTCTATAAAAATCTTTGGCATTATTATTTGTTCTATCGTTCTCAGCTTTGGCTATTAGATCAGCTATATATTTACGTTTCGCCCTTCTTAAAGTTCTAGTTGTTTCTTTAGATATATCTTTAAGTTTATTTGCATTTTGTTCGTTCGGTGTATTGAGAAACTTTAATTTGGTATCTTTTCTCTTTTTGACTAGATTTACACATTCTTCTGTTATCCATGGTTTTTTTGCTTTTCTTTTCTTTCTTAATCCTAGTACTTCTTCTGCAGTGTCCTTAATTACTTGTTTGATATCTTTCCAATTCTCCTCCACTCTTTGTGTTTCTTCATTCCTTGCGAGGACTTCAAAACTGTTTTTCAAGATAAGTTGGAAATTCTTTTGAGTATTTTTATCATTAAGTTTTTGAGTGTTGGGTTTTTCTTCAACTTTGTTTACTTCTCTTTTTAAGACTGATATTTTCTGTCTTACTTTTACTAGTATTAAATAGTGGTCAGACCCGCACTCAGCGCCTCTGAGGCTTCTTACATCTGTGATGCAATTCTTGCTTCTTTTATCAATCATAATGTGATCTATTTGGTTTATGACTCTTCCCCCTGGTGATATCCAAGTTCCTTTGTGGATATCTTTGTGGGGGAACACTGTGCTCATTACTTTAAGATTTGTGGCGCATGCAAAGCTTAGTAGTCTTACTCCATTTTCACTTGTTGAGTTGTGTAGGCTCTCTGTCCCAATGTATTCCTTCCACAATTCCTCTTTTCCTATTTTTGCATTTGCGTCTCCCATTAGAATTTTAACATCATAGTTAGGGATTTTGTTGTATAGTTCTTCTAATTGTCCGTAAAATACATCTTTCTCCTCGTCATCTCCATCTTCCGTTGGTGCGTAGTAGCTAATCACTGATATATTCCTAAATTTCCCTCTCAGCCTTATTATGCATAGTCTTTCACTTATTACTCCAAAATGGGTTTTTTTGCGTTTTTCATATGTAATTTTTTTTAATTTCTAATTTTATATTTCAATAAGTGAAATATAAAATTAGAAATTATAAAAAATTACATATGAAAAACGCAAAAAAAACCATTTTGGAGTACAAAACCCCCCCAAACTACCCGGTCCCATTGACCGATATGTCTGGTTTACGAACCCGTCCGAGCATTTGTAGGAATACACGTCTCTACCAAATTTGGTTATGATCGGACCATTTTTACGAGAGTTATCATGTTCACAGACATATATATATATAATATAATATAATAATATACATATATATATATATATATATATACATATATATATATATATTTTAACGACTATTGTTTTTGGACTCTAGGCACCTAAAGAAGAAAAAATAACATGGTCCCGGGTTTAAGTCTCACCATGAGACCTACGGTAATAGCTTCTTCCCTATGGGAAATTCACTAAAAGTAAATGTCAACTTAAATCTTACTGAAATCAATAACTGAGCTCAAGGACATGGTATCTCTGAAGACGAAAAGTAGATTTCTGCTGTCCAATAGATTAACTGCTAGATTATTAGGATGATCTTCGAGTTTAGATTGATGTTTCCAGCTGTATTTCGTAATTTCCTCTTTGACAGTCAGCATTTTTGTGTCAGCATAGATAACTCTGTTAGTAACAAACCATGGAGCTCGTAGAATCATCCTCAAAGTCTTTGACTGATACCTCTGGATGATATCAATATTGGAGTTGGAAGCAGTTCCCCATTAGTGTATTCCATATAGCCATACAGGTTTTAAGATAACTTTATACAAAAGTAATTTATTTTCACAGGATAATTTTGAATTATTGCCAAAAAGCCAAGCTAATTTTCTAGTTTTCAAATTTAGTTGTAACCTCTTATTCCATATATGAGTGCGCCAAGAGAGACGTCTGTCTAAGTACATTCCAAGGTACTTTACTGCGTCTAAGGCTATCTGTAAGTTGTGAAATGCCTGTACAGGATCAAGGTCAGACGATAAGAGCGCTGTATCATCTGTAAATGTTGCAACCATGATTCCTGTAAAGGACAGGTCCAAGAACGCTGAGCATACCTTGCAGCTTCTACGACCTGGTGTTGCTTGACCGAAAGACTGCCGGCAGCAGGTAATGCCACAGTGAGGTGAGGCTTCAATGGCCGTTCGAGGAGTTTTCCAGCCATGTCTAAGATGCACAGAGAGCGATTGGCCGATAGTTGAACGGCCTAACTAATCAGCGTCAGACGCTCGAGCCTCCATCGTTGGCAGAAGACGCCCTTGTGCAGATACCAATTGTACATGTTCAGAAGAACCGAAGGACAATTGCAGGCAATTATCTTCATTACCTCTCTGGGACTCTGTCTGGGCTGATGGAGCTGCCACTCATGGAGCTGGGGGCTCTGCTCAGCCCCCTAAAAAAAGTGAAAAAGAAAATCTTGTTTCACTCCTCATTTTTTAGCTGTTAAAGCTAAAATATAAGATAAAATGTTAAAGCTGTAGTGGGATTTTATTTAATAATAATTCTTCTCTGTGTAATGTAAATTGCCAATTATGAGAAATCATTTATTTATTTGGATGGCAAATAATTTTCAAAAAAAAATTAAATATTTATTAACTAAATTACTGTTATACGTGATAGTATCCTTTGTGTATACCATACAAACTTGTCAAATGGTGGGAGGAGGAGGTAATAAAGTATCTTTCATGATTTTTTATTGCATAAGCTCGGACGATTTCGTAAACCAGACATATCGATCAATTGGAACAGGTAGTATGGGGGGTTTTGTACCCCAAAAATTGGTTTTTGGTGTTTTTCTAATGTAATTTAAAATTTTTTTAGTTTTGTCTTCCACCATTAGAATCAGCTTAAAAACCACACAATTTAGTTTGGTTCTTAAAGTTTTTCTCTATCTCCAACGGTTTTGAAGGCGTACAGGATAGAGATTTATGGGAAAATCGTCACGAAAACTATTAGACTTTCCTATTTTAGGCCTAAAGAACCATTATGTCAAATTTCAGCCTCCTATGTAACCGGGAAGTGGGAGAATTAGTGATGAGTGAGTGAGTGAGGGCTTTGAATTATATACGAGATATTAAGATTATCATTTTGTATTAACTTGAAAATGGCCTTTAAAGGTTGAAAAATTTCGTTGAAATAAAAAAATATTTCTCAAGGATACTCAGTTAATTTTTTAGCTATAATTAATATATATATATATATATATATATATATACAATTGCTCCGACGAGTTCGTAATCCAGACATATCGGTCAATCGGAAGGAGTAGTTTGGGGGGGTTTTGTATCCCAAAAAAGAGTTTTTTGCATTTTTCCCATCTAAGTTTTTTTAATTTCAAATTTTATCTTTCACCATTAGAATTAGCTCAAAAAACTACACAATTTAGATCCTTAAAGTTGTTCTCTATCTCCAACGGATATCGAGATATTAAAAAGTCTAAACACAGTACAGTATTGTATTTAGGAGCTCCAATGCTAATCTTATGAAGGATAAGGAAAAATAAATATTTCCCTTACTATCCAATAGTTTTTAATGAAACTTTGTATTTTGCTTCATGTGGTTGGGATCCATACATTTATGCTAAAAAATCATAGTTTATGTGTTCCTCACAGCAGCAAACCTGCATACTCTTTCCCATGTTAATCTTATGGCGAATAGGGAAACTCCTTTATTTATGTCCAGATAATGATAAAACTTGGTATATGGTCAAAATAAAAATAGTTCATAGTAAAAATGGATAAAAAAGATAAATCTTTCAAAATTACAATCCCGAGAAAACAAGAGGCCAATGTCATACGTACTGTATATCTAAACTAACTAAATAAATCACAGAAAATATAACAATTCAATTCATTTAAACTTCCCTTTAGGAAATAGCTTAGATCATGGATGTGTGTGTCTAAAGGAAATGTTTTCGGTTCCTCTCAACAGTTGTCCTTATGACCAAGGATCTTACCAATTCCGATACAATTTTTCCTTGACACAAATTGCTAACACATCCCCCCACCAAGACCTTAAACATATCCATGTCAAAACAAAATTCCTAATAAATTAATTACAATGTAGAGCTATCATTTAGAAAATCATTATAGAATAATAAAAACATTTTTGACAATAATAAAATATATTAACAATCAAAGTTATTTTTGAACACAACATTTTTTAAATGTCGTAAAATTGTACAAAAATTTTATACTCATATACATCTTGTATTTATTTAAGTACTAGCTGAAGTATCCTTTGCATGGTTAAAATAAACGGTACCAGTGAACTGACACATACTTTCTACCTTAAGTAAGTTCAAGAAAGACAATCTGTAATAAAACTGTTATGTTCTTCAAAGTTCATCTAAATAAATACCTACCATTTAATAATTTATTGTTTCAAAAATAATCATCCCATTTCTGAAAATAAAAACAAGAGAGACAAAGTTAAATTAATTGTTCGAATTGTATGGGGGGAAACACTCCCCCCCCCCCGGTAATACCAAGCTTTTTTGGGTTGGTTCTGCTGGGACCTTACACTTCATACCAAGCCAAGTTTCATGGAAAAAGGTTAAAAAATAAGGAAGAAATTGATATTTTAATATTCTTCATAAGAATAAAATTGGACGCTTTCAGACAATGTTCTGTGTTTATCATGGACAGTAAATTTAACTTTTCTCTGGAACCGTTAGTCGTAGACAAATAATTCAAAATACTAATTTGTTTAGTTTTTTAAGCAGGTTTTAATGGCGACAGTCAAATTATACTTTACTTTCATTGTATTACCTGAAATTTAAAAAATTTAATTTTTCTGACATTTAAAAGCCCATAACTTTTGAACCGTTATTTTTACAGACATGTGGGTGGTGTCAAATTATTTAGTACTCTGTGCACTATAGACTATAAAATTATAATCAAAATCGTTAGAGCCGTTTTTGAGAAATTTGGATTTTTCACGTTTTTTAAGGGTTTTTAGGGGTAACTACCCTTAAAAATCAAAAATTCAAAAAAATGAAAAAAATGCCTGGAGATACCGTGAATATATAGTACATACATGCCAAATTTCATCTAAATCGGACCAACGGGGTAGGCTGTGGCACTGTACACATCCAGACACACACACACACACACACACACAGACATCACCTCCAAACCCACTTTTTTGGATTCATGGGACTCCAAAACGGATATATCCACCCTCAACTCAAATTCGAAAATTTTGACGAAAACAATACTTTCTCCATATACTACGTATATGGGGAGAAAGTAAAAGGTATGAGAGAGGTCTCCTTTTCTCTTGGGCATGACATAAATATACTAAAACATGAAAATTTTATTAAGAAAAAGCTTTATTTGAGACAAAATACTATTAACAGGTATTTACTAATAGTATTTTACACTAAAAATGATCTCAAAAATTTGTAAACACAAGTGTCTACAGCATGACAAAGTCCAACCTGTTAAGTAATATTGGGAAAGGAAAAGGAATAACATAATAGAGACAGGTATCGGGAGAAAACCTAAAATCCTCCATTTTCGGCAATATTAATTTCGATCCGGCAGTTTCCTGTGAAAATAAACTTTCTTTCTGGACTGTAAAAAGTAGTGTGAATATATGGTGAAATTATAAACTGTAAACATTGAAACCTAGGACATTCACAGCGACTGTGTCTTCTGCTTCCAGAACTGTCAAATTTTAGTATTCACAGCTGACATTATTAGTAATTTTTATGTTGATATCCTTTAAAAATGTAAACATTGAAACTTAGGGCGTTCACGGGGTGTAGCTTGAGGGGATTTTAAGAAGATAAATAAGCCTATTTGTTGCATGGGTTTAAGATCTATCTACCTTTTTGTAAAATTTCAAACCAGTCGGTTCAATGTTTTTTATGTTTATTTGCCACAACAAACACACCCACAAACAAATATACCGAAACGACCTCTTCTTTATAATATTATAGATGGAAGGTAGACTATTGTAAGGTTTTAGGCTTGTACAATATGGAGATTTTTAAAACAAAGTGCGGTGTCTTGGGTATTGGAATCATTTTTGAAAGAGTAGATATCAATGGTCAAACTGGTTTAACATAAAAGATTGTTTGTTGATTTTTTTAAAATAGCAGAGCCTAATTTGAAAAAGGGGGTTTCAAAATGATCCATTTGAACTAAAAGATAGAATTATTTAAAATTATTTTTTAATCCTTAATTTTTTGTAGCTTAAGTGTGAAAGATGTACTTGATGCTGAACACCATAATTTAATACTATATTGCATTACAGAATAAATCGTTGTATGATAAACCAAAAGCTTAGTTTTTAGATCAATTACATTCATACATACATTTGTAATACAATCCATACAATCTTTGAACCTGGTTGTCCGTGGTTGGTGTGTGTGAGGTTGTGTAAAATAAATTTGATGAGTATTCATAAAAAATGAGTATTCATAGTAAATGCTCTCCTAGTGAATTTCCCCACACGGAAATAAGCTATTATTTAAGCAGCACAGAAAGAGTTAAATTCTAAATCATTTTGCTTCAAAAATCCAGTTCAGTGTACAATTCTAACATGTTTTGATCAGTGTGGTCTGGCATTCAGCATAAGTGTGTGAGGCATGTGAAAGTGTATAGTTCCCTGAGGAAGCAATGTGTTGGTATTTTGTCCTGCAAAACGTTGGAGTGTTTCCGGGACTCTATTTGTGTTCATGTGTCTGTGTTTGTGTTTCAAATGTTGCTGACAAATAACACTTTAGCGGAATATAAAATACGATGTGAGAGAATCGTATCATAAAAAAATATTGTATTTACTTCCCTGTAAGAAATAGGTTAGATCATGAACATGTCTAAAGAGAATGTTTTCAATTCCTATATGCAGCTGTCCTTAGAGCCATATGACGCCACCATATCAAATTTCCGTCTGACGTGTTGACAATACCCCCCCCCCGAGCTCTGATATATCCATGTCAAAAATTATGAATATAACATCTATGTTACCAAGAAATCATGTCTTTGAAAAATAAAATCTTATATTTAATGTGTTATATAGTATAAATTTGTATGATTAACACTATTGTATGTTACAGTTAAATATATAGATCAAATACATTTATTTATTGATAATCTGAGAAATAGGTGACAGTTTGTTTTAGATACATGCCAAATTGACCAATCACTGAAACATGAATCTCTAGCTTCTTGTAGTTAAGATTTCACATTATTAGCGAATTTCCGATAGTGAAGAAGCTATAACCATAGGTCTCATGGCAAGACTTAAGCCCGAGACTATGTTATTTTTTCGTCTTTAGGTGCCTAGAGACCAAAAGCAATAGTCGTTAAAATTTATATATATATATATCTTAAAAATGGTCCGATCGAGACCAAATTTGGTAGAGACGTGTATTCCTACA
This sequence comes from Nephotettix cincticeps, assembly GCA_023375725.1. NCBI lineage: Eukaryota > Metazoa > Arthropoda > Insecta > Hemiptera > Cicadellidae > Nephotettix > Nephotettix cincticeps. The sequence continues at coordinate 90,388,595 of CM041786.1, read as the reverse complement.
TTTGCTCGGACGAGTTCATAACCAGACAAATCAGTCAATGGGAACGGGTAGTTTGGGGGGGGTTTGGTATCCCAAAAATGGGTTTAATGCGTTTTTCATATGTAATTTAAAATTTTTTTAGTTTTGTCTTTCACCATTAGAATCAGCTTAAAAAACTACACAATTTAGTTTGGTTCTTAAAGTTTTCCTCTATCTCCAACGGTTACCGAGATATTAAAAAATCTAAACACAGTACGATGTATTTTGAGGCTCCAATGTTAATCTTAGGGAGGATAAGGAAAAATCAATATTTCACTTATTAATTAATATTTTTGGATTAAACTTGGTATTTACCTTAATGTAGTTGAGATCCATCCATTTATATATATATATATATATATATATATATATATATATGCATTTATGTGTGTATAGCCTATATAAATATATATATACACATTTATATATGTACATATATAGCTTCTTCCCTATGGGAAATTCGCTAAAAGGATAAAAAATACTTTTACCTTCTACATGGTAGACACTTGAAAAACAGTTTAATGAAGCCATTTATGACATCAGCTGGACACACACACGATTACCTACATAGTACAGTTATACAAAGGTTACAAATCTAGCAACTATTTTATAAACTCATTCTCTTACAGATTTGTAGCCTAATTAGTTTTTTTAGTTATACATTGTACAAAAGAATCCAAACTGTCTTTGTCGCCATCAATAGTCTTAACCCAAACTGACCTATTATCTGTACTATAAGATTCTTTTATTGAAAAATTAGTTTGTCTTGTGACAGCTAACAATCCACTATTTGTTGCTACACTAAACTCAATTCCTTGAGATGTAAATGGATAGTCCCATGTTACTTTAAATTGATTACTATGATATTCACAACTTAAATTAAATACAGGGGGTGGGAAATACCATTTATTCAAGGTTTCCTCTAGGTTCTGTGTCACCACTCTGTACTTAGACACATGTGGACCAGTATAACTAGACACCACCTTGAGAAATAGTTTATAAAAACTGCTATCAACTTCTGTATCTTGATACATTCTAAATAAATATACTGGCTCATGACAACACTCAACAGCTGGAACCTTTTTAGTGTTTTTTATCCTATTCTGGTTAGAATCGTCTAAATGAAAAATACCTCCTAACAAGGAAGGGTATTCTGGGTGGGTTTTAGTGTTGGACTCGTTTTGATTGACCCATGACTCATATTGATAATAAATATTTTGTAACTTACACAAGGCTCTCATTGGGGAGACAAACTCAGGTTGAATTCCAAATGGAAAAATTTCTATAATACGAGATCCTGGAGGCATGAATATTGCCAATATCATTGCTGAACCGTGCATACCAACTAAGAGTTGTGATTTCTGAAGAGAATGAATTATGATGTTAGAACTGTTTGTAGCAATGTCCAAAGTTACGAGGGCAATGTCTTCTTTTATAAAAGATTGAGCTATATTGATCATCTTCTCTTCCATTAGTTTCTCATTCAAAAGTCTCCTATTAATCTTCCTACTGAAAAATACTATATTCTTCAAATTTGTTGAACTAACTTCTCCTTTATTTATTCCGAATTGTTGTTTGATGTATTCGGAAAATTGCAATAGTAAAATACTATTGATATGGTGGTTTATGAGGGGTCCTTGCTTATTCTTGAATCCATACTGAAACCAAATACTTGAATTTGAGAGTCCAAAATATCCTTTTCTGATGCATAATGGATATTTTTCATTTGTAATAATAGTTGGTTTGAGGGCAGAAAAGTGCATGTACCATTGTAAATAGGGACTATGAATATTGCTATCAACAAGAATCAAATGATAAGTTGATACACAAAGATAGATATCTCCATTACACAATTCGTTATATGTCACAAAAAGAGGTAGCAGGTCATCATGAATAACATGCATAATATTATCCGATTTGAAACTCTTCATTACAAAAACATTTTTGCCAAGTACTGATATGTTTTTACCAAGGAAGTACTCACTAGACTTTATTATTATTAGTTTCATATAAACAAAACTATGATTTTGCACGGTTGACAAACTTAATTGCTTCAGATTTTCAACTCCCAAAACAACAGAGAATTCAGTCATAAAAAATAATAAATTATCCTTAAATTCTGGAAAATAATAAAGATTTTTAAACTGGCATAGTTTTGAACCATCAATTCTTTTACTGCACCAAATTGAAGAAGATATATTTCCTGTATCTGAAAAATCATTGATAATGTCCTTTGAATATCCATTGGCCAATTTACTTGTTATCAGCTGAAATTGAAACTTCGTAAAGGCACACATTAAAATTGCCGCTAACAGTCCGACATACCCTCCAATAATGGTAATATTGTGAAAATTCATTATACTCAAACTTCATCTACTTTTATCAAACATAAAATGACATAGATGTACATTCCTGTTAGATTGTGTTTTGAGTAAAACTAGCAAGCTATGTAGCATTATTATAGATACACTAATTGAACAAAAGTTCATACGTTTTAAAAAACGTTACGTTAAAAGTTTTACGTAATATTGACTTTTGTATGTCAATGCGTTAAAGGCGAATGGTTATAAGGCAATTGTTTGGTTGAGGTTATGTTATTTATTTACATATTACAAACAAACGACGAGGTAAGTGTGCGAAATATCATACCTAGCAGAGCTGACATCGTGAAGACGGATTCGTTGATGCGATTCGAAGAGTCGCAAAGGGCGATTTACTTGCTATATCGATATTTTGACTAACTATCCGTAGGGTATCAGTTATTAAATTAAACTTGAATTAATTTTGGAGTGGAAGACTTATCCTGTTTTTGCATGGAAATGCCTAAGCTTTTGAATGTGTTAGCAGATTAGTGGAAAGCAAAAGTGCAGCGGAAATGTTTAACGGAAGTGCCATCATATGTTTATAAGGCCAGCTGTTTATATTAACTGAAAACATTTCCTTTAGGCCAGGGTTTCTCATTCTCAACCTGGGGACGTGGGCAGGGTCAGATTAGATTAGATTATTGAAATGGCAACCTATCCAGGCAGGTATTTTAAGCCAAGTCGCGGAAGCCCCGAAAATAAAAATAAAATAATGAATTTAGACCCAATTCATCAAAACAGGCTTAGATACTCATTTTTATCGTTCAATATAGAAGCCGTAATCTTTTGAGCAATAATTAATTGTAGATATAAATTATTTTAGGGTAAAAGGGTGTCACCAACCTGTTCAAACCTTGAGAAAAGGTAAAAAGGGGGCCGCGGGCTCATAAAGGTTGATAACCACTGCTTTAGACATATCCATGATCTAACCTATTTCCCACAGAGAAGTAATACCAAAGATGATATAAGAAACCGTGAAGAATATAAGATAATAAGAAAGTTGTTGCGAAGAAGTGTTGTGCCAGCTAAACCGCCGCCGCTTCTTCGCCACTGCTACGCGCCGGTTCCCGGAGCATGGGTTTTATAATCCGCTCCTCTCTGGTATGAGTTTTTATCAGTACTTGGCCTCAGCAACACAGCGCCTCAATCCGGTTTGAACATAATTGGTCTTCTTCTATCATCTATGTTCAAACCTTATTCTCTTCTTAATACTATCCCGTCCATTTTAGTCCCTTAAAATGGAATCATTTTATTTTCCTAAAATGGAGTTATTTTAGTCTCCTTCATAAATCAGTTAGATTATACTTTTAAATTTTAATATCAATTATTCCTTTGATTTTTTATTGAGTTTTTGGTTGTGTTTGCATTATGTTTCCCTTGTACTCTGAATAGTTAATGATTAGATGAGATGAATATGTGTAAATATTCTTTATTGTTCATTTTTTAGCGAATTTTCCATAGAGAAGAAGCTATTATATCGTAGATCTCATGGCAAGACTTAAGCCCGGGACTATGTTATTTTTTCGTCTTTAGGTGCCCAGAGACCAAAAACAATAGACTACGTTAAAATTTGTATACATATACTTTATACTTTTAACTGAAATGGCGACCTACCCAGGTAGGTATTTTAAGCCAAGTATGAATGAGGATTGAGTGTGAGATGATTGTGGCGCGATCTTGTAGTCTTGTTACTGACTAAGGCTGACATGTTCCTTAGACAGGACAGTTAATTAATAGCCCAACAGCCGATGGCAACTAATGGACCTACAGTTTAACGTGGAATCCGAACCACGGCTTTTGAATTACGAATTGGTCTAGTTATGAGGATAGTCTTTTGTGGATTAACGTAGTATTGAATAGTGCGGACGTTAATCTACACAAGAGAACACTACATCCACGACCATCTCTCACAACTATCCACAATTCGTGACCTCCACGTAGCTGGATTACAGTATTACCCGTCGCGCCTTGTAGCGATGTACAGTGTAATGTAAATCTGTATGTAAACAGATTTATTAGGTTTAGTTTCGCTGGCAAATTAAAAACATAATATAAATAATTATTACAGAATTACCTTTCTGAATTTGTGGCCTATCCAGGTATTTTAAATAAAAAATGTTTAAGAAGTTGGACTTGAAACATTGAAACATATATGAAAAATTAAGACAGACGATTTATAATCTTAAAATAAAGTACCTTAGATCATTTTACAGATTGGTAAATGCACAATCTCGTAAATAGACGCACACGCACACAAAATCAAATAATCCATAATACGCAATATCAACCTTTTATACCTTTCAGATAGCAAAAAGAAAATATAAAAAATATTCAACAGCTGATTATTATAGTATACGTAATATGTATGAACATTGTAACTATTTTTAATTTGGCAAACAAATTTTTAATTATGAAACATAATCCCCAAAACGCAGATAAAAATTCTATTTATACAGTAATTAGATACCACTAAGTACTATTTGTTACGTGCTTCTTTGGCTTGCTCAATGGTTTAAATAAAAACAGCTGATGCTTAAACCTTAAGACAACATGATGGAATACAAACCAAAATTATTTCTCCATAAGATTAACATTGGAGCTTTAAAGGCGTATACGGTAGAGGCTTATGGGAAAATCGCCACAAAACGATTAGACTTTCCTATTTTAGGCCTAAAGAACCAGTAAACCAAATTTCATCCTCCTAGGTAATCGGGAAGGGGGAGAATTAGTGATGAGTGAGTGAGTGAGGGCTTTTAATTTTAATTATGTTACATATACATGTGTATATGTATATTTGATCTATATAGTTCACTTTTAAGGATTACTGTTATATTAAGTAAAGTTAAAATAAATTAACTAAGTATCCTTGATAAACATTTTTTTATTTCAACAACATGTTTCAACCTTTAAAGACCATTTTCAAGTTCAGTGAAGACCATTCAAGTTCTTCTATTCATAATCAATGGTTAAAGATGGGAATTTCTATTACAAAAATAGTGTACTCCGAAGTTACCTAGCTTAAGCTGAGTTTGCCACTGGCAAAAACAATTTGGATTCGGATTATTTTTGGTTGGATGTTGGTAGACTAGGATGGACTCCCGACATACCTCACCTCACGGCTGGACGAGACTGGTAGACTAGAACGACCGGACGACCTTTCTGTCACGCTATTTAGTTTGTTCAAATTTTCATCGGTCTTCGCACTTTCCGTACTTTACTTGAATTCATTAAAATGCCTGTTGGAATGTTGGCTCGATTTGGCAAAAAACACGTAGAACTTGCCTCTAAGTGGTGAGTTAGTCTTTTATACTAGAATAGTCTTGAAAATAGAAAACATAATTTTCAACTAAGCCAACCTGAACCTAGGGTTTAATGAAGTTGTTATTTAATCAAAGCCTAGACACATAAATATGTTATGATATAACGATGAGCTTTATAAGAAAATATCCCATAAGAAAATAATTCAATGTATTTTGACATCTCAGACTATCTAGACCAGACATCGGTAAATATTCAGACTACAGTATCCTACCAATCTATATCAAATCGACCTTAGACTTACTTTGGTAAATATTCCGACTACAGTATCGTACCAATCTATATCAAATCGACCTTAGACTTACTTTTTACACTTTCTATTCATCAATGTTTCTGTCCGCGGAAGGACCCAATTTTGACGTTTCGTACGATTTTAGGCTGTGTTATGACCCTCTCAAACCATACCGTCTAGCTAGGGGATCGGCGTGAATCGGGGTTCTGGGCGGGAAAACAAATCACTCAATTACACTTATTTCACCCTCTAATAATATAATTAACAATAAAAACACCAAGAAACACAGTTTTCCCGACGTTTTTTGGACCGAAATACGACACTCTATAACGTCCAGTCAACAGTGAGGTCGGCAGGCATCCGGCTACTGGGCCAAGGAAATGGGAAATATTGAAGAATCAGGGATTTTTTGTCTACGATTAAGAGTTTTAGGTAGAGAGAAACGTGATATTTTAATAGAATCCGGGTTTCAATAGGCTTATTTTAGCAGAGGTTTTAACAACGTTGGTAACAGCTGACTAGGTGAGGACTGAGGAGTAATAATGAAATATTATTCCACAGAGCAATCCTCATAATGTCACTTCACTATGCCGATGCAATTATGGGATTCATATTATTATATTATGTGTATATACATATATACATAATGATTACTATTATTATATTCTTATTATTATATTATCATTATTTATATGATTATTATTAATTTTGACATGATTTTATTGTAGTTATACGTATATATAACATGATGATATAGGTGAAATTACCGACATACAGCGCTCTGTGGAGTTAAGTTAGGTTTTTTTATTGATATTTTCTAGTCGTTAAATATATTTATACTATCAATAAAAAACCTAACTTAACTCCGCAGAGCGCTGTATGTCGGCGACTAATACATGTAGCGTTTGATCGTAATATCCGAGATATTGCCGACATACAGCATGTCGTTAAATATATTTCATACTATCAATAAAAAACCTAACTTAACTCCGCAGAGCGCTGTACGTCGGCAATATCTCGGATATTACGATAAAACGCTACGTGTATTGGTCGCCTTTATACTACTTTCACAATTGTTATATTTTTCAACGATACGACAGAAACCCAATGTATTTTAATTGACAGTCTAAAACATAACAACTAGTCATTTTACCACATCTAACCACGTTAATTACAAGAAAGAAGGATTGTTATATTTTATAAATCAGACCAATTATAAAATAAACATCCTTCAATTATTTGTGTAAATAAACAAATATGTCACTGGTTAGAAGTAGTTTCTGTACTTGCCGTACCTCTTTGTATATTTCAATTACAGTACATTGTGTTGAAGGAATAACGGATTTGTAATCAGGTGATTGACAATGAAATGAACTAATACTAAATATAGTTGAGCTCAGTTAATGATTTGTTGCGCCATTTTATTTGTTTGAGTACATTCCCAACAAATTAATTTTTAATTCAGTTTGATGAAATTAAGTTAAATTAATTTAAAGTAAATAACAAATCTTTAACATAAACTTAACCTTACGCCTTAAATCTACAATCAAACAAGCTTTTCCAGTTCAAAATTATAAATCACGAGAATCTCCTGTTTACCCTAAAATTATCCCAAATTCCCTAAAATATCCCTGATTCCCAAATATTTCTCGTTTCTCCCAGCTTAGAACGTCAATTTTTGTAGACAACAAGGTTGACTGGTGTTTGAAGGGTGCCTTATTTTGGCCAGAAAACGTTAGAAAACGTTGGGAAAACTGTGTTTCTTGGTGTTTTTATTGTTAATTATGTCATTAGAGAGTGAAATAAGTGTATTTGAGTGATTTGTTTTCCCGCCCAGAACCTCGATTCCCTAGCTAGACGGTATGGTTTGAGAGGGTCATGATACAGCCTAAAATCGTATGAAACGTCGAAATTGGGTTCTTCCGCGGACAGAAACATTGTTAAAAGGTTATTAGAAAGTGTAAAAAGTAAGTCTAAGGTCGATTTGATATAGATTGGTAGGATTTGTAGTCGGAATATTTACCCAGACATCTCACTTCATCATGACAGCAGCGGTTATGAATCCTCACTGCTTAGATTGCAAATCGCAATTTGAAATGCAACATGACTTCATTGAAGACGAAATCGAAAATAGCATAGATTTTGTGTTGTTACATTAAGTTGTACCGGTAGGTAAATATTTCGAACACAGTATTCTACCAATCTATATGAAATCGATCTTAGACTTACTTTTTGCATTTTCTTACAACCTTTTAACAATGTCTCTGTCTGCGGAAGAACCCAATTTTGACCTTTGGTACGATTTTAGGCTGAATGAACACTCTCAAACCATACCGTCAAGCTAGGGAATCGGGGTCTGGGTGGGAAAAAAATCACTCAAATACACTTATTTCACTCTCAAATAACATAATTAAGAATAAAAACACTACAGAAAACAGTTTTTCCGACATTTTTTTAACGTTTTTGGACTGATTAAGGCACCCTCCAAACACCAGTCAACCTTGTTGTCTACAACAATCGAGGTTCTAAGCTGTGAAAAACGGGAAATATTTGGGAATGAGGGATATTTTAGAGAATTTGGGATTTAAAATGTAAATTTTTGGTAAACGGTAGATTCGGCATTAAAAATTTTAAACTGGAAAAGCTTGTTTGATTAGAGATCTTAGGCGAAAGATGAAGTTTATGTCAAAGATTTGTTGTTCATTTTAAATTAATTAAATTAATTTTATCAAACTGAATAAAAAATTAATTAGTTGGGAATTTTCTCAAACAAAGAAAATGGCACAAAAAATCATCAACTGAGTTCAACTATCTTAAGTATCAGTTCATTTTATTGTCAATCAGCTGATTACAAATCTGTTAGTTCTTCAGCCCATGGTAATTAGGAATATACAAAGAGGTACGACAAGTACAGAAACTACTTCTAACCAGTGACATATTTGTATATTTACACAAATAATTGAAGAATGTTTATTTTATAATTGGTTTTATTTCTTAAATATAAAAATTCTTCTTTCCTGTAATTAACCTGTTTCGATGTCGTAAATGCCTTGTTGTTATGTGTTAGACTGTCAATTAAAATAATTGGGGTATCTGCCGTATCGTTGAAAATTATATTTAATTGTTAAAGTTGTATAAAGGCGACCAATACACGTTGCGTTACACCGTATTAGATGGGATATTGCCATCACACAGTACTCTTCCGAGTTAAGTTCTTTACTCATAGTATAAACTATTATTAACGAGAAAAAATATCAAACAACCTAACTTAACTTCGCAGAGGGCTGTATATCAGCAATATATCTTATAATACGATGGAACGCAACGTGTATTAGTTTCCGATATACAGCGCTCTGCGGAGTTAAGTTAGGTTTTTCGATAGTATAAAATATAATTAACGACATACAAATATCAAGAAAAAACCTAACTTAACTCCGCAGAGCGCTCTATGTCAGCAATATCTCGGATAGTATGATAAAACGCTACGTGTACTAGTCGCCGACATACAGCGCTCTGCGGAGTTAAGTTAGGTTTTTTTGATAGTATAAAATATATTTAATGACATAAAAGTATCGAAAAAACGTAACTTAACTGCACAGAGCACTGTATGTTGGCAATATCATTTATATCATCATGTGATATAGGTATGCGTAACTACAATTAAATCCTGTCCAAATATTATAATAATAATGATAATTTAATAATAAGAATATAATAATAGTGATCATTATTATTTATATTCATAATATAATAATATGAATCCCATAATTGCATCAGCATAGTGAAGTGACATTATGAGGTTTGGTGCTCTGTGGAATAATGTTTCATTATTACTCCTCAACTAGTCAGCTGTTACCAATGTTATTAAAACCTCTGCTAAAATAAGCCTTTTATAACCTGGATTCTCTGAAAATATCCCGTTTCTCTCTACCTAAAACCCAGAACTGTAGACAAAAAATCCCTGATCCCCTAAAATAATATGCCTGATTCTGAAATATTTCCTGTTTCCCCCGCCCAGAAGTCAGATGCCTGCTGGCCTCAATGTTAACTGGATGTTACAGAGTGTCGTATTTTGGTCCAAAAAACATTAGAAAACGTCAGAAAAACTGTGTTCTGTGGTTTTTAAATTCTTAATTAGTTATTAGAGAGTGAAATAAATGTTTTGAGTGATTTTTTCCCCCGCCCAAAACCCCGATTCCCGCTGATCCCCTAGGTACACGGTATGGTTTGAGAGTGTCATAATTCAGCCTAAAATCGACGAAACGTCAAAATTGGGTTCTTCCGCGGACAGAAACATTGTTAAAAGGCTGTAAGAAAGTGCAAAAAGTAAGTTTACGATCGATTTCATATAGATTGGGTGATTGGTAGGATACAGTGTTCGAAATATTTAGCAAGTTGTATTATATTACATTCAGTTAAATAGAATAAATGAATCATTTTGCTTTGTTGGGTAATAGCCTTATGTGTATAGTTTGGTACCTATTTAGTATAAGTTTGACTTCTATACACAAAGGTAATCAATTTAATTTACCTAATTATTTTCATGTTGTTTGTTTACATCACAATATTTGAATGTCACAACCTAACTAATCCATGCAAGTTAAAAGACTTGTAATAATAAAGATAATAATTTAAAAATACTAAAAGTTCATCAAACAAAAATAACAAAGCTTCCTTGTAGCAGTGTCAGTAACAACAGTGAATAGTAAGTTATAGGCAAATATGTATAGCTATCCCATCTTTATACAATCCCCCGCACCCAAATAAAATGGGAATTATTGTTTGTTTAATTAGGCTAATCAAAAAATAAAAATTAAATTTATAGTTGTATTATTTAAAAAAATAATTTATTTGCAACTAACTTTAAGTTGTGGTGCGTGTAATGATAATTAATAATAATAACTATATGCGGAACATCAGAAGGTTTATTAATAACAAAAAGGAATGAATAGTTCAAAACGTAAACAAAGTCAACAAAGATAAAAAACATATGATTTAAAAATATAAACAAACTGTATGACAGTTGTTAGACACAGCCACATACTCCCCTCCCAGTGACAACGTGATGTTAAGAGGTATATTTATTAGGTAGTCTTAACACTCTTCCAAAGCGGGTCTTCCTCTCAGGGGGCGTGTCAAGAAGAACAGGTTGATGTCCAGAACTGTCCGCAGGTTGTTCACACCGTTGTTGTTTGTAGGTTGGTTTAATTTTGGTGTTGGTTGGGTTGACTGGGGATGTAAACGTTTTAGGTAGATTATTTAATGGGTAGTCTGACTCATGTTTAGCTTGAAAATGGTTTTGTAATGTAAAGGCTGGTTTCAACCGATCAATAGAAACAGAATCTTCGCCTTTGGGTAACAATATAGTGAAGAATTTGTCACCTCTTGATACAACTTTGAATGGTCCTTCATAGTTTGGTTGCAGCGATTTTCTTATGGAATCTTGACGGATGAAGACATGAGATGAAGTCATGAGATCAGGGTGTATAAAAATCGATTTCTTATTGTGGTGTCGAAATGGGACGGGTCTAATAGTTTTGACATGCTCCTGAAGTTGGGTGAGAAGTGTAGGTATGTCGCTTGCTAACTTGGAGTCTTCAAAGAAATCAGCAGGAAGAGTGATTGATTCACCAAAGACGAGTTGAGCAGGTGAAACTCCTACTTCAGGGATGATTGTAGAATGTAGTCCAAGTAGCACAGATGGAAGTTTCGGTACCCAGTCATTAGTAAGTTGGGCTTTCAGAGCTGATTTTAAGGAACGATGCCACCTTTCGATAGCCCCATTTGCAGCAGGATGATAAGCTGTGGTCATTATATGATGAATGCCAAGCATGGATGTCAAGGATGAGAATAGTTGACAGTCAAACTGTCTCCCTCTATCGGTCGTGATGCAGCGAGGAACGCCAAAGCGGGATATCCATGAATGAAGGATTGTGGAGGCAATTTCTTCTGCGGTTATGCTTGATATTGGGATTGCTTCAGTCCAACGAGAAAATCTGTCAATGATAGTCATAAGGTAACGGTATCCTCTTGAAGGGGTTAAAGGTCCAACGATGTCGATGTTTAAATGAGAAAATCTTTTTTGAGCAGGAGGATAAGAACCAAGTTCACTAGAGGTATGACGCCATATTTTACATCGTTGACAAGGTATACACGTCTTGGCCCACAATGTAACATCACGTTTCAGCGAAGGCCAGCAGAATCTCTCTTGAACTAATTTTACAGATGCTGCAATTCCAGGATGGGATAAATCATGGATGGAGTCATATAGGGGTCTTCGGTAAATGAGAGGGATGAAAGGTCGTAGTTTGCCTGTCGAAGAATCACATACTAGTTTCAGGCCATTCTCCAGGTTTACAGTATGGAATGAGTATGATGATGAAACGGATTGCATGATATTTTGAAGTTCTCTACATTTTTCTTGAGCACTGGCGATGTCTTGGAGTAAAATTGTTGGTGATAATACAATTTCTGCGATCCTCGAACAAGCATCTGCAGGTTGATTTTGTTTACCAGGAATATACCTGATATCAGTTGTGAATTGGCCAATGTAATCGAGATGTCTCAGTTGCCGAGGAGTTGCTTTCTCAGGACGCTGTTCAAATGCGTAACTGAGAGGTTTGTGGTCTGTTAAGATAACAAAATGACGACCTTCAAGGTAATGTTTGAAGTATTTAACTGCTTCATATGCAGCCAAAAGTTCACGATCGTGAGTGCTATATTTTTGTTGAGTTACGGAGAGAACTTTGGAGAAGAAACCTATAGGTTCAGCGATATTCCCTCTTATCTGGTGGGCAGAAGCACCGATTGCAAAATTTGAAGCATCCACTGTGAGGACTAGTGGGAGATTGCTGGAAGGATGGAACAGAAGAGTGGCATTGGCCAATTCAGTTTTCAACTTGGTGAAGGAACTTTTGGCAGTATCATTCCAGTCCAACTTGCTTTTATCCTTCTTTTTAGGAGTTGGGCAAAGGTCATATAAGGCTTTCTGTGTTGTGGCTGAGTTAGGTAGGGATTTTCTGTAGAAGTTCACAATTCCTAGGAAGCGTCTGAGTTGATCGACTGTTTCAGGAAGAGGGTAGTCTATAATTGCTTTCACTCGTTCAGGAAGTGGAAATATACCACTCTTATTGATGCGATAGCCGAGGAATGAGATTTCAGGGACAGCAAACTCGCATTTTGAAACGTTAATGCATAGACCATGATGGGATAGGGAATCGAAAAGTAAATGAATATGTTTCTCATGTTCCTTTTCGGATTTAGAGGCGATTAAGATGTCATCTAGATAAGAGTATGCGAATGGAAGGTCACGTAAAACTTGGTGAATGAAACGTTGGAAAGTTTGTCCTGCATTCTTCAATCCAAATGGCATTTGAACAAACTCGAACAAACCAAATGGTGTGATAACAGCTGTTTTGTGTACATCATCTGGATGAACAGGAATATGGTGATAGGCTTTGACAAGATCTATTTTTGAAAATATTGTCTTACCTTCGAGCTGTGAGTTGAAATCTTGAATATTAGGTATCGGGTATCTATCTGGAATAGTTACGTGATTGAGACCACGGTAGTCACCGCATGGGCGCCAGGAGCCATCCTTCTTTGGTACCATGTGCAGTGGGCTAGACCACGGACTTTTTGAAGGTCTACATATACCTAAATCAATCATTTTTTGAAACTCTAACTTAGCTTGGGAAAGTTTGTCTGGGGCTAAGCGTCTTGCCTTTGAGGTAACTGGGGGTCCGTTAGTGCTGATTGTATGGAAGAAATCAATGTTTGGCGGTTTGTGACCAGGCATTTCTTTCAGTAAATCAGGAAACTTTTGAAGTATATGAACATATTTGTTATTTGGATCAACAAGATAAATGTCTGAGCATACTGATTTTGGGGGCATTGAGCCGCGTTGAAAAAGAAGTGTTTTTCCGTCTATTAACTTACTATTTTTCATGTCAATTAATAAACTAAATTCAAACAGGAAATCCGCTCCGATAATTGGTTGTTGAACGTCGGCAATGATAAAGGGCCAACAAAAGGATCTGCGGAGTCCTAAGTCTATTTGTAAAAGTTTTGTACCGTATGTGGCGATGCTTGATCCATTTGCAGCAAAAAGTAATTTACTGGATTGTTTTGGTTTTCGTATGCCATGTGGAGGTATTACAGAAACGTCAGCTCCGGAGTCAACCAGAAATTTGATATTGGTCCGACGATCATAAACAAAAAGACGGCGAGGTTGTAAACTAGCACTATCTCCCGCCGTGTTGAGATAATGCCTGACTAGTTTTCCGGATTCCCAGATGGGTAAGAACGGTAGTTGCATGGTGTTGTACATTTATGAGCATTCTTACCAAAATTCTTATGGTACCAGCAGATACCAGATTGTGAGGTTGTATCATGTTTTCGAAACTGGCGTGATTGAGAACTAGATCTTGATTTGGAGCGCAAAGACGAAATTTGATTGGCTAACTCGGATATTTGCGTCTCCAAACGAGATAACCTATCGGGTTGTGCGCTAGTTGATTCGTTGTCTCCTAATACGTGAACCTGCTGAGAATGGATAGGGGAATACTCCATTATTTTATCAGCCATAATAGATAATTTGTCTAGAGAGTCGGAACTCGATATTAATATCGAGCTAACGTGAAGTGGAAGACGTTTCAAAAATAGTGTTTTTAAGAAGTCGTCTTGGACTTGTGTACCCGCCAGAGTACGCATTTCCCTAAGAAGTTGAGAAGGTTTATTTGAGCCCAGTTCCAGTTCGTCAATTAGTTTTGCAAATTTTCTACTGTCCGATTCTTCAAACTCTAAGATTAGCCGGTTACAAAGATCTTGGTAAGGTGTTTTGCTTAGAGGTTTCTCAATAAAATCAGAAATTAATTCGGCCACATCAGTATCAAGGTTACCTAGTACATAATAATACTTAGTTTGTTCCTGTTTGATACCTTTCGTGATGAATTGGGCGTCAACCTGACGTAGCCAAACTCGAACGTTCTTACGCCAAAAGGGTGGGATCTTGATTGTTATTTTCGAGAGATGAAGATCTGGATCACTGACGTTTTCTTCTGTCTTTGACATTTTCACAAATTGACTTCGGATCACGTCGGGGTCACCAATTTGTGGTGCGTGTAATGATAATTAATAATAATAACTATATGCGGAACATCAGAAGGTTTATTAATAACAAAAAGGAATGAATAGTTCAAAACGTAAACAAAGTCAACAAAGATAAAAAACATATGATTTAAAAATATAAACAAACTGTATGACAGTTGTTAGACACAGCCACAAAGTTATTAAAAAATTCATCATATTGAATTATAAAATTAGTTCCAAATGTTCTCTCAATATTACATTTAGCTTATATATTAAGATGTAATGTGACGTGTATTGGTTGTTGACATACAGCACTCTGTGGTGTTAAGTTAGGTTGGTTATTGATAGTTTAAAATATTATCAATGAAATCAAAATATCAATAAAGAACCTAACTTACCACCGCAGAGTGCTGTATATCAACAATATCTCATATTTTACGATGTAACATAAAATATATTGGTCGCTGACATACAGTGCTGTGCGTAGTTAGTATAGGTTGATTATTTATAATTGAAAATATTATTAACAAGATAAAAATATCAAAAAAGAACCTAATGTTAAGTTAGGTTCTTTTTTGAACCTTATACCTTAACCTAGGAACCTAACTTAAATTGACAATGAGCTTATCAATTTATTATATTAAATTAAACCATCAATAAATCAACCTAACCTATCTTCGCATAGCGCTTTATGTCGGCGACCAAAATATGTTGTGTTACATCGTAATATACGAGATATTGATGACATATAGCGCTCTGCGGAGACATGTATTCCTACATATGCTCGGGCGAGTTTTTAAACTAGACATATCGGTCAATCAGAACGACTAGTTTGGGGGGGTTTGTACCTCAAAATTGGGTTTTTTGCGTTTTTCCCATTTAATTTTTTAAAATTTCAAATTTTGTCTTTCACTATTAGAATCAGCTTAAAAACTTCACAATTTAGTTCTGTAAAATATTCTCTGTCTCCAACAGTTACCCAGACATTAAAGAGATAACACAGAATATTGTTTTTTTGACCCCAATGTTAATCTTTTGGAGGAAAAGGAAAAATTAATATTCCACTTATCAATGCATATTTTTCATGTGGTTGAGATCCATCTATTTATGCTTAAAGATCATACTTTATGTGTTTATCATGTCAGCTAACCTGCATACTCTTTTCCAATGTCAAAATAAAAATTGTTTATGGTAGAAATGCCTACTTTCAGCAGAAAAGCTGCACACTACTTCCCATGTTAATCTTATGGAGAATAGGCAAATAATTCTCATATTAATCGACAGATATTGATAAAACATGTACTACATTATTATTATACTATTGCTTTGGAAATTCGCTGAGTACCCAGGTCTGCTGCGACGAGGGTATTTTTAATTTTCGTCTACAATGTCTAAGCGGTTTCAGTTTATTGCATTAAAATTACATTGATTGACTGTCAAACCACAGGTATTTACCCATCTGGGGCGATTTTGTTAATTTATGCTTTTTTATTTGTACTTTTGTAACATTATAGGTTTTTTTATAGAATAACTTTTTTCATCCATTCACAGGTGTAACAATAAGGTATCTGTGCGGAAGCAAAAGATTTCATTTGACCATTATGTTACTTACAATAGGCTATGCCTATGTAAGTACAATGTAATCTTACCTAGAGTAAAATAAATACCAAAAAAAATCAAACAACCAGCACCGCAAACTCACACAGCAAACCATGGGATAATAAAACAAAAATATCTTACAACAATATTAAATTTTGATGCACACTGTGATCAACTATTTAAATGTAGGCCATTGAAGAAAATCTTAATACGTGAAATAGGAAAACAATTTTGTGTCAAAACTTAGCCTATTACATGTGAGATGTATACTGTTTTAGTTGCTACTACTAGTCTTTGTACCTAACGTGTTGCAATTGTAAAACCATTAAACTTTACACCTCTTCTATGAAACCACAAACCTTAGATTAGATTTGTTTTTTGAAATGGCAACCTACCCACGTAGGTATTTTAAGCCAAGTATGAATGAGATATAAGTGTAGGATGATTGTGGCGCGATTTTGTGGACCAGTTACTGACTAAGGCTGACATGTTCCTTAGACAGGACTATTAATTAATAGCCACACAGCTGATGGCTTATCTAAGGGACGTACAGTTTAACGTGGAATCCGTACCACGGCCTCTGAATTACGAATCGGTCTAATTATGAGGATGGTCTTTGTGGATTAATGCAGTATTCAATAGTGCGGATGTTAATCACACAAGAGAACACTACATCTACCGACCAACGGTTACAACTATCCATAATTCGTGTAACCTCCAAATAGCTAGAGTAACAAATAACAGGACAACGCCACCGTCTCAGTATATATATTTTTTTCTATTTGCTTCTATTTTCTATTTTATGAAGCAGGACTTACTGTACTTTAAATTTTGCATGGGTCCATAAGTACAGCTATTATGTAATTTAGAGACCTTAGTCATTTTATTAGACACTTTCATTTATTTGATTTTTTTCTAACTCAGTATTCCTTATGCTACCATTGTGGCTGACCTACAGGAGCAGTAGTACAGGGCGTTTCAAAATTAATAGCGGGGTTTTAACATGTTGTAATATTTATTCCATCCAACTTACAGCTACAAGTGATATATGTTGGCTCTTCCCTCAACTGACACAGGATGAACCAGAGAACTTCATCTTTCAGCAAGATGGTGCGATGCCTCACTGGCATAACAAGGTACGCTATTGGCTTAACCTCACTGTTCCTGACCGCTGGATTGGCTGCAAGGGGCCTAATGACAGTGCTTGTTTCGCATGGCCTCCATGGTCACCTGACCTAACTTCATGTGATTTCTATTTTTTTGGGTTTATTAAGGATCTTGTCTATATACCTCCACTACTAGCCAACCTTCCCGAATTAAGGAACAGGATTGAAACAGCTGTTGCAGCAACTACTAATGAGACACTCATCAAAGTTTGGGAAGAACTCGCATACCGTCTTGACGTGTGCCGAGTGACGAATGGGGCTCACATTGAACACTTGTAGACAATCGTGTAAAACGTGTTTGAGTTTTTCTTTCATATCATATATCACTTGTAGCTGTAAGTTCTATGTAATAAATATTATAATATGTTAAAACCCCGCTGTTAATTTTGAAACGCCCTGTATATCTGTAATCCAACAAAGCAACCTCTTGGTTAGTCAAATAACACATATATGCATAAAATGTTTGCATAGTACTAATTTGTCTTTTGTTAGTCAAAGAAAGTTTTTAGGGAGTATCTATTGGTAAGTCATGTTGGAAAATTTAGGACAGTAGGATAGGTAGGTTTTAAGTGGACTTGAAATCTTTGCACCTTATTTTGAGATTTTTTTGTGTTTTTTGTTTATTTATTTATTTTTTTCAGTTTTTTATATAATTTATTTATTTTTTATATCATTTATTTATTTACATTTGTAATTAAATCCGTCTGCCTATTTGTTTCAAGTACCTTGCCATTTCAGCCAACATCCCCAGATAATTTTTCTCCATTATGTCCCTAAGAGAATAGGGATGGTTGAATTTATCTTCCCTTAGTTTTTTGTTTGACCCAAAGACCTCATAAGCAGGACAGTCAAATATCAGATGCTGAAAATTTGGATTTAACATTTTCAAATTAGATGCACCATGAATGTACATGGTGTACCTAATTTTTATTCTATTCAGTGTTCCATTCACCAAACCGTGTCCAAATCTTAGCCTAATGATGATACTATGTCTGCCCTTCGCAGATCACATGATTTGTAACTTGGAATCTTAGGGTATTAATTTTGAATACTTTTGTACCATCTAGCCTTATCACTACCCCTGAACAATAATCTGACAGGCAGATATCATGTCTTTTTTAAGTATGGACACATAATCACTATTTGGCACCGTAACCTTGAGATCAGGAGTGTCTTCACCAGATATGATTGCTTCTTTGGCAAGCTGTCAACTAATTTATTCCCTTGTATCATTAATTAAAAAAACATTAACCCTGTTAAAATTTAGGACAGACAAGTTAATATTCAATCTACAGTATTTCAAAATCCAGGTAAATTGGTCTGTCTTAAGGAGGTTTAGAGAGGGCTTTTGGCCAAAAATTGTGATTTTGGGGTTATTAACATGTAAATTTAAAAAGTTGTACAGTATTTTTATTAGCACCAATGGAGTTACTGTACTTTAAAAAAATTAGTATTTTGAATCTTCTCTCTATCCTTATTATGTTTAACACACACATTTAGCACCCCATAAGCTGTCTATGTATAGTTCTAAATCTAAATTTAACGATAATGCCTTTTAGTAATCGTGTTACCATTTTTTAGGATTCCTTCACTGGCTGTATTTGGAGGAACAGCTGGCACCGCATTAGTGTATTTTACAGAGTGGCGAGTCATAGCTGACTACATCCCTTTCTATAGTGGGAAATTTCAAGAAGAAAATTAGAGGTACTATATATGAATTACTAGCATTATACTTACTTTGAAATTTCACACTTATTATATTTAGTAGGTTAAATTATTTATTATTTTGAGTTCGATTACATTCACCCTTATACATTGTAGGCCTATTTATTTAAGTATAAAAACATTTTGTTTTTTTCAAATGTATCAACTAAATCTTAGATATATATATATATATATATATATATATATATATTTATCTATGTATGTATAGTAATTTTAAGGCTTTTCTAATTCAAAATATGGTTTTCTGATTGACGGGGGTATGTTTTTATATATTTTTGGTGTTGAGTAATAGTTAAAATGCATGAATAACATGAAAAAGTTATAGCACTCAAAGGACTAAGGGAATTTCCATTGTTTTTGGAACTATTTGTGATGGTTCAAACTATGGTTAATTGTAGGTTAAATTAGTAATATAAAACATTTTCCTAATGACCTCAACTAGAATATGCTATATACCAAGTTTTATTACGAATAACAAGTAATTAATATCAATTTGCTTATTCCCCATTATTATTACCACAAAAACAACATAGGAAATGAATAAGAAATGTTGCTACCATGAGGTATAAAAAACTAGATCTTTCAGCATTAAATATGAGATCTTAACTATATAAAGCCAAAGTAGGCCTACACAAAGTTTTATCCCAATATTTCAAATAATAAGTGAAATATAAATTTTAAACTTTGCCTCAAGATTAACCCTGGAACTGGCAGTCACTTACCCTGCAGTGGTAGGCTGATTTTTGAAATTTTACAATGCTTATTGTTTATATGTTGTATATGATTGTATATGTCTTATTGCTTATTGTTGTATATGATATTGGTAAAGTCCCTTTGAGAATAATGACATTATATATTGTTGTTTTCAGCATTACTTGTAGAAAAAGGAAATAAAATAATATTATGAATATGACTATTTTTACAAAAAAAAAACAGATAGAAAATAAAATTTCAAAAACATTTTGGGGGCACCATGCTCTTCAAATACACACATAAAAGAACTTTAAAATTTTAATATAGCTAAAATATTCAGAATTTAATCTAGTTTTCGAAAATATATAGTTATACTAGGTTTTATTAAAAAGAAATATATATTATTAACATATAAGGTAAACAAACCATTGGAGGTTATTGTTGCTTGTTGTGCTCAATGAAAATCAACAAATTAAACTTTTAGCTTCATTATTATTCTTTCACTAATAAAAAAACTAGTTAAATATAATAAGAAATATGTTTTTATTCAAAAGCACCAATAAATAACAAAACACAATGTAAGGGACGATGTGTATTTTACTGAGAAGTATAATCGTCAGTACGACGCAGAAGATGATGTAAACCAAACAATGAGTAATATCTCTTTGTATTTTGCATCTGTTTGGTTATTGTAGAAAAAAATAAACAACTTGTGTATAAAATGGTATATAAAAATGACCACCGTCATCCTTGCACATCGACTGTCAATACAGCAGCTGTCGGTATTGTAAAATCACTTCGTATTTACAGCTGTTTGGTTGTTTTAGGAAAAAAAACTGAAAGAACAACTCTTTGTCGTTAAAATGGTATGTAAATATCACCACCATAACCTGAGTAAATGACTATAATCAATTAATTATGCGACCCTTTCACATCGTCTCTTTTCCGACGACTGTCACTACAGCAGCGGCCTGTAGCATCGCTTTTCCATCAACTGCCAGTTCAAGGGTTAATATGGGAGCTCCAAGACAATGTACTTTCCGTACTTTCCTCTTAACACTTCAGACAAGACTGATTTGCCTGGTTTTCAAACTTATCCAAATAAATGTAGGGTTACACATCTCCGCCAAATTTTGTTTCAATCGAACCATTTTTATGAGAGTTATGATGTTTACAGACACACACAAACTGTTAATTCCAACTGAGTCCTAAGTTAATCTTAAGGGGTAAGGTAAAAATTTATAGGCCATTTCAAAAGGTATAATACTGAAGCTTATGTTGTAAAATCCTAAGTAGTTTCTAAATCAATGGAAAACATTGGAAAATATTGTATTACTGTATTATAAAGATTTTTTCTTTGTTTCAGCTTTCAAGAAGATAAAAGATGTGTTAAATCATCTACTATGTCTGATTTGAGTAAACTAAGTTTTGTATATATTATTAAAAATATTCATTAGTTAAATACTTTTTCTGTATTATATTCATTCTATTTACAAAATTAATTGTATATATTTACCATTTCCAGCTCGACTAATAACTAATGGAGAAGTTATGCCCTCTGTATTGTGCTTTCCTCTATTCCCCCTTTCTACCAAAAAGAAAAAGTTTTTTACCACTCATATTACTGTTTAGTATGTCAAGAGTACTCTACACTTGAATTGTTAACACATTCGCTGCGGCACCTGAAACTGCCGTTCCTCGTGCAGAGCGGCCAGTGCTGTTCAAAATTAAGCAATAGGAAAATATCAAGTAACACAAACAGAAATAGATACTGTGTTTTACAAAGCTGGTCGTATTTCTCTCAGATCCCATCAGGTGACAGCACAATCTACATCGCCAGATTCACCATCTTGATTTTAACCTAAAAAAAGCCACTTGGATCTGAGTGGTTTGCAGGGAACATGTTAATGATCAATAGTCCCTACCTCAGTTGCTATGAAAAAATAGAATTTTTGTAAGGAACAATATAAAAACCCAACAATAAACAATAAAAACAAAACAATAAAAATGTTCTGTGACAAATTCAATCTAGTTTAATTTTTAAATTATTATAAAGGATTACTACCTTCCTGAATATAAAAAAACCTTGAATGTAACAATTTAGCTAATAATTCAATATTGGAAATTAATACTTAATTTTGAGCAATTAGATATCTATTAAATGAAAATGTTATTTTTAGCCTTTGATCTCATATAATAATCCTCATTATTTTTTATATTGTTGATTAGAATTTTCTGTAGAAGCTATATTAATTCAAACATGTATAAACTGAACATGGTCATTATTTGTAGTTCTGAAAAAAATGTTCTTTTATGGATTAAATCCAGTTTAATTTAAAAATTATTCTAAAGGATTACTACCTTCCTGAATATCGGAAAAACCTTGAACGAAAAAATTAGCTATTAATTCAATAGTAGGAGAATACTTAGTTTTGAGCAAATAAATATCTATTAAATAAAACGAAAGATGTTATTTTATTCATTAGATCTAATAATGAACAAATTATTTTTGATATTGTTGATAGTGTTAGTAATTTTTTTTAAATGAATAAGAGCCATAAAATGTAATGACCACCACTATTAATAGGGCAGGCATTTATATCACATAAAATTTAGATTGTCTAGGATAGAATATTGGGCGTTTGAGAAATTGTGTAACAATTACAACTACTCTGCATCCAAACCATTCTAATCAATAATGAAGAATAGTTTCATGTTTATGTTATTCTCCTAGAACACTTTATGTTTTAAAATTACAAAAAAAGACAAAGGACTCAAAATAATTGTTGATATTCAAAAGAAGTCAATTGATTTTTGCAGCACCAACATGCTATGACGGTTACTAATCTAATTCATTGTAAATCTATTTGTAAAATAAACAGAAATTTGATTTAGGTCTTTTATACCATTGAACTTGCTGCTTACTCGTTGAAGAACTACCAGAAATGATCCTTAATCCGTGAGGGTCTCGCACGGTGGATTCCACCGGGCTAGAAAAAAGCTTACAAAAGTATAATTAAAATATGTTTTCACTAAAGAAATGTTGCATATTCAAATACAGTGCAACTTGGTTATTGCAGCCTCGGCCATAACGTCAACTCGGATATAACGTCTTTTTTTTTATGTCCCGCCAAACTATAGATAGTAAAACCATAGTTGCATAGTAAAACCTCGGATGTATCGTCAGTAAATTCTAAAACCTCGTATATAACATCAAAAAATCGGGCCTAGATGAAGGCAACGTATAGCTAAAGAGAGAAATTTCGGTCGGTGGTGCAACGTGAGAGCCGCAGCTATTGTTTAGCTAGCTAGATATTCTATTCTATTTTTAGAAACTGCATTTTATTGCTGTCTTACTGCTAACCACCCCAACCCCCTCCCCCTACCTTATATCCGCTGTCGCCATTATCAAGGCCAGTGTCAGTGACTCACGTCGCGTCAAAGAACCGTAACACCGTACGTATGTACCTACAGTTCGTGCATCTATTGTTAGTTCAGTGTACGTCTTTTACAGTTTGCTTTTTGTTATTTTAATTTACGAATACAGTATCCAAAAATTATGGCAAGTGTTACGAGAAAAGTTTTGCCGATTAAAGAACAAGTGTGAGTTATAAGAGCACGTAAGGAGGGACGTAAGATAGCAGACGTGTGTTCGGACTTGTTTTTTAATCGAACCAACAGTTTAATTCACCAAGCCAAACTTCATTGCGATATTTTTAAACTCGATTTTTTATATAGTATAGAGTAGTTTGGTCAGTCATAAACGTATATCAAATTACCTTCATTAAAAGAGTTAATTTCATGTAGAAAAATTAGTTTTTCTATTTTTCCTCGGTTTTGAATTAAAATTATGGAACCTCTTTTATAGTGTCACTCTGATATAGCGTCATTAATTGTGTGGTCCCTTCAATGACGTTATAACCAAGTTCCACTGTATTATAGCATTGTAGGTAGTGTAGTATCTCTAGTTGTAAATATGTGAAATAGGTTTTTGGTAAAAATGTATCCATATATCTGCTATTTTTTAAAAATCTTATTGGAGTAATCAAAATTATTATTTTCACACATTTTTAGGTACGGTAAACGCAAATAAATAAATAAAAATAATTAGCAACATAATAAGTAAATATGAAAATTATGTACAATGGGTTTGAACCGTTTCCCATCAAAACATTGAAAAATGTCTTTGACATAGAAATACACAAAATAAAAAAGCAGCAGCAACATAATAAGTAAATATGAAAATTATGTACAATGGGTTTGGACCGTTTCCCATCAAAACATTATTAAAAAAATGCCTCTAACGTAGGAATACACAAAATAAAATAGCAGCAAAATCCCAATTCGTCCAAATTTTAGTTGTCGTTGTCCTCACTAGTTGGAGGTTGGTCTTCTGCACAGTTCATGCCAATGGAAATTGTATCCTCTCTGCTTGTCGCAGGTGTTGCACATTTTCTTACGCTTCCAATTCTTTTTCAACAGAAAAGTCGTGAGTCCAGACTTCCATCAACAGGTGACGCAGACGGTTTGTCAACAAAATGTTCTCGTCTAACAGCTCCTGGATTTCATAGGTTTACTTCCTCACGGATTATTTCTTTATCAACAATATAATATAAAGTGTGAAGTATTTCCTCCACTATGAGATATATATTAGGATGAAAAACTCACTTAAACATTTGAATATCATTGAATAAAACAACAAAATCACACTAAAGTCATGAGTCGTGCACGGTGGAATCCACAGGTATACATGTATACAGGTATACAGCCATGAATGGACTCCAGACAAATAATGCAGGAAAGAGGTGAAGTTAGTCAAGTGGTCAGTGTACGAGTCCATTTGAAGGTATACGAAGGGAGGAACAGACAACCTGGGGGAAAAGACAGCAACGCGACTCCTCACGGGTTAATGAAGACAACCATATAATACTCAAAACAGAGAAAACGCATATGCAAATGTTTTTAGGAATTTTGATCCTTAGCGACTTAAATCATTTAAGCCCCTCACTAAATAGTCAATACTAAAGAAATAAATTGAAAATATGACAAGATAATAGATGACCTAGATAATTAAAATTAAGTAGGAACCAAAAGTATAAATTATAATAATACTGTATAGCAAATTTATTACAAAGAATATCATACACAATAGGAATGAATACAATCAAATTCTTGGTAAACAATACAAGGTATATTAAAAGTTCTATTGTTTCTGGTATGTCTCAACAAGTATATTTCAATTTACCAGAAGAGTGCTATATTATGAATCATCATATTACTCATCTTAAACTCATTTATTATCAAATATAATAAAATGAAAATGTTTTACCATCTCTAAATTACATTTAACACAGGAACTACTTACTTTCTAGCAACAATCATATCTTCAGGTAAGGAAGGCACAATAAAAGTAAGCATTAATTTGGCATCTTATGGTAAATTATATTGCAATAATGATGCATGAAATACACCGATAAAAATGCTGAATTAAAAGTAGATTCAGTATGTTGTATGATTTCATAAATTTATGATTAATTTGATTTAACCCGAGGACAAACCTGAAGGCTGATGTCATCAACTAATGGTCGCTGTGTAACACTTATGGATATTCAAACATTGTTATATATGTATACATTCAACCCCTTATTTTTAGCCACTAGTTTGTCACTAAACACAAAAAGGACAAGTTACTCATACAATAAATTACATTGGAGATAATAGGCAACAGCTATTCAAGGTGTTGGAGGTAACTTTAGTCCCTGTGTGAGCTGCCTGTAAACATCACGGTCTTTCAGCAGTGTCATCAACCTGCAATAATTCAATCAATTTT
Source organism: Nephotettix cincticeps (assembly GCA_023375725.1). Classification (NCBI taxonomy): domain Eukaryota; kingdom Metazoa; phylum Arthropoda; class Insecta; order Hemiptera; family Cicadellidae; genus Nephotettix; species Nephotettix cincticeps. Next base: position 90,362,561 of record CM041786.1, on the reverse strand, counting down.
TAATTATTTTGATTGGTGTACAACCACATACATCAGTGACAATGGGGCTTAGCACTGTATTGTCAATATCTCCATTGCCATCAGGCAATGCTTATTTATTAAAATAAGCATCACACAATGTGTTTTGAATTCAGAAAAACTGAATGATTATCCAAATTCCAACACCTGAATTCTTGGTACTTATTTTTAATAAAATTAAGTTTGAAATTTTAAAATTAATTAATTAAAATTTTTTCTAAAATAATTAATTTTAGGATTTTTCAATAATTTAGGTAATTTTTAAAATTCATAATATGCCTCCTAGATTGATTTGATTAATTGACTAAAATAAAAAATATGTTACAAAGCCTTTTAATCCCTGAAATTTTTATGGATTACTCTAGTTTCGGGGTTATGGCCCCATTTTCGAATCCTTTTTGTCAAACTTGTTTATTCATCACCGCCTTCATTATTCTGAATAAAAAAACACACAAGCACATACACTGAGACAATATTAAAAATTATGTGTGGCCGTCCAAGAGTGAAACCAGATTGCCAGACTCTTGGCTGGCCACCGTAATTTTTATTTTTAAAAGTGGGTTTTCATCAAGATTGACAAAGGCAGTGCTGAATAAACAAGTTTGATGAAAAGGATTTGAAAATGAGGCCATAACCCCGAAACTGGATATTGAAGGATAACAGGTTTCTAAACTGTTTTTATTTTAGTTAAGTAATTTTTGTTTTTTGCCATAAACATATTTTATGTAAAGCATAAAAAATATTTTCCCTGTAAAAATTAGAGAACAAAACTTTCTAACATGTTAATATGCCTAAGTATTTGATTGTTATTTTTTACAACCTTGACAAGGAAATTAATTTAGAGTTGCCAAGTTCGGCTATCAGAGAGAGTTCTAAACCCACAGATGTGATGGGCTGCTTGCTGTGGCTTGGCCAAATAGTCAGTAGAACATTTTGTTTTTTTAATTGATCTTTTAATTCTTCCTGTATTAATTTTTCCAATGATTTGGTTTATATGAGTGATGGTTTGTTTATTTCAACTACTTTTGTTTAACATTATCTGTGCCTCAGTGATGAGTGGTGGTCCCATGACGGCCTCTGAACCTGAGGCAATGATGTCACTGGTGTCACTAGAGATCAAAACAATATTGCACAAATTAAACAAACTATGTCATTATTAAAATGAAGAATATTTTATTTATACTGTCAATACTATAAGAAATAATACAGTGGAAGGTCTCTTAGCTGATTGTGTGTAATTTACCACCCGTTGGATTAACCGACTAATGATTCAAGATGACAGATAGTGGCAGTTCTCTAACTTTGCACTCTTTAAAAGTAATTTTTAAATGTGTTGCTTTGTAGTTGACGTACCTTAGATGTGATGGAAAAGTTTGTAATCATATCCTTTGTAAAAAGGAGTTCCCCACAAGATAAAACTGGCCGCTTGAAGCTTAGCAGGTAGTCAAGACAAAGGTCAAGTCAAAAGCTGTTATCGACACTGTTCCTTATCAGCTGCTACCGTGTGCATGGTGATTCATTCATTGAAGTGTACACAGGAATTAGGTTACAGGAAACTTTGTTTATATTTTATTTAAACTGCCAAAATAATCTTTTATTTCAGTCATAGTTTTATTTATTTATGACCACTCTTTATAAATGATTAAAATCAATAAAAAAGTTAATTATCCCTGTGGAATAGGTGTTAGGAACTCAGCAGTTTATTGTAACAAGCAATGTAAACACTGGTATCACATAAAATGTATTAATATGTCAGATTCTGAGTATAGAAAATAAGTAGAGGTGAAGGTACATTGTGATCATGCACTGAATGTAATGAAAATTATAGTAAGGAAAAAATGAATGCCTTGAATGAGAAATTGATTTAAGCCTGAATGAAAATATAGATGCTGAGACCTCATTGCAACTGGCAGCGGAAGCTGGGAATCTATTATTACAAGAGAATGAAATATAAAACAGGAAATTAAATACCCCCGTCGAAGCAGACCTGCGTACTCAGCGAATTCCAAAATCAATAATTTAATAATAATAATATATAACAAGTTTTATTGAAATGTGTCCATAAACATGAGAATTATTTGCCTATTCTCCATAAGATTAACATGGGAAAGAGTGTGCAGGTTAGCTGCTGTGAGGAACACTGAAAGTAGTCATTTCTACCATAAATAATTTTTATATTAACATTTATACCAACTTTTATCAACATCTGTCCATAAATAAATGAGCTTGCCTATTCCCTATATGATTAATATGGGAAAAAAGTATGCAGGTTTGCTGCCATGATAATCACATATGTTTTTTAAGCAAAAATGGATAGACCTCAACCATATGAAGCTAAATATCAAGTTTTATCCAAAAATATTGATTAATATGGGATATATTAATTTTACCCTATCCTCCATAAGATTAACATTGGAGCCCCACAATACAACGTACTGTGTTAAGATTTTTTAGTATCTCGGTAACCGTTGGAGATAGAGGAAAACTTTAAGGAACCTAATTGTGTAGCCTTTTAAGCTGATTCTAATGGTGAAATATAAAATTAGAAATTTTTAAAATTTACAAGTGAAAAACGCAAAAAAAACCATTTTGGGGTACAAAACCCCCCAAACTACCCGTTCCCATTGACCGATATGTCTGGTTTACGAACTCGTCCGAGCATTTGTAGGAATACACGTCTCAACCAAATTTGGTTTTGATCGGACCATTTTTACGCGAATTATCGTGCTAACAGACATATATATATATATATATACATATATATATACCCCCGTCGCAGCAGACCTGCGTACTCAGCGAATTTCCAAATCAATAACATAATAATAATATACGACTAGTTTGATCATTTCAATAAATATGAGTATTATTTACCTACTCTCCACAGATTAACATGGCAAAGAGTATGCAGGTTTGCTGCTGTGAGGAACGCTGAAAGTAGGTGTAACTAGTGTAAAGAATTAATTTTTTGAGCATTTATATCAACTTTCATCAACATCTGTCCGTAAATAAAGTTGTTTGCCTATTCCCCTAATGATTAACATGGGAGAAGAGGATGCAGTTTTGCTGTCATGGTAAACACATAAACTATGATTTTTAAGCATAAATGGATAGACCTCAACCACATGAAGCTAAATATCAAGTTTTATTCAAAATATTGATTAATATGAGAAATATTAATTTTTCCTTATCCTCCATAAGATTAACATTGGAGCCCCACAAGATTTTTAAAAATTACATGTGAAAAACGCAAAAAACCCCATTTTGGGGTACAAGACCCCCCCAAACTACCCGTTCCCATTGACCGATATGTCTGGTTTACGAACTCGTCCGAGCATTTGTAGGAATACACGTCTCTACCAAATTTGGTCTCGATTGGACCATTTTACGAGAGTTATGGTGTTCACAGACATATATATATATATATATACATATATATATACATATATATATATATATATATATATATATATATATATATATATATATATATATATATATATATATACAAGAAGCACTAGAGAAACTACACGAAATTGCAAAGAAAACTGGACTACAAATATACGAAAAAACACAATACATGGAAAAACAGAAGAACAACACCTCAAAAATGAAGACAAAATATGGAATAATAGAAAGAACAATGAAATTACAGAAAGCATACAAACTGATATGGGCTCACTATAACAAGAGGAACATATCTATACAGGCAAAAATTAAGACACTATGACACAGTGGTACTGCCAGAAGCACTATATGCAGCAGAAACAACAACAATAAAAGCTTCTAACATAAAAGAAACAGATAAAATAGAGAGAAAGATACTAAGGAAAATATATGGCGCAGTCAAAAGGGAAAACATCTGGATCAAAAGACCGACAGAAGAACTATACATAGGCAGAGAAAAACTAACAGAAGTCATCAGCAAACGAAGAGTACAATTCTATGGACATATACTGAGAATGGATGACACAAGATTAACAAAGAAGATTTTTAACCTAACCAAAGGCTCAACAATAGTGACATGAAGTCATGAAGTTGAAAACGACCTCAAAGAATTGGGGATCAAAAGTAAAGACATACTTTTGACAGACAAAAATTTTAACGACTATTGTTTTGGACTCTGGGCACCTAAAGACGAAAAAATAACATGGTCTTGGGCTTAAGTCTTCCCATGAGACCTACGGTAATAGCTTCTGCCCTATGGGAAATTCGCTAAAAAGTAGAATCTCATTTCAACAGGTGTTCAACTTTGGTCAGCAGGTACAGTCGACTAGGTAACACCCGGTCTCTGTGTAATATGTATAACTTGGTCTGTGGGTATGACCGCAGCATCGCATGTATGTGGCGCTTGGTAGCGAACGTGTTAACACAACTGGTGACCGTCTTTAAAGCGACGGTCAAACATCAGGCATCTGTCATCAATTTAGTGAACCTATAAATCATCTTGCAGTTTAGCCGACTCACCGCCAACGGTGAGCTGAACGCTTTTTCAAATGGTGATACTTTGTGTAGTTATCTAGATATGTCGCTGACAAGTCAAAGATTTTAAGCCAATCGGAAGTAGGCAAGTTCAATTCCCTTCCATAAGCAATCCCAATTGGGCTTACAAATTTGTGGTTAAGTGTTGGGAAGGCACACCTAAAATGAACTGTGACCAGCTTGGTTGGAAGTTTATGGTATATTAAAGGCTTAATTGGGATTGCAGTGTACCAGTTTTGCTTCTTTCACTACTATCTTAGGGAGGATATGTTTTGTGTGTTATTTTTACACTGATTATAATTATCATTTATCATCATTCACTGAAGGCTGATAAACTCACCAGTTGTAGGGTTAAATGAGTAAATTTGACATTAAATTAAAATTAAAAGTATTGAATCAGTGACGAGATATCATAACAAGGATACCAAATTTATGTACTAAAAGTTTCATATGGACATTAGAGCAATAATAACCATTCAGCCATTTTAGAAAAATAATAATTTGACCCTTTTCTTATTAAATGTCCCTTTGTGTATGTATATACAGTATATATATATACATTTATTACTCAATGAAAACATTTATGTGGTTTAAATAAAAACCGATTTAATACACCATAACTAATATAGCACTGAACAAAAAGTATTGTCCCCTGATGGGGATGGAACGTGTGACCTTCAATTAATGAAGCCAACGCACTACCATTGGGCTGTGGTGTCTGCCAACCTCAATTGTTTTAGCAGATCACTTACAGTTTAATTATGCATACAGTTATTATTAGCCTGTGATCAACTGATTTTATTGGAAAAGGAATGAGGATTGGAATATAAAAGATAAATCTAATTTACGCCAGTTAATTGGTTTGTTACAGTGGCTTCAAGCAATATAATGAATACGTTTTCTATCAAAACACAAAAGATATTGGAAATACCTTTCTCTGCTTTTATTTCGCACACTTTACCCTTTAGTTTTTACAAATTGTTTAGTAATTTGATAATTTATCATTTATACATAAATATTTATGCTAAACCTCTATTCACATATTGTTCACCACCATCTTCAATCAACAACTGTCAAACGGTTATCAACAGATGTTTTGATTTGTATTGTTTACATTTTGATTCTACATAAGCGTAATGTTAATTTTTTAGATTTTAAACTTAACATTACAAGAAAACCAAAAATTTTCCTGGACATTAGACCTATCTAGAACTTATTTTCTACTCAGAAATTAGTTACTTCCATAATTTAAATAAAATCGTTATAACCGTTTTCGAGATTCGTGTGCAAATACATATATATATTTATACATATATATATATATATATATATATATATATATATATATATATATATATATATATATATATATATACACACACGCAAACCTTGCTTGTATTATAGTATTGGATAACATTGACATGGATATGTCTTAGCTTTGGGGGGGAGGTATTGGCAATTTGCGAGACCAAAATTTGAAGCAGTGGCGTCATAGTTTGGTTATGAGAACAGCTGTTTATATGAACTGAAAACATTCCCTATACACATATCCATGATTTAACCTACTTCCCACAGGGAAGTAAATACAAACATTTTTTCTTGTACAAGGGACCCGATCTAGAACTTATATTTGGCTGAAATTATTTATTTTTAAAACAAAAATTTTGTAGAGCTGTTATCAATATATTCGTGCATATATATACCTACATACATACCTTGCTGAAATTATAATATAGAATAAGACATGAGTGTAATGGATTTTATGACACATTTAGCCGAGCTACTAATAAAGACCAACTTATTCATTTGACAGGAACAATAATTAACAGCTCATTAAACAAAGATCATCCTCATAACTAGACCAGTTTGTAATTCAGAGGCAGTGGTTTGGACTCCACGTTAAACTGAAGGTCCCTTAGATATGACATTGACTTTTGGGCTGTTAATTAACAGTTCTGTCTAAGGAACATTGTCAGTAACAAGACTACAATATCGCATCGCCAATCATCTTACACACATTTCTCATTCTTTGTAAATGAAAAGTAGTCAAAAAATAGTAATTACTTGTATTTCAAAAGAACAGATCATTTTAATTTCAAATGGCTAAATAAGAATTTCTATTAAACTTGCATTTCTTTTATTAATGTAAATATTACATTGTACATGTACATAGTAATATGATAGTGTACATTGAATGATATTATAGCTGTTATAAAACAGACTCAATAATTCATCACTGCACTAATTTCACACTTTAGTTTTACACATTGATTTTGGCATGGAGGAATTCCAATGTGCTAAGGACGTTAATAGAGCTGAGTACAGGTGCTTAAGCTGATACATGTTTTCAAGTAGTGTTTGTATCAGTACTGCAACCTGTTAGAGCCTCCAAGAACTACATCGAATTAAGTGTTTTCACAATAAATTTTTGTACAAAATCGTAAGTCAATAACTGAATCAGAGTAAATTCAAGCCATAACCCGCAACATATTTATGCAATCGTCCGGGAGGCCATAGCCACATCTAAAGTTGAGCCAGGAGGTTACAGATTGAAGTGTTTACACCATCACTAAGTGACATTTAAAATAACTCAAACATAACTTATAAATATTGTTTTTATACTACCTCAAATGTTAATGAAAAGTTATTGCAGTTTTCTATATTTTACAATAATTCTGATTAGTACAAATAACTATAATAAGAAATCCCTCATTATGGTCAATTTTGGAATATGATAATAAGTTTTAAGCCATATGGTAAGACTTATAAGTTTGAGGTCCCCTGTGTATCCAACGGACCCACCCTGCTGAGTATTTTCAGGTGAATATGAGCTTATTAATTTCTCAGGATCATTGATTAATAGCTCAATCAATACCGGCACAGTAGCTCGCTCAGGGCTAACAAGCTGGACCAGTATGGCAAAAGTTGCCAGCACTGAAACCAGTGATCTACGACTCTTGTCAGATCATGTAGCGGGGTGACTCACCCCGCTACATTACCGGTACCTCATCGTGTGTGTTAATTCACTGCACAGGCCCTAGGCCTATACTGATCGGTAGTTAGGGATTCAAAAAAATAAAATTTGTTTTAAAATTGCCTTCATAATAAAAATTAAGTTAGGTCTCAAAATTAAGTTAGTTTTTCATAGACAATTCAACAATTATAATAATAACTAGACATACAAAAAATAAATAAATAAAGCTATATTTCAAACTTTCATTTGTGTTTCAATCCTAATCCAAATCCATATTTAAAATGTATACAAAAATCTATTTTTCTGATACAAAAAATCCCACCTTAGTTTTTCCCCATTTTACTATCTAAACACTTTACTACCGGCACTGCAATATATTTTTTCAAGTGACATAAATATTTTAAAATAAATAATTAATTGTTAAAACCTGCAGAGTCCAATAGTAATAGACAATAGTATCAGAGACAATAGTAATAATAACTTAATGGTAATTCCATTTAAAATATCATTAAAGTTTCATTATAAATATTTTTAGTCTTAAAATAAATTAGCATAGATAATACTGATGTGCAGGGATGAACGTTCAAGCTGCTGTCTGACGACCCTAACAATTACATGAAAATCAATAAATCAGAAAATCATCTAGACCTTTAAACCTATACATTTATTTAATGGACCAAATAATGTCAATAATACTGTGTGCTGCAAAAGTAATGCCATACTTTTAATTACTAACTACTAATCTAGTGAAGATCACAGACCAAGGAAAAGTCAACTGCATCAGCTGATTCCGTAGTTTTGTTTTGATCTATTAGTAGAAAAAAACAATTTTATATGTTAAATAGTTCTAAAAATATTAACTTTTCTAAATCATGTTCTATTAACATTGAACTATTTAATTTGCAATATTATTTTTTTGTTCATATTATTCTCAATCACTTTAACGTTCTAAAAAAAACATTTCAGTTGTAGTAATAATTGAATAGAATTAATTTTTTTAATACCCTTAATCAGCTTGCGTGGCCCCGTGGAACACGAGCGTTTGCACGGCGGCAATTTTCCGTCTATTGCATTTAGTAAGTTTTATACTCATTTACATTTATTAAAGGTGGGCACTTAAACATTGTACATTAAAAATAATACCTCCGTCGCAGCAGACCTGCGTACTCAGCGAATTTCCAAATCAATAATTTAATACAAGACAAGTTTTATAAAAATATGTCCATAAACATGAGAATTATTTGCCTATTCTCCATAAGATTAACATAGGAAAGAGTGTGCAGGTTAGCTGCTACGAGGAACACTAAAATAAGTCATTTCTACCATGAATAATTTTTATCTTAACATTTATACCAACTTTCATCAACATCTGTCCATAAATAAAATAGTTTGCCTATTCCCTATATGATTAATATGGGAAAAGAGTATGCAGGTTTGCTGTCATGATAAACACATAAAATATGATTTTTAAGCATAAATGGATAGATCTCAACCACATGAAGCTAAATATCAAGTTTTATCCAAAAATATTGATTAATATGGGAAATATTAATTTTTCCCTATCCTCCATAAGATTAACATTGGAGGCGCACAATACAACATGCTGTGTTTAGATTTTTTAATATCTCGGTAACCGTTGGAGATAGAGAAAAACTTTAAGGACCTTAATTGTGTAGTTTTTAGGCTGATTCTAATGGTGAAATATAAAATTAGAAATGATTAAAAATTACTTGTGAAAAACGCAAAAAACCCCATTTTGGGGTACAAAACTCCCCCAAACAACCCGTTCCCATTGACCGATATGTCTGGTTTACGAACTCGTCCAAGCATTTGTAGGAATACACGTCTCTACAAATTTGGTCTCAATCGGACCATTGTTACGAGAGTTATCGTGTTAACAGACACGTATATATATATATATTTTTTTGGTTTTATGAATGTTCACTATTAGGGCTACTATTATTATTATTTTGTAAATGAATACCATTGTACCCTTGCATCATTTCATTTTATTTCACACAACATGTTTCGAGAATTATCCCATTTTCAAGTGTGTTCAAGTGTTTAGTATGTAATTATATTTAGAGGTTACATTTTGAACACACTTGAAAATGGGATAATTCTCGAAACATGTTGTGTGAAATAAAATGAAATGATGCAAGGGTACAATGGTATTCATTTACAAAATAATATATATATATATATATATATATATATATAAACTTTAACAACTATTGTTTTTGGACTCTGGGCACCTAAAGACGAAAAAATAACATGGTCTCGGGCTGAAGTCTTACCATGAGACCTACGGTAATAGCTTCTTTCCTATGGGAAATTCGCTAAAAGTTAGGTTAATGAAGATATTATTGATTAAAAATCCTAATTTTTGTTAAATGTCAATAATGTGTTTGGAGGGATCCCGAAACTATCTATTACAAACTTTTTCAAATCCCTTCCCTACCTCCTTGATCGCCGCTATTTATTCTTGCAACGTCAGACATTTGTAGGTTCGCTTTGATGAAGCCATCATACACACGACAGGTTAACATGAAAGCAGATGAAGTCACAAATGCCAACACGAAACAAAGACGACGAATATCGGAACAAACCACCATCGATGATACACACAGATGTCAATGTTGTGATTTATGAGCAGTAGTGGACTAGTGAGTGGGGTGGGCGCGTTGATCTAGCTAAAAATAGTCCGAGGACAGGAAGCCTGAATGTCGTTTCCTGGAAAATCGCACACAATGACTTGTTCACTTATACACACACTATAGATTTCCGCTGTAAAAACTTTGAATCATCCAAAAAATGATTCGAATTAACCAAGATATTTTAACATTGTTTTTATATAAAATTCTAGGGACCAAGACAAAATTTCGAAATAAAGAAGTTTTCGAATTATCCAAGTCCCACTATATATGTATTTATTTATTTGTTCATGAACAAACTACATATTTATCCATATTTACATACTTTCAACCCTTACTGGGCGGCTGACGACATTTCTCGCAGCATAGTAGGGTCGACCGGCGTGGTAAACGAGTTTATTCACTCAATCATTTTGCCACATTTATTGTGCTGTAGTTCGCAAAACAACTGATAGAGTGCATGGTTATGTTGCTTTAGCCAACTATAATTATCACAAAACCAATATGGCGGCTTTGTTGAAATACTTAGTGACTGATATTAGTTGCTAAGCGACTTTGGCCCATATTCTTGTGCTCCCGTACTGCTTTTAACGAGAAAACTCACGAGTCACTACGAAAGTCAGCTGATTTCATTTTCGCTAACCATATTATTGACGTTTTTATTAGAGGTGTGCGGATGGTGAATTATTATTTTCCGATCGGATTCGGATGGAATAGCTCAAGTTTGAATCGGATCCGGATCGGATATCGCGTTTACTTAGATAAATTTTTACTTCACTTCATTTAAAAGTAGCAGGAACAAATTTTAATATGGCAACAAATTTAATATGGCATAGTTCACAACAAGGAACTAGAAAAAGCAGTGACCGCAGCTGCTATCAAACCTGTACGCAGGCGCAGAGTTGGAATATCGGGCAGATAAAATACCCCGATCGGCCGTGTAAGAATATTGAAACCGGTGAAATTATGGTATATTGTTGTAATTTAGTTATTTATTTATCTTAAAATTATCTAAAAATGCAAAACTAATAACACGTAAATTCAAGCAACAAAGTAAAAATGTATAATGACAACAAGTGGAAAATTTGTTGGTTATGTGAACACTGAACGACAAAATAGGCCAAATGTAAATTTGGCAACACTTTATCGTATTGCTCAAACCCGGAGAACTTGAGAATCAAAATTAAGTAGTATTATTTTTGCTGGAAATACCGTCGCAAAACGAGCTATTATGATGGTTTGTTACCAATAACATTAAATCAACAATTCAAGTTTTTTCGAAGCCGAAATCATATTTTATACGGAATAATATCAAACCGCAACTATCGATGCATATGATGCAATGATCGATGACGCTATGATTTTTATTTCAAAATGCAATATCGTGTTGAACTTACGGTTACTTAAATGCGTAGTTGAAGAATCGAATAATCATACCGTATCCTCAGACCGTCCAATGACGTTCTTACATTCCGATTGGATATGGATTGCATAATTTTCGTCATTGGCTTCAACATTTGGGTTCGATCAAAGATGTTCCATATCGCCGACTTCTCAAACGGAAAGTTCCCTTACACTGCATTCTGCTGCTATTGTTTCATTTCAGTTCAGTATGATGCGTGGCAACAGTAAACTGAAGTTATTGCTGAAATCTAGTGCAATGCCTACTAGTGTTTTACGTGCTTTACCGTTTATTATTGACAGTGCTGTTTATACGTAGTGTGTAATGCTCTTATGTTATGACTGAGAAACGGAAACGTGTAGTTTTGGGACTCGACAATAAACAATAAATTACTAAACGCTAGTACTTCTTCTCAGAAAAAATTGGAAACGTGACTGGCTGAAAAGCACGACCAGGAAAGAAACAATAGAAAATGATTGATTATTTTAAAAACTAAATACCGGTAACATAACTTTTGAGAGTAAAAAAGTACGTACATGTACAGTTGATATTTCATTGTTTTCTTACTAAAATATTTTTATAAAGTATTTTCAACTTGAACTGGACTAGTTTTGTTTTTTCTCATTTAAAATAAATTTATATTCAGCAATCATGAAAATTAATTATGACTTACAATGGCACCGGTATAACATGCAAGGCAGTAAATTGTGATGTTACCAAGCTAAACACTGTCTATGTGCTAAGTTATACCGGTGCTATTATTATTTCTCTTATCCGTCTATTCAGTTATCCGTCATGGTCTTGGTCCCAAGGGTGACGGTTAATCGAGGTTCTACTGTAACTGAAATGGCTCATCCAGACAAAAAAAAATACTTTTTTTAGTACCTCAAAATAGTCTTAAGTTTTCAATAATTAAAAATGAAGAAAATATATTTTTTATACTTTATTCTAGCCACCTAAATCAAAAAAGAACATTGGGAAAATAATATTTTGATTTTTTATACTAAATGAGCAGGGACCGTGATTTTCAAAAGCGCTTTAAGGGTTAATTAATATTTCTTGATTCTTCATTTCAGTACTGAACAACATTATATATCTTAGAGTTTTCAGTATTTCTAGAATTAGTAAGGATTTTCTTTTAAAAAGGCTTGCAAAACCCTATAATCCTGGTGACAATGAAGAAAATATATTGGACACTTCTTTCGTTGCATTTGTTTGTGGCGGTAAAATCAATGGTTGGAATCGAAATCGAAAAAAATTGGTATCGACCCATCCCTAATATCCCCTGTCTGTATCATATTTAGAGAACCATGACTATAACTATCCTACCACTCACTATCCCAGTTCATAGAGAGTTTAATCTAAAAAAATGTTGTTTCATGTGTCAAAATCATTTAAGTTCAATGAGCTCATTCAACTGTCTTATTTGATGCTTATATATAACAATACATTTTTGACTGCCAAAGAGGAATCTTTAACATTTTTCTTTGTTTATTCATAACAATTTAATTTGAAAATTCTTATGTTTTACTTAAAATGGTTTTGATTTGTTTCATAACATTAACTAGGTTAATTGTTGAGGGGTTCTATTAACACTCACCCTGAGTTGAATGAAGGCATAGGTAGCAACTGCACCCAGCAGAAAGGAGATAAGCTGAGTGCTGTATGGGATCCTCGGTACCGATCGCTTCCTCATCAAAAATTGTATGAAGCTCATCTTCTTGTCTGAGTATGGTGGGTATCGGCTCCTTCAAGAGCATAAACTAATGTAATATATACATTCTTAAGGATACTATCACATATAATATTATAAAGTGTATATTTATGTATATGTATGTATGTAAAATTTTTTCAAATATTTAATCCATGTGAGGGCTCCAATATGAATTGTTGAACGTCCGCGGTGGACATCCGAAACCGGTAGTCGCACTCAGCGTTTTGCTCAGCAAGACTGCGAGGGGGGACTGACCGGGGACGGACCGGACGTTCGACCAAGGCCAGACCGAATCGACAAAACGAAACGCAGACCATGCACTTCAACGGTTGGTCACCAATCAAAATTGGAAGGGGAAAAAAATAATTTTTGAAGGAAAAGGAGGAGACGAGCAGTGTGGAAGAAGCCCTGGTGTGAGAAGGACTGGATTGGGGAGTGGATCGAGTAGCTCCCCGTTAAATCCAGACCCATCTTCGGACTTCGGACATCTCCATCGGTGGCAGCCACGAGGACCTGGGAAGAGGACAAGGACGAGCGGCAGGAGCGAATCCCGATACCACCGGCTGAAGATCGCCCCACGCTCTCCGAGACCATCCTCACCCTCCTCCAAGAAAATTTGACTATAAAGGTTGGACATTTTATCATTTTATCTGGACAAAATTCAGACAAAAAAAAAGGGGGATACAGTAGATTGACCAATTAAAATTCAACTATCAATTGAAATACTTTAATACGTGAATCTATTAAACTTGTTTAGAATTTGATGATCTTTGTGTATAGTAACATGTTTAAGATATATTTAAATTAGATTGATATAGATATAAATACTATATAAGTAGAAGGGGGCCTCCATTTATCCATTGTTTTATAGATATATATATTACACTTTATTGTTTCATGTACATTTCTTGATTCAGATCACATGTTTATAATGAATAAAAATACAGTATAATCTTTGCTCTGAAGTTAGTTCAATTGGTATCCTCACCTGCCAAGCGAGTCAAATCAAAAAAAAAAAACACTATCACAGTGTTCGAACTTTACATAGTAAAAACTTTACATGGTAGAGGCATCCGATTTGATTTAACTATCATAGATCAGTTGAACTGACACAGAGTGAAGGTTTATGATATATATTTTTAAGATTAATAAATTAAATATTAAATCCACACGGCCCTGAAGAACGATTAGCACGTAATTACGTATAATAAGTTAATATCTCATATACGTTAATAGACCTTTGAAATAAATCTTTATAATGAGTCACAAATAGGACATATAGTTCCATAGGTAGGAGTTAAGCTGTAAAAGCAAACACTTACTAACCAAGTTAGGACGTAGATTAAATTTAATTTGAATAAAAATACCATACAAAGAGTGTTAGGTTGTCTGCTTATAAAAGGGTAATATTACATGAAATGACAGGGGAGAATAAGGGAATTCCAATCCTAGGCTTACCTTCAGATGTATATAGGGAAAGTAAAGCAAACCTCCAAGCTATATTAACTAAATTTAATATCAGGTATAGGGATGAAGACACAGTAGCAGATCTCAGACCCATTGTTGCAGATCTTAAAGCATTTTTAAAGTCCAATTTAACTAAAGAAAAAAAATTCATCTTTAGAAAGTTAATAGGGGGAAGAAGTTTATCAGACACTGAATTAACTAAATACCCACAATTAGGAAGAATAGAACAGTTTATTAGAGAGAGGGAACACTTGTATGACGAGCCGAACGCAAGCGACGGTGACTATGAGGACATTGACTTATCTCTAGTTCACGCTGACGACTCACAACAAACATCCGAGTCCACGGTAGCTCCATCAGCAACTATCATATCTCGAGATCCCGCGCACGGACCACAACAAACTGCAGTGTTACACCCATCACCAACACTAACAATGACACAGGTTAAAGAGAAGCTTCCGTTAATTTCGGCAGGCACGTACCACGGGCTACCATCTGAAAACCCTAGTGACTTTATAGACAAATATGAAATAGCAGCAACCTCGAACCATTGGGCGGAAAATTCAAAAATAAATCTTTTTGCCGCGCACTTGGCAGGTACTGCGTTAGCATGGTATCAACATTTTAGCACGGGTAAAGCTATTAACTCGTGGGAGCAACTGAAAAACACTTTCATCGAAACATTCACACCACCAGCGCAAGCTCAAACACTCAAGGCAATACTTGATAGGAAAGTACAAGGTAGGGATCAACCTGTATTAAGTTACTATCTTGAAATAATGAAGCTATGTAAGCGTCATGATCCAGCCACAAGCGAAAAACAAATAATACAGTATGTTATTCAAGGGTTAAGGCCAGAGTATTGCGAAAGAATACTAAATGAAACTTGTGACACCTTAGAACAGTTAGAGAACGGGTTACGAAAGATTGAATTGCAGATTAAACTTAAAGAATTAAACAGAGAAAAATGTATGAGGGCAGAAAGTGTGAGCACAGACACCACATACACTGACAAACATAGGGAGGAACTAAACAATATACATGCTGACATTAAAAATTTAACTCAAATAGTCTCAAACCTTAAACTCCAGCAAACAAACACTCAACCTAGGAATTATGGTTACGCTCAACTAGATAGGAATAGAGGATATTCAAACACAACTCGACCAGGAGGATACGAGGGGAACTACAGGCAAAACTACCAACCTACCAGCAACATGAGAGGGGACCAACCAACTTCAATAGGCAGAAGGAACTACCAGCCGAACTACAGGGGACCATGGAGACAGCAAGGACCACAGCCACCAAGGTACGAGGGACACCACAACCAAGGACGAAGTAATCACCAGAGCCACGAGGCAGGTCACAGGAATACTAGTCTATTCTGCAACTACTGTAAAAGGACAAATCACACAATAGAAGACTGTAGAAGCAGGAAAGCGGCACAGTCAAAAGGATTTACAAATCAGGCAGTAAAGTATTGTAGTCACTGTAAAATGACCAACCATGACACGGTGAACTGCTACAAGCTTAACCGAACTCAATTTAAACAAAAAAACTAATATATAGGAGACCAATCAATACTAACAGCACGATTAGGTTTCCTGAACAACTAAGGATATCTCAACAAGATTCTAGGACATATAGTAGATTTAAAATAAATAATTATAATGAAGAGTTTCCATCTCTAGATGAAGCAAGACGTGTTAAATACAAAGGGAAGGAAAAGTCAATGAAAGAGGAAGGAACAGGAAGAAACCAGGGCCCAGTACGAAGAATAATCCAGAAGGAGCGAGTTAGAGATAATAGAGAAGAGGTAAAGGATTCATGTATGGAACCAAGAACGAAAATACAGAACCAGGAATGTAAACAAGTAAATGAAGTTATATTTGAGAGAGAGGAAGAAAATCGAAAGGAGGAAGGAAAGCAACTACAAGATGACGAGAAAGATGAGATATGCTAAGAGTTAGAAGAACAGGAAGAAAGTTATATGATTCACAGTTGTGATATCTCACTGATAGCAGAAGGGAGAATTCATAGGCCGAGGAAGAAGGACAAATTGAGCAAGAACGAGATTCATGAAACATTATTTAAGATCCATGAATCAGAAGACAGAAGAGTCCCTGTACTGACACTTAATGCGAAATTAACACACAAGCCCCATCAGACCATCCAATGTATTGTAGATACAGGATCGAATATAAATCTAATAAATTCAAAATTAGTGCATGAAAATAGTATTAAATCGGCAAAGTTACCTAAAGTTGTATCGGCAAACAATACACCCATACACATTTTAGGGACCACGGACATTGCATTAGAAATAGACAATATAATTATCAGGGAAACATTTTATGTTGCAGCAGGAATTAATAGTGAAATAATATTAGGGAATAAATTCCTAAACAGAAATAAAATTGAACTAAACTTCAATACGAAAGAAATTATAATCAATTTGGGTCAATATAAACATAAGATTAAAATGTGTAGGAAATGGTTGTTTCAAATTGAAAGCGTTAACCTAAATAAGGTTGTAAGCCAAGACAATATATTTGACATAAAAACGGAAGAGGACCTAATAATAGCACCTCATCAGCATAGGAGAATAAAAATAAATCATAAAATAAAGGATAGGACCCATTTCGAGACTGAAAAATCATTACAGGAAAAAAAGAAATGTCACGCATATTTGGTAGATGACAGCAGTGATGACTATTGTTACATTAACATATACAATGCGTCTAACTTCCCAAAGCATATAAAAGCACAAACTATGATAGGATATTTAACTGAAGATATCCCTAAATATAGTTCCTGTAATGAAACATTCCCACAAAATAAAAAGATTGACCCACGTAAACAAATATTTACTGATAAGGACGGGGTAGAGTTCAACATATCACCTCATCTAACGGCTGAACAACACAAAACAGTTGTAAATATTCTAAAAAAATATAAAAATATGTTCACTACTAAGGTAGAAGATTTAGAACCAGCAAATCTACCACCCGTGTCCCTAGAAACTGTTCCAAATGCTAAACCGGTGAACTCCCCACCGTATAAACAAAGTATGCAGGAGAGACAAGAGCTTAACAAATTATTAGACCAATTATTAGAAGCTGACATTCTAGAAGAATGTCCAGACTTTTGCGAATACTCATCACCTGTGTTTATAACTAGAAATAAAGATAAATCACCAAGACTTGTAGGTGACATGAGGAAAATAAACAATATTTTAAAATCCAGTGTACACCCAACACCGAGTGTTAATTTGGTATTAAATTGTCTAAACAAAGCTACAACATTCACAAAGTTGGACCTCAAGGGAGCATTTCATCAATTGTTAGTAAGGGAAGAAGATAGAAATTTATTAGCAATTAAGACACAAGACAGACTATTACGATATAAAAGATTAACAATGGGACTTAAGGTATCCACAGCATTATTCAGTAAAGCACTGTTAGCGCTACTAAACAAACACCTCTATAATAAAGTGATATGTTATATTGATGACGTAATTGTATATGGATCGACATTTGAACAGGACATTGACAATTTAGAAACTATTTTAGAAATTTTGTTTAAAGCTAATCTAAAACTAAACACAAAGAAATGTAAATTCTTACATCAGCAGGTTGATATATTAGGCTTTACCATCTCTAAGCAGGGAATACTGCCACAAGAATCAACTGTAAAGGCAATATTAGAATATAAAACACCAAATTGTGTGAGACGGGTAAGACAATTTTTAGGCGCATCATCATTTTTTAGAAAGCACATCAAAAATTATGCCCAGATAACATTACCTCTAACAGAGTTAATTAAGCAATCAAATAAAAACATACCCTTCAAATGGACCGAAAATTGTAATGAGGCTTTCAACAAAATAAAGAATATACTAACTAATCCACCGATTTTGTCACACTGGAAAGACGATTGGGAATCGGTCATTTATGTTGATAGTTCACTTTATGCTATGGGCGCTTGTTACCTCCAAATCAATCCAGAAACAAAAAATTTACACCCGGTGAGTTATTTATCAAAAAAGTACACCGATATTGAGACCCGCTACTCGAATTGTGAGAGGGAAATGCTAGCTTTAGTTTACGCAGTAAACTACTGGCGAGAATTTACACTAGGTAGGAAGACCACCGTTTACACAGATTGCCAATCTCTCATACACAATGCGAATTTCAAGAACACGTCATCACGACTAAATAGATTAGCACTATCACTAGTTGATTATGATATCGATGTAAAATACAAAAAAGGAACCAATAATTCCTTAGCTGATAGTCTTTCACGAAACCCACCGGATGAAAAGCTAGATTCTGAATTAATTGAGACCGCATTAAATGTACAGGAAATAAAAACTGAAAATTTTGAAGAGCTACAAGCAAAAGACCCGTACTTAAAGCAAATAAAATTAGCAAAAATATCACCTGAAGCTGTATCTAAAAAGATAAGACATGATTCAAAAAAATACCTAGAACGTGACAATTTGTTATATTATAAACATTTTAACAGAAGGGAAACTGAATATTTGCTAGCAATGCCACGAGAAAAGGTGGATGAAATATTAAAACTATTTCATGACAACATTTACTCTGGGGGGCATTTTTCACAATTTAAGACAGCAAAGAAAATAAAATCCAAATATTTTTGGCCAGGAATGAATGGGGATATAGAAAGGTATACACGAACGTGTGAACAGTGCCAGTTAAAACGATCGCCTACATACAAACAATTTGGAAAATTAAAACCACAAATTCCATCAACAAAACCTTTTGAACGCATAATTATAGACTTCATGGGACCAATAACACAATCTCACGGAAACAAATACATTCTAATTATAACTGATCCCACAACAAGAATGACGTACACCCGAGCTACACGTTCAGCGGACACAAAAACCGTGGCAAAGGTTTTATTAGATGTCATTTGTCTATTCGGCTGCCCACACACACTATTTCTCACGATCAGGGAACACACTTCATGGGAATAGTATTAAAACAGTTACTTCAAAGTTTAGGCATAGAACAACGTCCTAGTCCACCTTATATGCATCAAATTCAGGGATTAACAGAAAGGACTAACCTAGTTATAAAGAAGGCAATTTCACATTACATCGAAAATGAACCACATAACTGGTCTGACATTTTAAAGTATGTCACCTTTGCTTACAACACAACAGTAAATGAAAGCACTGGCTTCACACCATTTTACTTAAATTTCGGAAGGGAAGCAAATCATCCATCGGATTATCTCTATATTCATTCTAACCAAGACACCGACATTATCAAAGAAATAAAAAACATTCAACGGGTTAGGAATGAAATTCCCCAAATAATTAAAAAGGCTCAAGATGCCCAAAAGAAGTATTATGACAGAAACAAAAGGGATTTAGTATTAAAGCCTGGGGATGAGGTACTAATTAAATATGACACAGATCACACCAAGAAATATTCCAAGTTCCAGGACAGATTTAAAGGTCCATATTATGTTGTGGAAAAATTAAATGATCTTACATACTTAATTGCTATTGAAAAACGCGGGAAAATAGTAGAGGAACCCGTACATATTCAAAGAATAAAACCATTCCATAGAAGATAATTTAATTACAAAAAAAATTTAGAATTTCCCATATAATTATTTACCTGAAGCACCCTAAATATTTTCACTTCACTTATAACCAAGAACACGACATTAATATTGAGACTCTATTAGTAATGAAGAAACATATACAAAGTGCTTAGTCATCAATTCAAGAAAAGTTACATAATTATTACAAGAAAGATGAAATAAACGATCGGGACCCCAGTTACAGATTTACTAACATTTATAAGCTACTTGATTCATACATTAAAAACATAAAAAATTAAAATAGACGATACCTGTAAAAGATATCCAAAATATAAAAACTCCATAAACACCATCCATATTAAAGAGAACAAAAAATGTACAGAATCTAAGACGCGCGAGGTGAAAAATTCCGCGGGTTACACACGCAAGAGACCGAGTGACTGTACAGTATTTCTTGGCTTGTCTATAGGCAGCTAGGAGGCCAGAGATATAGTTACAAAATTCTCTGAAGTAAACTCAACGCTCTCAGTACTGCTGAGATTGCTTGTAGTGAAGCTTAGGAGTCTCCACACTAGAAACAGTTCTCTACCGTATTAACTACATTCGTTTTAAACACTAAGACGTGATGGGAATAAGACAATTATAAATATAAATAAAAAACTAACTATTAAAACTTAGAAAGATGTCTGTTCTTCAACCGGCCGGAGAAGATTAGAAGCTTTATGACTTTTAATAGAAACAAATTTGAGAGGAAGCTTTAAGAAAACATTTACTAATCAAGGTCAATATTTAACTAGCGGTCAAACTTAACTGCAATATACATAAAAACAAATGTATCAAAAAAAAATTAACACAATTTATTTAAAACACGTTATTCCTGGAGCGAGACGAAATGAGTTTTACAACACGATCAGAATTACAGTCCCAACACATTAAATTAAAGTAGGTTCCCTAATATTTCCCTATGCTGAATGTATGTAAACTTAGTATGTTTTCCAATGCCATTTTGTATATAGTAGAAACTTTACATTTTGTACAAAGTAGGAACTATGTATATTTTAGTGTAGCATAAATATTCATTTCATTATTATATCATGTATATTATCAATTATATATATTATATCATCAAATGTTATAGTCTAGTAGTAATCACGATTTCATATCTTAAGAATTTTTCGGGGACGAAAAATCTCCCAGGAAGGGGAGTATAAAGTGTATATTTATGTATATGTATGTATGTAAATTTTTTTCAAATATTTAATCCATGTGAGGGCTCCAATATGAATTGTTGAACGTCCGCGGTTGACATCCGAAACCGGTAGTCACACTCAGCATTTTGCTCAGCAAGACTGCGAGGGGGACTGACCGGGGACGGACCGGACGTTCGACCAAGGCCAGACCGAATCGACAAAACGAAACGCAGACCATGCACTTCAACGGTTGGTCACCAATCAAAATTGGAAGGGGAAAAAAATAATTTTTGAAGGAAAAGGAGGAGACGAGCAGTGTGGAAGAAGCCCTGGTGTGAGAAGGACTGGATTGAGGAGTGGATCGAGTAGCTCCCCGTTAAATCCAGACCCATCTTCGGACTTCGGACATCTCCATCGGTGGCAGCCACGAGGACCTGGGAAGAGGACAAGGACGAGCGGCAGGAGCGAATCCCGATACCACCGGCTGAAGATCGCCCCACGCTCTCCGAGACCATCCTCACCCTCCTCCAAGAAAATTTGACTATAAAGGTTGGACATTTTATCATTTTATCTGGACAAAATTCAGACAAAAAAAAGGGGGATACAGTAGATTGACCAATTAAAATTCAACTATCAATTGAAATACTTTAATACGTGAATCTATTAAACTTGTTTAGAATTTGATGATCTTTGTGTATAGTAACATGTTTAAGATATATTTAAATTAGATTGATATAGATATAAATACTATATAAGTAGAAGGGGGCCTCCATTTATCCATTGTTTTATAGATATATATATTACACTTTATTGTTTCATGTACATTTCTTGATTCAGATCACATGTTTATAATGAATAAAAATACAGTATAATCTTTGCTCTGAAGTTAGTTCAATTGGTATCCTCACCTGCCAAGCGAGTCAAATCAAAAAAAAAACACTATCACAGTGTTCGAACTTTACATAGTAAAAACTTTACAATATATTGCACTTAAGTAATATGTTACTTAAGTGCACACTCATCTAATGTGTGCTTATACTTCACATAAGAACAATTAGATGCTTACGTGAATTCAAACCATTATTCATTTTCAAAAATCCATCCTTCATAGTTCATTAATAAATTTACTTACTACAGTGGAACTTGGTTATAACGTCATTGAAGGGACCACACAATTAATGACGCTATATTAGAGTGACGCTATAAAAGAGGTTACATAATTTTAATTTAAAACCGAGGAAAAATAGGGAAACACAATTTTTACATAAAATTAAGACATTTAATGAAGGTAATTTGAAATACACCGTAAGTTTATGTTTATGACTGACTGAACTACTCTACTATATAAAAAATCGAATTTGAAAATATTGCAATGAAGTTTGGCTTGGTGAATTCAACTGTTGGTTCGATTTTAAAAAACAAGCCCGAACACACGTCTGCTATCTTACGTCCCTCCTCACACGCTCTTATAACTCACACCTTTTCTTCAGCAATACCTTTCTCTTAAAACTTGCCATTATTTTTCAACATTGTATTCCTAAATTAAAATAACGAAAAACAAACTGTAAAAGACATACACTGAACTAACGATATCTGCACGAACGGCATCACAGTGCTTTGATGCGACGTGAGTCACTGACACTGACCTTGATGACCAGCGACAGCGGATATAGGGTAGAGGAGGGGGTTGGGGTGGTTAGTGGTAAGACAGCAATAAAATGCCGTTTCTAAAAATAGAATGTAGCTAAAAAATAGCCTCTCGTTGCACCACCGAACAAACTTTCTCTATTTAGCTATATGTTGCCTTCATCTCGGCCCGATTTTCTTGACGTTATATACGAGGTTTGAGAATTTACTGACGATATATCCGTGGTTTTTTCCTATGTAAATATATATAGTTTGGCGGGACCTAAAAATAAATGACGTTATATCCGAGTTGACGTTATGGCCGAGGCCGCAATAACTGAGTTGCACTGTAGTTGTAAGTAAATTGGTTATGTTTAGAACCAATAAAATAAAAGTTGTATATCGGTTTAGCATAAAGTTCTAACTATTGTGTGTTGTTAATATCTTATGTAGAATTATTCTCCATACTTAAGAAGTATATAATAATTGTTCTATAAACAAATGAATTATTTACTCTGATTAGTCACTATTCAATATAGTTCTATAGAACTACATATTTGTCACAGATAGAATGCAGGGTTTTCGTCAGTTCTAACACTGTTATTTCATGGATTGTATAGGAATTTTACAAAGCCATCAAATTGAGATACTTTATTCTTCTTTTGAATGACATGTATTTTTGGTGAGGTGGAAATTGTAAAAAATAATTATTGGGATACTCTCAACTTTTTTATAGTTTTTCTCCAATGCGAATTGTCACTATCAAATAAATTAAAGCACACCAGGAATCCTCCTACGTTTCTTAGGACCAATTTATTGCTCACACAATTGCTTTTGTACTACAGTAGAACCCCTCATAACCAGCCTCAGTTTTCCTGGTTCTCTGAATATCCAGCCACTCGCTACAAGAAATATCAAAATGTATTTCTCACAGCTTACGAAAGTGTAAAGTACGCACTAGCCTCAACTACTCAACTTCTCTCAAGGTTTGGAGATTACTGTACTAATTTTAAAGCCTGATTTCGCCAAAAATTAAAACCGCCAACCGAACCTAAAGAGTTCATCCTACAAGGTTTTTAGTAATAGCATATCTCTAGTTATGTGATCCATGATTGACCATTAATCTGTTAACGATCAAGAGCCACTTATTTGTTTTAGCTCTGCTGGAAAGAGCGTCTGTATTTTTTGCATTCAACTACAGCAAAGATTTTTTCCACGAGAATAATAAAAGTTCTTCATTATTTAAAAAAGTAAAAAATCCTTTGCTCCTTCCTTTGTTTGTAAAAGTTTTTCCCTCATCAACATTGGATTATTCTTTGGGTTATGTTTACTTGTTCATGTCTGCCCAATGTCATGACAGTTCATTGCCACCTCGATTTACTCTGATCTCTAAATTTTTCATCAAGGGTTTTGTGTTTAGTACTATAGTGTCATTTAACATTCAGTGTTATTGTTAACTAGGTAAAATATCTAAATTACTATAATGTAAACTAAAAACTTACGAGGCAAGGGATTCAAGCAGAGGGTTGAAATCCTTTTTAAGAGAGCTACGCTGGTGAGTGAATGTATTGAAACTGTACTTGCCGTGGTATGCTCCCATCCCACTATTTCCTACTCCACCAAATGGCAGAGTCTCCACTGTAGATAGTAACTTTACATTAGTACAGAAAAGATCAAAAAAGAAATAAAGAAGATGAAGGAAGTCTTCTTCATAATCTAAAGAGTGGTTTTTAAGCTTGTAACAATAATAAAAGAGATCACGACGACAAAGATCCTTACTTGACAATGTTGCACATCTAGCAACTTACAACTCATAGGCGACTCAGCATTTGAATAGGAATGCCTTAAACACTAACTAATCATAAAAACACATAGACAATGAATGTAACTAAGTGTATTGATTTCATTTTTGAGAATACAGAAAAATTTACTTGAAAATGAAAGAGGTAATCTAAGTCAAAGGTACAGTGGTACGGCTCGGAAGACGGTCGGTCAAATTGTAAATGCAATAAGTTCCTAGCTATTATTGATTTATGTAATATGTGTGTATCATAAAACATATCATTTAAGTATAACAGCACAATAATTAGTACAAATATTGAACTTCAACATTAAAAACTAGTAGATAAATTCTGTATGAAATTCATAAAATGACAAACATATGGTATATAGAAATGATGAAAACATTCTTTAATGATATGGCAAATCTAAGGCTATAGCAAACCTCGATCAAAACTGCACGAAATCTACAGAAAAATTTTTTGCAACCGTTTTCAGAGAACTGTTATTGTTATGATAGATGTTTGTAACTCAATCCCTTAAATTTTTTTGGGATGTTATTCAAAATATTATACAAGCATAAAATTATGTATCTGAGGTTACATTTCTTATACGATTTTTATAAAACTTGGTGGATTGTTCCCTCTGTAATATTTTTAATTTTGTACAAGTTCATTTAAAAAACCAATCGAATAACAATAAACACTTTTAAGGGGATTTTTACAAACAACTTATTAAAAAATAAAATGTTATTAGCACCAATGGAATCAGCTGAAAAAACAAATAATTTAGTAGGTATTTTGAATCTTCACTCTATGTCAATCGGTTACTGAGGATAAAGTGGTAAAAACAGTAAATTTTCATTTGGACCTTCAATTTTAATCCTATGGGGAAAAGGTTAAAATTAATGTTTTACTTAGCATTTTAAATATTGTTATAGAAATTTGTATACAGCTTCATACAATAAAATGTAATAATATGTTGAAAAATTTAAATTTCACATTTTATTCATATGGAGAATGAGCAAACTATCATTATATATCAGTTTCATTGAACAAACAGTGGTTTTTGGGACCTTAAAACAAAACCAAAACTGGTCCCAGATCTAGGTCTTGTCATGATAAACACTGTAATAACCCTATTTTCAATAGTCAATTCGCTAATGTATCTCAATTTGAAGAGGCCTTGCAATCTTAATTATTCTTAATGTAGAATAGTATGAGGAAAAAATTAAAAACAAAACAAAATACAACACAATACCTCACAATACAAACAAAACAAAATGACAATGCCAACAAACTTTTGTAGGTAAAATAAGCACAGTATATCCCTCAAAATAGGATGTTACAATGTTAAGTAAAAAAATAGTTTTAACAATAAATAATTACCTCAACAACAGTTAAACTTTATTTAAGACAAGACAAATAAGTTAGGATAGTTTAGAGTGAGACAAAAATACACCTGGAAGGGTTACAAGGGTATTGCTACTACAGGAAAGAAGCATTATGTGTCAGCACGCATATAACATACATTGATGATAACTAGAGGCAGTGAGACACTCGTACAAACCTGATGCATGTACGAGTGTATCATTGATGAGAACAGCACCACTTTTCGTACGGGACTCTAACCGGTTTTGTTCAGCTCGGTCAGCGGTGAACACATACAGAACCAGGGGGTGTGGTCTGTGGAATAGACAGTATGACAACTACTTGGTCTACAGGTAACTGTAGATATACAAGTTGAGACTGAGGCTGCAGTTGGGTGCATTAGACCAGCTCTACAACATGACCAACTAACCACCGTTCAAGCTGTCAAAAACTTTCTTCTACTCTGTTGTACTGAACTAGAGTAAGTGGTAGTCCTAAAAACCCAGTTCTTGTAACAAAACATTTCTTGTATTTATGTAAGTAGACAAGATTATATTACCTTTTGAAATGGCGGCCTACCCAGGTAAGGTATTTTAAGCCAAGAATGAATGAGAAATGAGTGTAAGATGATTGTGGTGTGACTTTGCAGTCTTGTTACCTACTAAGGCTGACATGTTCCTTATTAATTACTTTTAATGAGTGTTAACCCTTAAAGCGCTACTGAAAATCACACTCCCTGCTCATTTAGGTTGAAAAAATCAAAATTATATTTTCCCAATGTTCTTTTTGGATTTAGGTAGCTTGAATAAAGTAGAAAACAGAAATATGCTTCGTTTCTATTTATTGAACATTTTAACACTATTTTTCAGGTATCTAAATAAAGTTATTTTTGCCAAAAATTCTGAGCGCTTGAAATAAAACTTGTAGGCTTACATAAATGAAAAATTACTGATTCTAGATGAAAACAGTGAGAAGAAACATGTCAATAAAGTAAAAAGATATTCTGTACTATCTGTACATTACCACTAAACATAGTTTTGCGTCGTATGATAAGCCTCAAAACAGTCATAAGTCCATTCACGAACTCATCAAATTCCGGATCGTCTGGATGAGCCATGTTTCACTTTTTATTTTATTATTTAGATTCACAAACGTTCACACTACATTATCTGTTTACTTCTCAAACACAACACAAATAATCACACGTCAATGGATGTCAACAAACAACGATTGGAACAGTGAATACAGCTGGTCGTAGTGGCGCGTTAATTTTCTCGTCAAAAGCAGTACGGGAGCGCTAGAATACAGGCCGAAGTTGCATAACATCTAATCTCAGTCACTAGAAATTCCATCAAAGCCGCCATATTGGTTTTGTGAGTTCATAGAGGTTAAAGCAACATTACCATGCACTCTATTGGTTGTTTCGCGAACTACAGCGCAGTAAATGTGACGAAATGGCTGAAAGTGAAAAAACTCGGTTTCCGCGCCGTGGAACCCTACTGTGCCGCGAGAAAACTCGTCAGCCGCCCGGTAAGGGTTAATATTAGCCCAACAGCCAATGGCATTTAAGGGACCTATAGTTTAATGTCGAATCCAAACCACTAGTATCTTGTTTTAGTTTTATACATGGAAATTTGAGGCATGAGCTGTATAAACGTAAGAAGTAAAAACTATTCTCAAAATTATTTGATCTAAACTTGAGAAACAAAACATATTTTTATAGCATTTATAAAAAGATATTTCAATAGATATTACAGTGGAACTTGATAATTTGAACCTCAAGGGAAGAACTAAAAACTTCTGAGTTATCAAAAAATGTAAATAAAAGAAGATTTCATAAATGAGACCGAAAACAACAAAAATACACATTTCAAATGAAAACTCTTTATTGAATTGACAAATTGAAATATATGAATATAAAGTCATTGCTTAATGCTTATTTCTGAAACTAAATACAGTAAAATGAACAACAAAACAAAGTACAATAACATTCATACTTTTTTTACTTTACAAGATTAGACTCAAACCAATATATATAGCTGTGTTGGAGTATTTAATGAAATCAGTTGCTAAGCGACTTTGGTCAGTATTCATTCGCTCCCATATTGCTTTTAACATGTATATACTCAAGCCATTACGGCCAGCTGTTTTCACTATCGCTAACCTTTTATGTTGACATTTGTCGATGTGTGTTTATTTTCATTGTGCTTTAGCAGTAAATAATGTATATTGTGTGAATGTTTTTACTGTATATGATTTATTAACTAATATTATTAACTGAAATGGCTCTTTCAGATAAAAAATATTTTTTTAATACCTGAAAAATAGTTTTAAAATCTTCAATAAATAAAAATGAAGCAAATTTCTATTTTCTTCTTTATTCAAGCTACCTAAATTCAAAAAGAATATTGGGAAAATAATATTTTGATTTTTTTACACTAAATGAGCAGGGACCGTATTTTACTTTCTCCCCTTATACATAGTATATGGAGAAAGTATTGTTTTCGTCAAAATTTTCGAATTTGAGTTGAGGGTGGATATATCCGTTTTGGGGTCCCCTGAATCCAAAAAAGTGGGTTTTGGCGTGATGTCTGTCCATCCGTGTGTCTGTGTGTGTGTGTCTGGATGTGTACAGTGCCACAGCCTACCCTGTTTGTCCGATTTAGATGAAATTTGGCATGTATATATATAGTCACTGTATCTCCAGGCGTTTTTTTCATTTTTTTGAATTTTTGATTTTTAAGGGTAGTTCACCCCTAAAAACCCTTACAAAACGTGAAAAATCCAATTTTCTAAAAAACGGCTCTAACGATTTTGATTAAAATTTGATCGTTTATAGTGCACAGAGCACTAAATAATTTGACACCACCCGCATGTCTGTAAAAATGACGGCTCAAAAGTTATGGGCTTTCAAATGTCAAAAAAATCAAATTTTTAAATTTTCAGCGAAAACAATAAAGGTAAAGTATAACTTGACTGGTACCATTGAAACCAGCTTAAAAAACTAAACAAATTAGTATTTTGAATTATTTGTCTACGACTAACGGTTCCAGAGAAAAGTTAAATTTATTGTCCACGATAAACGCAGTACGTTGTCTGAAAGCGCCCAATGTTATTCTTACGGAAAATATAAAAAATTTCAATTTCTTCCTTACTTTCCACCCGTTTTCCATGAAACTTGGTATGAAGTGTAAGGTCAAATCACCGAACAAAACCAGCTCAAAAAAGCTTGGTATTACCAGGGGGGGGGTTCCCCCTTACAATTTGAACAATAAATTATTAAATGATATTTTGAATTACTTTGTAGAACATAATAGTTTTATTACAGATTGTCTTTTTTAAATTTACTTAAGGGAGAAAGTATGTGTCAGTTCACTGGTACCGTTTATTATCGAGGAGAGCTGTCCATTAGCAAAGGCTAGGTCCGCCAAATGCAGCTGGTGGAATTCTGAACTGGCCAGCATGAGGAAACGGGTAAGAGCTCTATTCAGAAGGGCGAAGTCCAACAACAGCTGGGACTGTTACCACAGCATGCTCACCAGGTATAACCTCGCTGTCAGAAGGGCAAAGAGGAAGTCATGGCATACTTTCTGCTCGGGGCTGGAGGGCACTGAGGAAACTTCCAGGTTGCGCAGGGTCTTGGCCAAGGACAGAACCCTGACTCTGGGCTCCGTGGAGGGACCTAATGGTGAGTTATTCCACAGACCACAGGAGGTGTTGGAACGTATGGCTGAGGTACACTTTCCTGGATGCATCATTGGTGGAGAAACTGGTGAATTAGGTGAGTCTGCGTCGCGGAGGGCCTGTGCAACCAGGTGGGGTGCCGCCAGCAGGATCATCACCTACAGCAGGATAAGGTGGGCATAGGCTCTCTAAGTCCTTTCAAGTCACCGGGTCCGGATGGAGTCCGGCCGGTTTTTCTACAACAGGGCATAGAGATCATTCTCCCGGCCCTTTGTAGTATTTTTAGAGCGAGCTTGGCTCTGGGACATGTTCCTGCTGCATGGAGGACTTCCAGGATAGCGTTCATATCCCAAAACCGGGTAAGAATAGTTACACGGACCCGAAATCCTTTCGGCCGATTTCATTGTCTTCTTTCTTGTTGAAGACTCTGGAGAAGTTGGTGGTAAGGTATATCTGGGACTCTTCGCTGAAGTCTGCCCCTTTACACCCAAACCAGCATGCCTACATTCAGGGTAGGTCTTGCGAGTCCGCCCTGCACCAGCTGGTGTGCAGAATTGAAGGAGCTATTGACCATAAAGAGGTGGCACTTGGAGCGTTCCTGGACATTCAGGGAGCCTTTGACAACACGGCCTTGGATGCCATGTTGAACGCCGCTAGATCTAGAGGATTCAGCGATGTCATCTGCCGATGGATTGAGGCACTGCTACGCAATAGGTATGTGAAACTTTCTCTGCAGGGAGTAGAGGTAGTAGCCAGGTCAACAAGGGGCTGTCCACAGGGAGGCGTTCTCTCACCCCTTTTATGGAACCTGGTGGTAGACAGCCTTATTAGAAGGCTTAATGACAGTGGTGTCTTTGCTCAAGGATACGCTGACGATATTGCCATCCTTGTGATAGGTAAGTTTAACAATACAGTTACTGACCTCATGAACTCTGCACTAAGGCTTGTGGATGGTTGGTGCAATGAGGTCGGTCTATCTGTGAATCCCTCTAAAGTGGTTGCTGTACCATTTACCAAGAGGAAAAAGCTGACCGGGGTTGGCCCGCTCAAACTGCAGGGGAGTTTGATCAACCTGCAAAACCAGGTGAAGTATCTTGGGATCATTCTGGATCGGACGCTTTGCTGGGAATCTCACTTACAACGGGTTATTGACCGGGGTAAGTGGTCTCTGTTTGCATGCAGGCGTATGGTCGGCGCAGCATGGGGACTGAAACCGGAGCTAATGTATTGGCTCTATGTTTCAGTAGTTAGACCAACTATGACGTATGCGTCTTTGGTTTGGTGGACCAAGATGGACTCAGGTGTTGCTGTGAAAAGGCTGGCAGCCGTTCAGCGGCTGGCATGTCTCATGATCACAGGGGCGATCAGCAGCGCTCCTGGGGCCACTCTTGACTGTTTGCTTGATCTTTTGCCCATAGACATTCACATCAGGATGACTGCCAGAATGGGTGCATACCGCCTCTGTGGAGAGGGCCTCTGGAATAGGCCAGGTGAATTACGTGGTCATACCAGAATTTCGGGGATAGTTCGGAGCGACATTTTAGGTATGCCCTCTGATTATCTTCCGAGAACCTTTTCTTTTGGCAGGTCTTTCCGAGTTCTTTTTCCGCAACGGGACGAATGGAAGGATGGAGCCTGCCCACTACCACCCTGTGATCAGGAGTGGTACACTGATGGGTCCAAGAGCAGTCGGGGCACAGGAGCAGGCATCTACGGGGTGCAGGACAACGTACGGTCAGGTATTTCCATGGGGACCTTCCCCACTGTTTTCCAGGCCGAGATCACTGCCATTATGGAATGTGCCAGAGACATCTTGATGCTGGGTCATGAGGGCCTTTCTATCAATATTTTCTCTGACAGTCAGGCGGCCCTTAAAGCTTTGGACTCGGTAGAGTTCAACTCTAGGGTTGTGTGGGACTGTTTTAGGCTTGTGTCCTGTGTAGGTAGACACAATGTAGTCACCCTTTGTTGGGTTCCAGGGCACTCAGGGGTGGATGGTAACGAAGTGGCAGACGGGCTGGCCAATAGGGCTGCATCATCCCCCCTTTGTGGTCCTCAACCCTTCTGTGGTGTTTCCCGCGCTGCGGTTTTTCAGACTATCAATTCCTGGGCCAGGGATTGTCATAAGAAAAGATGGGCTGAACTTTCCCTGCATAGAGTTAGCAAGCTCAATCTTTGTTCTCCCTCTCGTCAAGTTGCAAAGAGGTTCCTGAAACTTGGCAGGAAGGATGCCAAACTTGTCACAGGTATCGTTACTGGTCACGGTAATCTGAGGAAGCACCAACTGCGTATGGGGGTCTTCAACGGCGACCCCCTGTGTAGGAAATGTTATCTGCAGGAGGAAACTGCAGATCATCTACTCTTTGATTGTACAGAGCTGGTAGAGGTAAGGTCCTCCACTCTGGGCAATTTGGTAAGGGGTAGTTTTCTGCCTCCTGACGAGCTCGTTGACAGGATGCTGCAGTTTAACAGGTCTCTTCATCTAGAAGATTCCTGATTATCCAGGAAAGAGAATTTTTAGGGGTGCGCAAAAAGCTGCAACGGCTGAAGCGCCTTGGGAAATCCGCCCCTTCGAATGATGATGATGATGGTACCGTTTATTTCAGTAGTGCTTTAAGGGTTAATTATAAAACATCTTAGTTATATTACAGTGTTATTGTTAATTCATTATTATCTATTTTTTAATGTGTTTACTTGTAGTTTAAAAAGTTTATTTTCTTTATCCTTACAAATAACGTTACTATTGAAATACTATCATGTTTTCTTCAGTACTTTAGTTGATTATATTTAGGTCTCTAAAACATATTAATTGAAAAACAAAACTAATAGTATTTTAATATCTTTGCTCACATGTCCTCAATAAATAAAAAGTCTTATGATCAACGACAATTGCCTATATTAGTTGATTACTTATTTGTATGTTCAAAATATTTTCCAAACCACGACTTAAAAGACCAACCTAAACACAAGTTGTATTAGTATTCTTTGAACAATCCTAAACCATGCAATTGATTCAAGACTCAATAACATTATAATCCTTGAAATTATTGATCATAGAAGAAAGATGAAGCGAAGAGTTCCATCACCAGAAACAAACCTGAAATCAAGATAGTTAAGTGGCTGCAATAAGGAAGGTGTTACCAGCATAATGCATGACGACTTCATTTATACTGACAGATCCGCTACTGGTCTGCTCAACAACCAGGTCCTGCACTTTTTTGTCTGAACTGAACACATAAAGCGTCAGAGGGGTGGGTCTGAAACACACAAACATCTCATATTCCATAGACAAAGATCTCAATTATTCACTTAATAATATCTAACCCACAATGATCAGCCATGACATCAAAAACAATCACTTTAAATATCATTACTTTTAACCACACTATAGGTTTTTTTAATTTATCACGTAATTTAAAGGTTACCAATATTAATTAATTATTAAAGCCCTGAAACCTTATAAATAACTATTACTTATCAACTCATTCAATGCCAAAATATGTTCATTAAAATATGGATTATAATAACAATAACATCTACCAAGACCAAAAAAAATCCATCTTTAAAAGTTGCATAACAATTAAAAATCAAATCCCCTTTCTACCAACCAGGGAATGTTTCACATACACTACAGTAGAACAGGACCCCCTAAAAGTAAATAAGTTATTGTAAATTTTGTGCTTCAGTTTACTTCTATCAACCCTAGGATTATCGTATTTAAACAAAAATTCCTTTTGGTATTCATGAATGACAATATAATTTTGCTTCTCAAACAAAATACGATAATAGATTTTGCAAGAAAATTTAATATAATAATAGACTTATATGGTTGGTATTAAAGTCAAGCTCCACAACTGTGATGACATAGTGGCACCACCGAGCCTTATTACTGACCTGCTGTTTATAAAGCTGATGGCTTGATATGCATTCTCCACAGACACAATGGGTAGAAGAGGGCCAAATATCTCATCCTGCATGATCGGATCTGTAGGCTTGATGTCAACTAATATTGTGGGAGCGATGAATCTGTCTGTTGCATCTCTATCCCCTCCCAAGGCGACCCTGCCACTGTTCTCCATCAGATCCACCAACCGCCTGTGAAATATTAGTTAAAATGATGCTTTTAACTTCTCAACACCTACTAACAAGTTCATAAAGTTCAACAATACAGAAAGTGTGGTTTGCAGTAGTGATCTCGCTCTTTCGGGTTTTTCACTCAAATGAAATAAAAAATCATAGTGTTAAGGATATAACTGAATAAAAGAAATAAATGAACTGTTTTACTTTTTTAACAATACGTTTTAGATTTATTCATTAACACAGTAGAAGCCCTCAAATACGAACTAATTGGGGCTGAAGCCTGTTTGGATTTCTTGGGAAATAATATTATGCACTTATTTTGTCACTGTAATGTATTCGCGCGGTAAGCAACGGGAAACACAGTGATTGGGGTTATACAGGCTAAGTATGACTCAATATTCATAAGGGCAGTGACCTTGGCGGGTGGATGTACGCCCCGTGACATGCCATTGTTGCTAGTCGGAATGTGCTAAAATTATATCATTCTCCTCCTACCCCCCCCTTACTGGGACGCCTATCGTGCCTATCTATTGTCTTGTCTAGTGTAATGAGCATTTACCTGCTGATAAGCGTGTATTACCAATGAAATACATTACAGTTTTGTATTTTGTTTGTTCATCCTTGGTTTCATATAGACTTGAGAAAATGATTTCCCCTTATTAATTATTTACAATATCATTTAAAATGATATATAATTAATTAAATGGATATAAATGTTGGGGAGAAAACAGAGTACTGTACATATATGTATATATAAATAACTTTAGGGACTATAAATGAAATAAAAAAGTTGGTAAATGCAATGATAGGATTGTGACTTACATCAATAAACTCTCAAAGACATTTGCAATAGTAATAGAAATATTCAATATAATTGAGTTACCTTGTTTGACACCTAGAAGCATCGTTCCACCTTCCTTGATTGAATGTCTAAGTAGGTCAATATAAACTTATTTAAATTAACATTTTGCTTTCTAATAAAATCTAAAACCAACCTGAATTTTAGGCTTAAAATACCTGAACCCGACCCAAATTTCAAATCTTGACTTGTAAAACCCGAACCCGAATTTTTTTTACTTGCATACCCAAACCCGACCTAAATTTCATTTAGCTTATGATACCCAACCCGACCTGAAAATGTAGGTAATCTACTACCCGACATTTTCTGCCTACTGATGAGCTCGTTGACAGGCTGCTGCAATTTTCTAGGTCTCTTCATCTAGAAGATTCCTGATTCTCCAGGAAAGAGAATTTTTGGGGTGCGCAAAAAGCCGCTACAGCTGAAGCGCCTTGGGGAAATCCGCCTCTTCGAATGAATGAATGAATGAACTACCCGACATGACAGTCAGTACCCGCAGTCCTCTAATTTAATTTGTAATAAAATGATCTTATGGTTCCGCTTGACTTCATGTAATATTTTTAAACTAGTAATACATTTCCATATTCATGTAATGGGAAGGACTAAGAAAACTCATATCATGGTCATTAACTTATGATATTGCACATCAGTAAACCAAAATTAAAATTTTGTACATTTTTTGCTGTTCTAAAGTACGGTTACTATACATCCTGGACCGGCAGTATAGTAGTCGTACACCACATCCGCTATTATGTATGGTTGCCGCAGCCTTTTCAGCACATAGAAGGGAGACTATTGATTTTTTGACATGGATATGTTTTAGCTCTGGGGGGATGTTGGTGATTTTTAAGATGGAAAATATGTAACAGGTTTCCATAAAAACTAGCAGAGCTATTGTATTGACTTTTTAATATAAAAGAATAATATAAAAGCTGTTTAGATGAACTGTAAACATTCACTTTAGACATATTCATGATCTAACCTATTTCCTACAGGGAAGTAAAACAAACATTTTTATCTTAGCATTCAATGTAACAGAAACGCATTGTTAATGTCTTATACCATAGTAACAAAAGCAAATTATCAAACTGCACAAAACATGTTACCTTCTTCTATTTAAGGTTACTAAAATACATGCTGAAGAATATATAATTATTTGTTGCTTAGGTCCTATTATTCCGGAAACTTCTGGAGCTAGTTTCCGTTAGTTTAAAACATGTAATATTGTGAATGACATTTTAATGACTTTTACATATATCTTTATAATTTAACTTTAATTGAATGTAGTAATTGACATATATACAAATCATGAATCATGATGAAAGTTGTTGGTCATTAACCATTTTCTCCAAGCCAGATGTTCTTTTCCCTTCAATTTATAGTCAACATCCTCAAAATGTTTTTTTGAGGTATTGCATTTTTAACAATTATATTATGTTAATTGTCATAAGGAATTTCAGGTAATATTAAACAAAAATTTATAGGTAAACAGGTTAAAAAACCTTCAATTTTTTAGCTTATGATATCTAGTTTGATGAAGGACGTATATTTCAAACTTCAAACCGATCCTTACAGCCTTTCTTCTGTGACACTTGTAACGGTTCAAATTCTGAGGGGTTTACGTTTTGTCACGGTAGCGGTGCAGCTGAACTAACCCACCAGCTCGCGCAATGATTGGTGCAACCTGTGGCCTGCTAGGGCACCCCGTTAGTTTAACTAAGCGCTACTAGCCGATCCTAGCGCCACCATTCCGAGAGACGAGCCGGAGATGAGGGCAGGAGCCTCACTTTTCAGTCTCGCGCAGAGCCGATCACATCTCCTCCTCCTACTCCTGTCTGCAGGAACGCTAGGCCTACGACTTGGGAATATTCGGTATAGCAGGTGAATTAGATATCTACCTGATATATAATTTTTTGTTTAAATATTATCAGCTTACATTTGTATTTACACCCTTTTGCTTTCCACTAATTGAATTACGCCTGAAGTTTGGCATAGGAGCAACGAGAAGTTGTGTTGCTTTGGTTATTTGGTCATTCAGAGAATAACTTGTCCGTTTTGTATAGGGTCGGCTCTAAGTTGAGCCGGCGGCGTAATAAAGTTTAGGAGCTTACAGGGCCCATAAAATCATTGATTTTTACCAGAGTTGGTTTGGAGTTAAGCCAACGTAGAAAGAAGGCCAGTAAGATTAGGCGTTTGCCTTTAAACACAGGGTTAACTAATTAATTAATTTATTTCAGAGAACGTTTGTTTTTGTCCACGGTGTGGAAAGAAGATTTTTTTTATTTCTATTATTCGAGTGCAACGCCTGTACCATAAGGTAAGTGTACGAGTTAAGTACTGATGCTCTACTAGATCTTACTAAATGGGTAGCTGGTAATATAAGCACTAATAGCCCTGCCCGTTCTTTTGAGTTGTTCTTTTCCCCTGTGGTAGGTCACGTCTACCAATTAAATTAGTTTTGGTCGATGGGTGACTCGAAGTTGAGTCACAGTGTCTAGACCTCAATCTAGGTTTTATTAGGAAGTACAGTAAACCCTCTCATATCCGGAATAATGTGGCGACGGCCGATCCGGATATCAAAAAATCCGGATATGAGAGGGGAATAAAACATCCAGATATTAAATAAAAAAACAACTTTATTAATATCAAAACTCAAAAAATCACGTAATACAGTACAAAGTGGTACAGTACTAGAATAATACAATTTTTCCTCCATCGTAATGACAACCCCTTTTTCTTTTTCCAGCCATAATAACTTCCTACCTGAAACTAAAACGAACCGTTACAAGAAAGACAAGGTCACTGAAGCAAAACAAAGGCGACACTGACCACAGAAGCGGGTGTTGTCACTACAGTACACGTGATGCGTTGTTGGCTTGGCTAATGGGGTGGGTACGGACAGGTAGGGTGGGGAAGTTTATTGTTTCGTAAGTCAGTAACCTTGCACCAGATAGCACAGAATACAGACAGTAGCCCTGAAGACTCAGGTACTCGGGACTAGGGTGACTCATCGATTCCCCATTGCGCTTTTGAACATTACTGCTGTCCACATGGCTTCAACCCCGCGTTCGGCGATCGGCGCACTACTAACCGGTCTACAAACATCGTTCGCGTCTACTGGTTTAACGTTGACCTCCTAATGTAATTTTAAATTTTTGCATTCTTTCAAAATCACGTCCGGATATGGGAGGGTTCGGATATGAGAGATCCGGATATGAGAGGGTTTACTGTATATTCTTTTCAATTAAGTTCTTTTATATTAGGTGTCGGTGCAAAGTAGCACCGGCATAAGAGATAAGTTTTGGTTGTTTAAAATGCCCACGTGGCAATTTTCTTTCTTTTGTATTAGGTGTCGGTGCGAAGGAGCGCCGGCATCTGGAACCAGATAATCCCAGGCAAGTTATATTTTTTTTACTTTCCGTGATGAGTTAGACAGATTGAAATTAAGGCTTTCAGTGTAATAAATAGACTCGACTGAGCGCACACAGAACAAATTAGATTACATCGGTTAATTTCAGTTCTAGGTATCCCAAAACCCTGGGTAGCTATCCGAGGTACTCCCAAAACACGACCCTCACTACAAGGGTGTGTTACATGCTATATTACACACAAACACACATATTGTTACGGCCTTGGACTTTTATGGACTTATAGCCAAGCTCAGTGCCTGCCTCTACATCCAATATAATTAATTATTTAATTATTTGGAACATATGTTTTTTGTTATTGTTTATTATTATTATTGTTGTTGTCTCTCATGTTTATAGTGTTTGAAGTGTATTAAAAGGTTTTGGCAAGCTACAATTAATTTTTATTATGTGTGTTGTATTGTTTTCATGGAAACTTGAACAAGGTAAAAAAGTACATGGTCCTGAACAAACCGGATAGACTAAAGCTATGGAAGTTTTGTGAAAAACCTTGAAATATCTTTGTTCATACTCTATTTGTGAAATCTCTCTCTTTCGAAATTGTAATCTCTCTTTCCTTGTCTGATATTTTTGTTGCTTCGTTTTATTTTGTATTGAATTTAATCTCTTGAATTTAATAATTACTAATTTGTTCGTCCATTATGAAGTTTTGTATCTTTGAAAGGAAAAGTACTCTATTAAAAAGTAGTTTAATTCAAACTAAGACTCACGAAGAGGAAATAATAACAAACATTGTGATCACCAATGGACTTGACCAAACAGTGCTCAATGAGCTCAACTTTTACCACAATGTCGCTAAAACCCACTTTTCAGACTTTATCAACTCCTTAACTCAGTTAATGGCCGAGGAAGATGAGGAATTTAATATTGATAATGTTTTGGCGATACAAGAGGATATAACTGAGATTTACAAATCGATTGAACTACTGACAAAGCAATATCAAGGAAACAACACACGGCTTGTCTCTCCAAGTAAGTCTAATGTTTCACCATTGAATTTAAAACTACCTCGACTTACCTTAAAACATTTTAATGGATCTCCAGATCAATGGTTAACTTTCTTTAATTTGTTTGATGCCTCAGTAAATAAAAACTCTGACATTAATGAATCTCAAAAAATGCAGTATCTTTTGTTGTCACTTCAAGGCGAGCCCCTCAACTTGGTAAAAAATCTTCAGATCACTCCAGAGAATTATGAGGTAGCATGGAAAATCCTCAAAAAGGTATGAGAATAATAGAAAAATTGTTAGTTTTCATGTTAATAACATAATTGATTTGCCTCCAATTCAAACCCCAACGCCTAGTAACTTAAGATCGTTCATCTCGCGGTTCCATGAAAGTGACCAGGCTCTTATCGCTTTGAAACATGAGGTAAAACTGTCTAATATAATACTATCGTCTCTCCTTATGAGAAAGTTAGACAATCAAACGCGAAAAAGGTTTGAGGATGATAGGGCAGATTCCCAGACGTTTCCTAGCGCCGAAGAACTAATAGTGTTTATGGAAAAGGAATGTAATCGGTTGGAGGCAGCTGGTCTTTCGTCTTATCCAAGTCTCACACATCATTCTAACTCAAAACCTAGTAGTTCAAAAATTGATAAAGATTATAAAGAAAACCGAACTGTACTTATCTCTTATCCTAAAATGAAATGTAAATATTGTTCCAAGGAAGGGCACTCCATTTATGGTTGCTCAATTTTCAAGGAGTTGTCGACACATGATAAATTTGAAATTATAAAACAAAATCATTTTTGTTTCAACTGTTTAGGTTCTGCTCATTCTGTAAACAAATGCAAATCCAAAAGGGTCTGTGATCAAGAAGATGTAAGAAGAAACACCATTCATGGTTACACTTCCCAGAGCGTATAGTGTCTAATTCTATTGAAAATCAATCAAATCAGTCCTCTTAAAAGTTTACTCCAGCAATGGACCCCTCAAAAAACGCTATAGTTGCACTTTCTCAAAATAAAAGCTGCCTTGACAGACCCACCACAATACTATTAGGTACCATTCTGGTACGAGTAACCTCAACCATGGGTATTTCGCTAGTACTCAGAGCTGTTGTGGATTCAGCCTCCATGATTTCTTGCATAACTGAAACAGCTGCGAGTTTACTTTCACTCGAAAGATCTTCTGTTAAATATAACAGAATTGATGGTCTGTCATCATGCCATGTAAAAAGTAAAGGTCTTTCTAGGGTTCACTTATCTGCCTTAAATGGAACTAAAGTGACTGATAACCACCCCGTGGTTATATTGAATCGAATAACATCTAATTTACCTCACTATCAAGTTCCTCAGGATGTAAAGGATAAATTTAAGAATCTTGTTCTTGCGGATCCAACATTTGACACTCCTAGTACAGTTGATATGTTATTAGGAGCCGATCTCTATCCTAAAATTATGACTGGAGAAAAACTCATCATTGGTGAAAATCTACCATCAGCCATGAATTCTGTGTTTGGTTATATTCTGATAGGTTCGTCCCCTTCATTTGAATCTCCTCAATCTGAGCCTTACTCTGATATTATTGAAGATGCAAGCATCCTATATTGCTTCCCAAGTCTCATCACGTCGTTCACCTCATCATTGATTTTTATCACCTGAAATACCTACATGCAGGACCTCAGTTAGTGCAAGCAGCAATATTTCAAAAATTTTGGATTTTGTCAGGGCGAAGTGTCATCCGAAGCAGAATTTTTAAATGCATTCGATGTTTTAAATGCAACCCCAAACTAATTACGCAGAAAATGGGAGATCTTCCTTCTCAACGAGTGACACCCTCAAGAGTGTTTGAAAACTGTGGGACAGACTATCTAGGTCCTTTTTATGTCAAGACTAGTACACTGAGAAGAGCTAGTAAAATCAAAGTATTCATTTGTATATTTGTATGTTTTGCCGTCAAGGCTGTCCATCTGGAGGTTGTCACCAGTCTCAACACTGAAGCTTACATTGCAGCGTTGACAAGATTTGTATCACGTCGAGGGTTGTGTCGCAATATATATTCAGACTGCGGCACCAATTATGTAGGAGCTGCCAATGAAATTCAAAATATTATGAAGAACTTTCTAGGTCAAGAGGAAAATCAAAAGACAATCAATAAATTCTCGACTAAAAATCACATCCAGTTTCATTTCATGCCACCAGCAGCACCCCACCAAGGTGGCCTCTGGGAACGAACGGTTCGTAGTGTCAAATACCATCTTCGAAGAGTGATAGGAGATCAAATCTTAACTCTAGAAGAAATTATTACTTTGTCAACGCGCATTGAAGCAATTCTTAATTCTAGGCCCTTAACACCATCTCTCCTCAGACCCTTGCGAGATTGATTGCCTTACTCCTGGGCATTTTCTTGTTGGAGGACCACTTCTCTCTCTTCCTGAATCTAACTGGGAAGGAGTTCCCACAAACCGCCTTTCAAGATGGAGATTAGTCCAATTCCTAACCCAATGCTTTTGGAAAAAGTGGCAAAAGCAGTATCTCTACATCTTACAGGAAAGAGGAAAATGGAGAACTGTTCAGCCAAATGTAAAAGTTGGAGATCTCGTCCTCATCCATGAAGCAAATCAGCCTCCACTTTCATGGCGCATGGGTCGCGTTACTTTGACTTCACCAGGTCCAGAAGGACTCGTTCGAGTGGTGAACCTTCAAACCTCTAAAGGTCCTCTCTCAGTGGAGTGTGGGGGGGGAACACCCTTAGTGAGCAAGTCTGTGTTGCATGTGCTCCTCAGTTTTTTGAGGTTTTAGGTTGTAAACTGGAGTTTTTTGATATTTAATTTTATATGAACTTATAAGGAAAAATATGTTCTTTAAATTTTGACTATCACAAATAAGTGTTTTAATTAATTTAGTGAGAAAGGTGAGAAAATATTCTATAAACTTCCTGCTAATATTTAGTGGGCAACAGGTTTAGAGATAAGAAGGGTAGCTTATCAGATCTGATAGCGCTGCCCACCAGTGACTTGAACTTTGTGACTCAGCCTTATCTATCGTAGGTGTGGATTGCATGACTACTGGCACTACTGACTACTTGTATATAATAAATAAACAAGATTTGATTTTTTTGTTTACAAACGAAATCTTGGGATTGTACACAAATATTGAAAATGTATGTTATTAATGAAAAGGTTTTTGTTAAGGTTCGTGGCCACCAACCTTGGCCGGCTTATATAACACATATTGATGGTGATAAGTTCCATGTTGAATTTTTTGGTACAGGCGAAAAAACTGTATGTAAAGAGAATGATATGTCCTCCTATAAATTATATATGGAGTACATACTTCCAAGGAAAAAAGTTACAGAATCACTGAAACAGGCACTTTTAGAAGCTGAAAATATGATGATTGGCGAATGCCTTGATGAAATCTTTACCTATGATCCTGATGCAGAGAAAAATGTTTCTCAAAGTATTTTAGGGACTAGTATTATGGATGAACTAAATGATGTAACTAACCAACTTAAGTTTGACAAGGAGAAGGCAGAAGAAACTCTTAGAATAGTAGAAGGTGAATATCAGGAATTAGAATCAAGGTTTAAAGATGAAGTCTCTCGTCTTAGTGATGAAAATAAAAAACTTAAGATTCAAATTAGGGAATGTGTGGATAAACTAGCATTTCTTGAAACTTGTGATGATGGTCACCACCTGTCTAAAAGCAGTGACTTTCACACACAGATCCTTATAAAGGAAGTAAAAGATGCTAAAGAAGAAATTTCAAATTTAAAACAGGTAATTGACATTCTCAAACAAGATAAAAATGAATTGGAAGAAACCCTCAAACATAGACAGTTAGCTACATGCATGAAATGCTATCCAGTGCTACAAAATAATGAAGATAAGCAAACATCTTTGGATGAAAGTGGATTCCAAACAGTTAATAGGAGAAAAAGCAAAAATAAATCTCAAGTTGAAGTAAACGGCTCAACCAATTTGGGGTATAAAAACAGATTTGAAGTCTTATTTGACTGTTCTTGGAATGATAGCCAAGAGAATGATGAAATTCAAATAGAAAATGTCAACATTGAAATGGGTTATGATCAAGTAATTCATAAAAAAAATCAAACAGAATTACAAGAGATGATCGTGTTTTTAAAATTTGCACCCGCACAACTAGAGAACTACCTAGTCTTAAGAAGAGAAATGTGTTACTTATGGCTGATAGCCATGGGCGGAACATTAGTGGTCTTCTTCAAAATGAGTTGGGTCCAGTGTTTAATGTTACAGCGATTGTGCGCCCTGGGGCGCCAATGGCCCATGTTGTCTCTGAAGTGGCTACCCTCACTAAAAACTTCACTGAAGATGATACTGTGCTATTCATGGGTGGGGCAAATAACATGGGTATTCATGAACATCAATCACAGTTTTGTGAAACAATGTCTGAGGCTATACAGCAAGTGGAGAGGGCGACAGTCAC
This sequence comes from Nephotettix cincticeps, assembly GCA_023375725.1. NCBI lineage: Eukaryota > Metazoa > Arthropoda > Insecta > Hemiptera > Cicadellidae > Nephotettix > Nephotettix cincticeps. The sequence goes on along the minus strand of CM041786.1, from coordinate 90,318,840 downwards.
AGTAGTCTCAATTCCATACAGATTTGATAGACAGGATCTCAACTCTGAAATTAGTAAATCAAATGCAAAGATCCTTCAGACTGTCAAAAGTGAAGGAGCATACTACCATGAGGTAAATAAGTATCTGCAGAGAGGACACTACACTAGACATGGCATGCATGTTAGATTTAAGGGTAAAATTGTTATTGCGCAGAAATTGGCCTTGTGTATTAAAAACAGTAAACAAAGAAAACGATACTTAAATAAAGATATGGCTGTCACATCAACACATACACAACAAAACACATCTGAGGTTACAACAAATGAACAAAATATTGTCTTTCAACTCAGCACACCAACAAATCAGAGGCCACAGTCTATTCTTCATGCCTCATTATTGCCCAGCCCTCATCCAGCTCCTGATTGTGACGATCCATCTCCTGCCTGTGACGCTACATCTCCATCTCCATCTCCACTGGAGTATGCTGTACCTATGTATCCCAGTGTCTGTGAAAGCCCATCACAAGTGGGGCTAGAAGCAAATATGTATTGTGGGGGTGCTACAGCCACCAAAAGTGTTACCGGTGAATGTAATCATTTGTTCATGTCCTGTTCCAAAAAAAAATCTGAAAATAATTTGTATGTTTAGCCCTAGTTCAATAGATTTTTCAGTTCTGGATCCACTTAGTTATAATAACATTAATAATACTCAAACAGTAGACAAAACAAAAAACCCTTTTGTACCCAAGAAAAATTGTAAAAAATCACAACTATCTTGTTTATTGCTTCATCTGAATATTCAGGGTATCAACATAGACAAACTTGTAGATCTAAAGTTTATTTTGGATTCCTCTAATCTAGAACCAAAAATTGTATGTTTTTCTGAACATTGGTTCCAAAAAGATGATGTCAACTTTGCCAATTGCTTTGAGTCTTATAAACTAGCTGCCTCTTATTGTAGAAATATAAAAGGTAGAGGAGGTGTATGTATTTTTACAAAGAATTTCATTGGATCCAGACAGAGATTAGATATAAGTTCAATGTCAGTGGAGGATGCATTTGAGTGTACGGCCATTGAAACTGTAGACATAGAAAATTCAAAAAAGGATGTTTTTATTGTTATATATAGGACACCAAACGATCAAAATGTAAAGATATTTTTTTCATGCTTTGAAAAATTGTTGCTCCACCTTGAGGCAGAAAAATATAAAAATTCTATTTACATTAGTGGAGATTTTAATATAGATCTTTTGATCCACAACGAAAAAAGTATTAGGTTTAATACTCTGCTTTTGTCCTATGGTTATAAAACAATGTTTGAGGAACCAACAAGAGTAACTCCTTCATCTGCAACTTGTATTGATAATGTCATTTCAAATGTTAAATTAGATTTTAACTATTGTAAAGTAATGGATTTTGGAATTTCTGATCACTTAGGGCAAATACTTTGTAATGTAATGGAACATACTCCTTCAAAAGAAATTAAGTCCATTTTAAAACGTGTAATTAATGAAAAAAATATTAGATTCATGGCAGATTGTCTGATAAATCAGAATTGGGATAGTTGCTTATCTGACAGAACATGTAATGGTAGTTTTAATGAATTTTTTAAAGTATTGTATTGTTGTTTTATAGAAAAGTGTCCAATTAAATCAAGGAAAATTCATGGAAAAGAAAAGAAAAATGCTTGGGTCACAAATGGAATTAGAGTTTCTAGTAGAAGGAAATGGGAATTGTATAAGGAATCAAGGTATAATTCAAACCCTGTATTTTTGCAATATTTTAGAAATTACAAAGGGGTTTTTAAAAAAGTTGTTCAGTCTGCTAAAAGATTATACAATCTTAATTTGATTAAACAAAGTGATAATGTTACAAAAACAACCTGGGGAATCGTTAAAAAAGAACTAGGGTTAGGTTTTAAAGAACAGACATGTCCTGAAATTAAAATTGATGGAGAGGTTATAAAGGATCCAGTCCCTGTTGCAAAATCCTTAAACAGGTTCTTTTTGGGTGTTGCAGACGAATTCCATTCTCATGTTTCGATTTCTGACTCTATAAATAGTGCAAAAAAGTACATTTCAAATGTTCCACAGGTGTTTGGGTTTAATTCCGTTTCCGAGTCTTTTGTAATCTCCTGTATTAAAAAATTAAAAAACAAAAAATCCACAGGGTGGGATGAAATTCCCACACATGTCATAAAATCCCTGGCCTTTTATATTGCAGAACCTTTAACGCATTGCATTAATGTTTCATTAAAAACAGGTTCTTTTCCTGATAAGCTGAAGTATGCTCAGATTAAACCGCTCTTTAAAAAGGGTGATTCTCAGGATTTGTCAAACTATCGGCCTGTGGCTCTCTTGCCTGTTTTGTCAAAGATATTTGAGGAGGTTGCACTCTCACAATTAGTTCCATTTCTTGAATCAAATAACTTGTTGAACTCCAACCAATTTGGTTTTAGGAGGGGGAAAAGCACATCAGATGCAATTGTTGATCTTCTTTCTGAGGTTACTGAGGCCTTGGATGGATCGCAGAGAGCCATTGGGATTTTCTGTGATCTGTCCAAGGCCTTTGACTGTGTAAGGCATGATGTTTTGTTGGAAAAATTAAAGTTGTATGGTATTACTGGCTCAGCACATTCCTGGTTTGAGTGTTACCTTTCACACAGATTTCAGCAGGTTGTTGTAACGGATTCTTCGAATGTTAAACATTTTTCTCCCTGGTGCCCGGTAGTTCACGGCGTCCCTCAAGGGTCAAAGGTTGGACCTCTTCTTTTTCTCCTTTATACAAATGATCTCACGGCCACAGTTTCTTCAAAAATAATTCAATTTGCCGATGATACAACAATCCTAGTTAAAGCACCTTCCATCTCTCTTGCAGTAAGTAAAGCATCTAAAGACATATCATCCATAGAAACTTGGTTTAAACACAATGGTCTTCACCTCAACTGTTCTAAAACATGCATACTTCATTTTCACAACCATCAATTGAATACAGGAAATGTATCTGTCAAATTAGAGTCAGGTGAATTAATCGATTCCGCTGAGACCACCAAATTCTTGGGTCTGAACATTAATGAAAATTTAAAGTGGTCTGATCATCTAAATCAGATAAATTCATCTTTAGCCAAGGCCTTGTTTGGACTTAGAGTGATTTTTAGGACAGCGGGTGTAAATGCAGCTTTAGCAGTCTATCATTCTTATTTCATGTCTAGGGCATGTTATGGCATTGTCTCTTGGGGTAGTTCTCCAATCATAAACAGCCTCTTTATTCTTCAAAAAAAAGCTGTAAGGATTTTGGCGGATGTAGCACCTCGCTCTTCCTGTCGCCCTCTTTTCTTGGACATGAAGTTATTGACAATTCATGCTGTATATATATTCCAACTTTGTACGTTAGTCAAAAAGAATTATAGTAATATCTTGATGGAAAACCATGAACATCCCTATAATACTCGACATAGAGATCTTCTTCAATACCCAGTTCATCGAACAACCCTATACGAAAAATCTCCTTGGTTCATGGGCAGAAAGATTTTTAATCGTCTCCCCTTACATTTAAGATCTGAGGAAGAAATTACATCCTTTCAAAGTAAATTAAAAATATATCTGACTACACTTTGTCCATATTCCTTAAATGAATTTTTAGAAAATTAATTTTATATTACTAATGAAATGCTGTGTAATGTTGTGCTTTATTCTGTTAAGAAATTTAGTGTTAAGTTGCTGACGTGTCATATATTTACCTGTGTAACACACATCAATGTAAATTAATGTGACGAATAAAAAATTTCATTTCATTTCATTTTCTCAAGGCCAATCACCAAGGTATCTCCACTTCCCCTTGATAACTGACTGAAGACAGAAAAAGGGGCTATTGGATCGTTCTACTTAATTTGTTTGTTCATCTCTGTTTTTGTCATGAACCCCGGAGTGGTTCATGGGCGGGGGTATGTTACGGCCTTGGACTTTTATGGACTTATAGCCAAGCTCAGTGCCTGCCTCTATATCCAATATGATTAATTACTTAATTATTTGGAACATATGTTTTTTGTTAATGTTTATTATTATTATTGTTGTTGTCTCTCATGTTTATAGTGTTTGAAGTGTATTAAAAGGTTTTGGCAAGCTACAATTAATTTTTATTATGTGTGTTGTATTGTTTTCATGGAAACTTGAACAAGGTAAAAAGTACACATATGAATAATGAAAGTTTGACCCAGGTAACATAAACCAACACTCACTTATATGGCCTGTTTCATAACAATGATTTGATTGACTCACTTGAAGTGCTTGTCAGAAACAATGCGACAAAGGTCCGGAGAGTCTTGAGGCCGGTCACCATACCACTCCTGGAGAATAGCCTCTGCTTCCTTCAGAAACTGCTTTTGTACCTGCAATAGTATGGCAGCATATATCAAACTATGAAAGAGACCAAAAATGCAAATTAATATTTTTCATAAACTCTCAGAAATAAACTGTAGTGAGGTTAAAACTCAAATCCAAGATTAAATACATCCGTCGCAGCAGACCTGCGTACTCAGCGAATTTCTAAATCAATAACATAATAATATATGACAATCATTATCTGTCAATAAATATGAGTATTAGTTGCTTACTCTCCATAAGATTAACATGGGAAAGAGTATGCAGGTTTGCTGCTGTGAGAACACTGAAAGTAGGTGTTTCTAGTGTAAACAATTTATATTTTGACCATTTATATCAAGTTTCATCAACATCTGTTCACAAATAAAGGAGTTTACCTAAACTCTATATGATTAACATGGGAAAAGAGTATGCAAGTTAGCTGCCATAATAAACAATACCCCCGTCGCAGCAGATCTGCGTACTCAGCGAATTTCCAAATCAATAATAGTACCTAGTGACCGAGCTTTGCTCGTTTAGAATAAGACATTTATTATAAAAATTAATTAGAAAAATTAAAACACATTTATTACTCAATAAAAACATTTATGTGGATGGAACTCGCGGCCTATAGTTCTTGAGGCCGACATGCTACAACTCGGCTACGAGGTTAGTCAATTGAACGATGTCGTTTAACGTCTTTTCCAAAAGCCAAAGCCGATCATTTACTGTTTAATTACCCATACCGTTATTATTAGCCTGTGATCAACTGATATTTTTATAAACGGAATGAGGATTGAAAAGCAAAAGAGAGATTTAATTTACATCAATTAATTAGTTTGTTACAGTGGCTTCAAGCAATACAACGAATACGTTTTCTATCAAAACACGGAAGATTTTGGAAATACTTTTTCTGCTTTTATTTCGCACAGCTATGTTATCCTTAAGTTTTTACAAATTGTTTAGTAACCTGATAATTTTACATTTATTACATACATAAAATAAATATTTATGAAAAACCTCTATTCACATATTGTTCTTTGCCGTCTTCAATCAAGAACTGTCAAACGTTTATAAACAGCTGTTTTGGTTTGCATTGTTTACATTTGATTCTCCATAAGCGTAATGTTAAATTTTTAGATTTTAAACTTAATATTACAAGAAAACACGAATTTTCCTGGACATTAGACCTATCTAGAACTTATTTTCTACTCGAAAATTAGTTATTTCCAAAATTTAAAGAAAATCCTCGGCGCCGTTTTCGAGATCCGTGTGCAAATTTACATTTGATTCTCCATAAGCGTAATGTTAAATTTTTAGATTTTAAACTTAATATTACAAGAAAACACGAATTTTCCTGGACATTAGACCTATCTAGAACTTATTTTCTACTCGGAAATTAGTTATTTCCAAAATTTAAAGAAAATCCTCAGCGCCGTTTTCGAGATCCGTGTGCAAATATATATATATATACAAACCTTGCTCGTATTATAGTATTGGATAATAATAATAATAATATATGACAAGTTTTATAAAAATCTGTCCATAAACATGAGACTTATTTGCCTATTCTCCATAGAGAGATTAACATGGGAAAAAGTGTGCAGGTTAGCTGCTGTGAGGAACGCTGAAAGTAGTAATTTCTACCATTAATAATTTTTATCTTAACATTTATACCAACTTTCATCAACATCTGTCCATAAATAAAGGAGTTTGCCTATTCCCTATATGATTAATTTGGGAAAAGAGTATGCAGGTTTGCTGCAATGATAAACACATAAACTATGATTTTTAAGTATAAATGGATAGATCTCAACCACATGAAGCTAAATATCAAGTTTTATCCAAAACTATTGATTAATATGGGAAATATTAATTTTTCCCTATCCTCCATAAAATAAACATTGGAGCCCCACAATACAACGTACTGTGTTTAGATTTTTTATTATCTCGGTAATCGTTGGAGATAGAGAAAAACTTTAAGGAGCTTATTGATGTAGTTTTTTAGGCTGATTCCAATGGTGACATATAAAATTAGAAATTTTTAAAAATTACATGTGAAAAACGCAAAAAACCCCATTTTGGGGTACAAGACTCCCCCAAACTACCCGTTCCCATTAACCGATATGTCTGGTTTACGAACTCGTCTGAGCATTTGTAGGAATACACGTCTCTACCAAATTTGGTCTTGATCGGACCATTTTTACGTGAGTTATCGTGCTAACAGACACATATATATAAATTTTAACAACTATTGTTTTTGGTCTCTGGGCACCTAAAGAAGAAAAAATAACATGGTCCCGGGCTTAAGTCTTACCATGAGACCTACGGTAATAGCTACTTCCCTATGGGAAATTCGCTAATAACATAAAAACTATGATTTTTAAGCATAAATGTAAGGATCCCAGCCAAATGAAGCTAAATATCAAGTTTCATCCAAAAATATTAGGTAATAAGTGAAACTTTAATTTTTCCTTGTTCTCCATAAAATTAACATTGGAGCCCCAAAATACAATGTACTGTTTAGATTATTTTATATCTCAGTAACTGTTGGAGTTAGAGAAAAACTTTCAGGAGTTAAATTGTGTAGTTTTTTAAGCTGACTCTAGTGGTGAAAGATAAATTCTAAAATTTTTTTAATTACATATGATAAACGCAAAATACCCCCGTCGCAGCAGACCTGCGTACTCAGCGAATTTCCAAATCAATAACATAATAATAATCATATATGACTAGTTTGATCATTATCTGTCAATAAATATGAGTATTATTTGCCTACTCTCCATAGATTAACATGGGAAAGAGTATGCAGGTTTGCTGCTGTGAGGAACGCTGAAAGTAGGTGTTTCTAGCGTAAACAATTAATTTTTTTAGCATTATATCAACTTTCATCAACATCTGTCCATTAATAAAGGAGTTTGCCTATTCACTATATGATTAATATGGGAAAAGAGTATGCAGGTTTGCTGCCATGATAAACACATAAACTATGATTTTTAAGCATAAATGGATAGATCTCAACCACATGAAGCTAAATATCAAGTTTTATCCAAAACTATTGATTAATATGGGAAATATTAATTTTTCCCTATCCTCCATAAGATAAACATTGGAGCCCCACAATACAACGTACTCTGTTTAGATTTTTTAATATCTCGGTAACCGTTGGAGATTGAGAAAAACTTTAAAGAACTTAATTGTGTAGTTTTTTAAGCTGATTCCAATGGTGAAATATAAAATTATAAATTTTTAAAAATTACATGTGAAAAACGCAAAAAACCCCATTTCGGGGCACATACCACCCCAAACCACCCGTTCCCATTGACCGATATGTCTGGTTTACGGTACTCGTCCGAGCATTTGTAGGAATACACGTCTCTACCAAAATTGGTTTTGATCGGACCATTTTTACAAGAGTTATCGTGTTTACAGACACACGTATATAAATATATATACAGGGTGTTCATTAAAGTTGGGGACAAACTTCGAGGGGTGATAGTACTCATCAAAATAAACAAAAAATTTCTAATAAACATATGTCGAAAAATTCTTCGTTTAGCCACTAGCCGCCATTTTGTCTTTTATACTTTATATATAAAGAACTATTTAAGATACAGAAACCAAACTTTGCACACATATTTATTGGTCAAAGAGAAAAATATTCTCAAAGTTTCATTAGGTTTGCTTTTATATTTTCAAAATGGCGGCGGTTCTTAAAGTTAATGGTTTTTTGTTATTTAAATTAATAAATAACATAATTTTGAAAATATAAAAGAAAACTTAATGATAATTTGAGAATATTTTTTTCTTTAGCTATTAAATATGTGTGCGAAGTTCGGATTCTGTATCTTAAATAATTATTTATATATATCGTTTTTCTAATAAAATACAAAATGGCAGCTAGCGGCAAAACGAAGGATTTTTCAACATATGTTTATTAGAAATTTTTGTTTATTTTGATGAGTACTATCACCCCTCAAAGTTTGTCCCCAACTTTAATGAACACCCTGTATATATATATATATAAATTTTAATGACTATTGTTTTTGGACTCTGGGCACCTAAAGAAGAAAAAAAAACATGGTCCTGGGCTTAAGTCTTAAGAGAGTTATCGGGTTCACAGACACACACACACACACATATGTATATATATATATATATACCCCCGTCGCAGCAGACCTGCATACTCAGCGAATTTCCAAATCAATAATATAATAATAATAATATATGACAAGTTTGGTCAAAATCTGTCCAAATTAAAACTTTGTAAAAATTATAAATTTTTAAAAATTACAGGTAAAAAACGCAAAAAACCCCATTTTGGGGTACAAAACCCCCCCCAAACTACCCGTTCCCATTGACCGATATGTCTGGTTTACGAACTCGTCCGAGCATTTGTAGGAATACATGTCTCTACCAAATTTGGTCTTGATCGGACCATTTTTACGAGAGTTATCATGTTCACAGACACACATATATATACATTATCTTTAAACAAGTCAACCGAGTACCCTTAGAAAACATTTTAATTATTTCTTCGACATGTTTCGGGAATCATCCCATCTTCAAGAAGTACAAATGTTTAACCTAATTTGATAATCTTAATTTATAAATGTAAATAAATGTCATATGATCATTTAAATTTCACTGTATTCAAATTGGTGGAGTGTGTTAGCATGTATTATTTCTTCCTTGTATAATTTTTTCTATTGGATTTTTTTGTTTCAATTTGTGAAGTGTTTAATATATTATTTTTGTCAATTTGATAGTGAGTATAAATTTGGAATTCTTCTTTTGTATCCAATTTTCTTCCTTTTTGTTCGAAATTCAATATAGTCATATTATGTGTCATACTAGTGTAATTGTGATTTGTGGAAAGAATATGTTCGGCGAACTCTGATTTTTGTGTTGTTTTGTTGTTTGATTTTAGCGCTTGTATATGTTCTTTGAATCTTGTTTGAAAATTTCTACCGGTTTGTCCAATATAATATTTGTTATAGTCATCACATTTAATTTTATATACTCCTGATCTTGTGTATTTATTAGTTTGGTTGTAGTTTCATGATTTTTTTGTATTATTTCATATGCATTGTGTCTTGTTCTGTAACTTATATTGAATTTTTGTTTTGTAAAAGTTTTCTGTATGGCTTTGTTTATTACATTTATAATTACATTTATTAATTAACATTTATAAATTAAGATTATCAAATTAGGTTAAACATTTGTACTTCTTGAAGATAGGATGATTCCCGAAACATGTCTAAGAAATAATTAAAATGTTTTCTAAGGGTACTCGGTTGACTTATTTAAAGATAATTATATTAGTAGCCCTATTTGATGAACTAAATAGTGAAATATATATACATATATATCATATATATATATATATATATATATATACAGGGTGTTTCCCGGCAACCAAATTCACTAAAAATTTGCTAAAAAACAGAACTGCAGTTATATAACTTAAGTGATTACCACTTACATGCTGGGAACAGAGAATATAGTCTGGAGCAATGCAAGTCTGGCCACTGTTCACACACTTGCCCCAAAGAATGCGTCTGGTTGCGATCTTTATGTTAGCTGTACTATCTATGTAAACTGGGCTGTAAAACAAATATTCTTCCGTTATAATTATAATTTTATCTCAACTAAATTATAATCAATAATTTATTGTCATCAACACAATCATTAGGTTATGGACAAAAGTCAAAGATTTTAAATAATACCGGTAATACAAATCATCCAATACATCTAAAATAAAACAATACATAACTGTAAAGTGTTACGAATTCTATATTATTGTAAGTATAATTTATTGAGTTCCATGCTTACATTACATTCCTGAACTTAACAAAAAATAATGTTATTGGTGTTATAATTTAACTCTTTAACGAGTAATATAAAGTATTGTGAAAGGAGTAATGCCGTTCTGGAACATCATTACAATAAAGTGTTAAAATGAGTACTGCTGCTCCAAAACGTATTTCGTGTAATATTTTCAAAAATAACTTTGTTAGTTATTAGTTACTTTAGTGACAGATATAATATAATCCAATCCGGAAACGTATTACTATTACAGGAAATGAATATAGGCCTGACTGCCTGGCTTTGTACACGCTCCAATACGACTGCATCCCTGCAGACATCCATTTATGGCAATTCAGTTGGCTCCTACATCACTACTGCAGTTCAATTTCGCATCCAAACTTTTTTGCGCTTATTTTTGGTGGTAATCTGACTGTCTAAAAGCAGTTTCATTTGGTCTAACATTCTGTCTGCTTCGGCTGTTGCTTTTGAATTACTTTGGAATTTCCAGTTATTATCATAAAAAATTTCTTTACGATAAAATTGTTTATTTATTTTGAGTAATAATTAAAGTTATTCATTATTGCCTCCTGAACTGTTGTTGAGAATTAACTAGGTTACTAACCTTACCTGTCCAAACAGTTCAAGTTGTATTGTGCGACTGTGCACATTTTGAAGTCAACATCGTCATCATCAGGTCAATAATGTCAAAATTTCGTCACAAAGATATGCCAACAATTTAAAAACACACAAAAACACAAGCTCACCAAACACATACATAATATTAAAATATTAACTGTTCACTTGGCCTATTTTCCACTTGCCGGCCAGCGATAAACTCCGACTGAGCAAGTGACCACGTTTATCCAATCCCCCCGTTGTCCTGATGATGAAGTCGTTGACTTCGAAATGCATATAGTCACCTAATACAACATAAACTGTTTAGACGGATAAGGTTAGTAACCTAGTTAATAATATTAATTAAAACCGGTTTGGTTTGTAAAAAGTTAAAAAAATTCCTTTCTCGTTTTGGACATTTTTAAGTTCAAACGGTTACTCATTTTAGCACAGCACAACCTGACGTTCCAGAACGGCGGTACTCGAAATTTGTATGCCCTAAGATGGAGTAGAAAGGATTTAAATCAGCCAGCTGTAAAATTTGGTTTTGAATACATTCAATGAAAGACATAGAGCTGAAGCAGGCAACTATTCAAGATATACATCAAGACTAGTAGTACGCCCGTCCTTTGTACAGGTTGTAGGATTCAGTTAAAGAAAAAAGATTATCACACCAAAATGTAAACCTAAAATCCAAAACAAATCAGTACAAAGAAAATAATTCAATATCCAGCTTTATTATTTAGCCATACCTGACAATTAAACCATTATTATAATTAGTTATTATATTATATTAATTAGTATTATAATACGCTAAAATAACTTTTTAATATAGTATGATTTCGAAACGGGTTTAAGATCAATGACCAATATAAACTAACTAATATTGATTAGACAGCTGTTTATTTTTCTTTCTATTAAATCTTTAAACCACAGATTCAGCTGATTATTACCATTAATTAAAAACATTAACTAAAACTGCAGTTAAATGTGACTGATATTGTGTAAAAAGTAGGTGTTTAAATGCTTGTGATTTACTTTTATAGGGGCAGCGAACAATTTCAAGCATTGAAAAACCTTATCTGGAATGTAGAGAATGCATGAATTAAGTTTCACTGTTATCAGTTTTCCTGTTTTTTTTCAGAGAAGACAGTGTAAAATGCCTCCTGGAGCGTCACATACACAAATTGAGATAAGACTTGTTTTGGCTTCTCTAACGCACGAAACGTAAAAATAACTAAAATATGAATAGATCTGAGCAATGTACAGACAAAAATCTAATTTTATTTATATAGATTTATATATACTAAACAATTGCTATTACGTTTATTATTTATTTAATTCATTGTACTTCTTTAATTTGTAAGATAATAATTTTTTAATTTAATCAGGATTTATGTTTTACATAAAATCAAATATGCTGATGACCTCCAATGATGATCTTTAATACAAGCAATGTATTTTGAAACGTATTGAATAAAACAATCACTGTTATGTTATTACCATACATAAACCACCTACCTCTCTTTAAACTACATATTGGAATTAGTTGTTATTATCAGTTTCTGACATAAACAAACTAAAATGCATTCTGATTCAATTACGTATATATGTAAGTATATAATAATCCATGGTCACTATTTAGTTTGAGGAATCTCCTATCCTATGATAAATGTGTGTTGTTGTGGGACCTGTAAGAGACTCTGACCTTTTCCCTCCCAGCTCCAAAGTGACAGGCGTGAGATGTTCATTGGCAGCTGCTCGCACTATCTTCCCCACTGAAGTAGAGCCTGTGTAGAATATGTAGTCAAACTTGTGTTTTAACAGCTCAGTAGTCTCAGGAACACCACCCGTCACTACATGGTAACATTCCTGTTGAATATAACCTACCATTATTGTCAATACATAAAATCAAATTAAGATATACACAGCTATCCCACCAAGTTTTAGTGGTAAGGACCATTGCTATATTTGCATTGAGCATTACACACTGAGTGTTGGTGGCACAGCTCAAGACCACCACCACATTGGCGCCACCCTCAATGGAGATGAAATTTCACAAACCACCAGTTTGTTGGCACATATTGTAATTCAGATTGTCCAGCGATTGGGCTTTCCAAAATTTCCGTACATTCCAGTATTTTTCACGAATTTCTCTCTTTTTTTCCCGCACTTTTAATATGCTTAAAGCGATCAATGAGTTCATTATTTGTGGTTTACTTATCACTTACATCAATCAATCAACAATTCAATCTCCGCTAATTCAACTATTGAAGATCTAAACTGGAAGAAAAAACTGACACGGGACTCGAAAACCACGTTAAGTTATACAATAAACAATAAACCACCTGTACAATATATCAAAGCAATATCAATTCCATTAAATTTATTTATCTTAAAGGATGCCTTTTATCAAGATCAGAGGAAAAATAAATTAATCTAAGATGTAGTTACCGCATCAAGATATTTGGGTACGAGTCGCTCCACTAAACTGGCAGAGGCTAGTGCTACTTCAGATGGTTTAATGATGACACAGTTGCCTGCTGCGATTGCGCCCGCTACAGGCAACAGTGTCAGCTGTACCGGATAGTTCCACGTCCCTAGCACCAGCACCACACCATATGGCTCCTTCAAGATCTTGATGTTGTCAAAGAAGTTGGCTAACCCCTTCTCTGGCTGTTGGAGAATAGAATAATATATTAGTGGGGTTTAAAACCTCTAAATATATCATATTAAAAACACTTATTTTTTAGTGGCTAATTGACTAATGAAAGTTTGAAAATATATCCAAAATTCAAAATTTGTTTATTTACAGATTGACAATTTATACAATTGTACTGCAACGTCATGATAAAAATAAAAAGAGTCTTCCATAGAAATTAAAATTGACAAAATACAGATGAAATTATAATAAAAACTTATAAATACAATAATTATTTTATTCAAAGAACTCATTGACAGAGTAAAAAACCAAGAAATGTTTTTTAAATACTGAGTGGGTTACAATTTGTTTTAAATGTGTGGGGAGTTTATTGAACAATTTTGGACCTAAATTTTGATGAAAAGAAGCTGTTATTTCTATTCTGTGTGCGGTTTGCCTGTGTTGGAATTTATTGTGCGTGTTATAATTATGAATTGCTGCACCAGTTTAAATATAATTTACTATAAATTTATAAAATCGTATATTATGGAAAATATAGTGCGATGCTTTATTATATTTAAAGAAGGGAAAATACTTCGACAGAACGTTCGCCTATTTACTCCCGTCATTATTCGGACAGCCCTTTTTTGAATTTTGAACACGCGGGAAAACAGCCCGCCAGAAGCGGAGCCCCAGAGTCAGTCATACGTCAGTCGCGACTCTATCAACGATGAGTAAATTAATTTCATCAATAATAAATTTTGAAATTTTGCAAATCTACTTAACAAAAATAGCTGTGACGATAATTTGGAGCATAAGATATTGGTGTGCTGCTCCCATGTTAAATTTTTATCAAAAATCAACCCGAGGTATTTAGTATCTGATGAGTTTGGAAGCTCAAAATCATTCATTACAATTAACGGTTCATCTAAGTTATTGGTTCAGGTTGAAAAAAACAAACAAGATCATTTATTAGGGTTGACGTGTAAGTTATTACTAATAAGAAACTGATAAAGGCATGTTAATTTTAAGAATGCATCAACTTCCAGGTTTGGCATTACGTTATTTTTGAATGTTAAAGCTATGTCTTCCGCGTACATCGTTAGTTTTAGGTTAGGTAATGTTTTATTGATATTATTTGTGTACAATATATACAAAATTGGGCCAAGAATCGAACCTTGGGGTATACCAAAATTTAACTTGGTAGCTTCTGACTGTAGACTATTAATTTCTACTCTTTGACTTCGATTTTTTAAGTACGTTTTTATCCAATCCAATGCTGGCCCACGCACACCAAGACCATAGATTTTATCGATTAACACTCTATGATCAATGCAGTCAAAAGCTTTTTGTAAATCCAAAAAGACCCCCACTGTTTTAAATTTTTTGTCCAACGCAAGAATAATGTCCGTGGCAAAGTTAACCATGGCGTCAATTGTACTTTTTCCCATAACAAATCCATATTGATCTTTGCAAATAAGTTTTTAGTGAAATAAAAAATCCAATAATCTCTGCGCAAAAATAAGTTCATATATTTTACAAAAAGTTGAGACATTAGCAATGGGGCGCCAGCTTTCCGGCAGGCTAGAATTTCCGTCCTTAAAAATTGGAAGAATTATTGTTTGCTAGAGGACCTGTGGAAAAATGCCGCACGAAAGTGAAGAATTTATAATTTCAGAAATTGGAAACAATATTACTTAAGCACAATGACGGACTACTTTATGTGATATTTTATCATATCCGGCCGAATTAGAATTTTTTAACTGAATTATAATTTTGTAAATTTCATAAGGTTTTGAAGGTTGCAAAAAAAGAGTTTTGGAAAAGATTTGATCATTATGCGGTTGTACTAATGGCTAATGGCTCTGTTACTAATGATTGTTTTTGTTTACCCACATTCGAAAAGTATTCATTAAAAACTGCCGGGCTAGGCTTATCTGTGGGCACTGTAGACGGTTTCTTTTTCCTGTCACCATCTATTATCCTCCAGGCGTCCTTTGAAATGTTCTCACTGATGGACAGTCGCTTGTAAAAGTACTTTGCTTTGGCAACTTTTATTACTTTTCGGTAAGTTTTTTTATAAGTTTGTAGTAATCTAAAAATGTGATAAGTTTTATTTAATATCTTTTGGATGTCAAGTTCCTTTAGCTTAAGTGACAATTTTTGTATACCCTCTGTTAACCAAGGTTTTTTATTCGATCTTTTAATTTTATTAACATTTTTTAGTGGACATGCCTGAGTAAAGTAAAATTGAAATATATCGAAAAAATGTTTGAATTTCTCTTCAGGACAAGATGTTTCAAGTAATGAGTTCCAACTTTCCTTAGACAGTAAAAATTTAAAAATATTTAAATTATTATTACAGGTGTCATGAATGGGTTTATAACTGTTATTTGATGATCCCTAAATAAAGGAGAAACAAAATTAAAAAATATTCAAAAGCTCAAATGGTAATTTTTTAACAGACTAATGGCCTATATTTCGCCTGATAAAATTAATCTTGATTCACTTCTCACAATAGCCGTAGTATCAGCTGCGTCTTTGTTGATTTAATGTCACCAAGTACCATAGTATCTTTAACCCTTTCAGTGCCAGGCATTATTCGTATAGTGTGTGCAAGAAACGCCAGGTTAATATTAGCAGTTTTTAGCTGTTTGAGACTTTATGTTTTAAAACTTTCATTGTTTCATTATTTACTGATGAAAATGGATACTTTTGGTTTTGTTTTGTTCATAAATAAGTTAGCTGAATGTAACAGCCAGAATAAATTTATTTAATATTTTAATTCATGGTGGACGGATGGTACTCACATTGAACACTTGTAGGCTATCATGTGAAACTGTTTGAGTTTCTCTTTCATTTCATATATCACTTGTAGCTGTAAGTTTGATGTAATAAATATTATAACATGTTAAAACCCCGTTCATTCATTCATTTTGAAATGCCCTGTATTTTATGATTTTCCCAGCAAATATTATTGTTGTAGAACTATATAGTTTCATGGTCTTGATAGTTTTAACAGCTTTATTATTATCATTTTGGTTCATTAGGTACTCTATCACAGAAAATGCAAGATATAGCCTATTAGTCGCAACAAATATGAACATCCAGACCGACCATTATTTAAACAATAAAAACACAATCCTTTTAAACTAAGATTATTCAGGCTTAAACCAAAACAAAATAAGGTAGCAAAGAGGCTAGAAAAGTATATGATTTATTTACTAACTAATAGCCACAACTAAGGAACTAAAAAATAACAATTATTACTTAAATTATATCACAAAAGAAGACTATGTATAAAGCAACCAGATATAAAACCACGATATTATACAATGAAAATGCTGAGAATAACATGACAGTTTGCGAAACGTTAGTTGAGCCAGCTGATCAGCTGTCACTGGTAGTGGAGGGAGGAATGTAAACAAATCACTACTTTGACCGCACATTAATATTAAACAGACTATAATTTAGAAACTGTGAAATTTTAAATTATCATATGTTATTTATTTACATTTACAGATTAGTCTTATTGAAAGGTTATTTATGTATGTTTCTTGATAATGGGATGATGACCCAAAACATGTTAAATAAAGGGTATTTGCTATATTTAATTCAAATTAATTGTACGATACAGTAGAGTCTCGGTTAACTGATTTCCGCTTAACTGGGGTACCAGGTTAACCTAGGCTATCTTCGGACGGGTTTTAAACATTTTTTAAGCAAAGCATGAACCAACTAACACGCGATTATTTGCGTTTTCAATTACCGAAATACGCACGCTAAACTGAATTTTGTTAAAATCTACAATAAACGTAGACAATAATAATTGTGGTTTTTCTTCAGAAAAGTGTAGCCGTCTTATTTTTTATTGACATAAAAATTGTTCAATTTCGCGATCATTTTAAACTGTTTACGAGTAATTCAGAATAACCTTATAAAATGCAGCTTTTACAGTTGCTGTAAGTACAGACAACAACTACTACTATAGTTACAACAGGGTCTAATATAGTTGCCAGTTGGTTATATAGTAAGTTATCTTAAGCCTATTTAACAACATATTGTGGTGGCCCGTCACAGGGCCACCTTTGTTCATTGGGCTTTTAATTAACAGTCCATAACAATCAACACACTCGCCCTTTACCCATGTTCATTTTAATATACACTCCATGGTGTGCAAGTGTCTCAATAAATATGAATAAATCTAATATATTGATAATATGATAAATCTAATCAAATCTAATAATATTGAAAATACACTTACCGATTCAGGTTTCATCCAGTCTTTTAGATTTGATAATGTATTCCTGATGTCATTTTTCAGTAAATCAATTTCCATTATGTAAGACTCCATTTTGCTCTGAAAACAAGAGTCTTTTCATGATTGCTATGATTGCTATTGCATGATTGCTTATACATTGCTTGTATAAAAGATCATCATTGGAGGTCATCAGCATATTTGTTTTATATAAAACATAAATCCTGATCAAATAAAAAAATTATTATCTCACAAACTGAAGAAGTACAATGAATTGAATATATAACAAACATAATAGAAATTGTGTATAAATCTATAGAAATATAATTAGAGTTTTGTCTGTACATTGTTCAGATCTATTCATTTTTTAGTTATTTTTAAGTTTCGTACGATTGAGAAGCTGAAATAAGACTTATCTCCATTTATTTCTGTTTGTCTGTGACGCTCCAGGAGGAATTTTACGCTGTCTTCTACAAAAAAACGGGAAAACTGATAAAAATTTTTCTTTACATTCCGGAAAAGGTTTTTCAAAGCTTGAAATTGTTTGCCGCCCTTTAGAAAGTAAATCCTGAGCATTTAAAAATACACTTTTTACGCGATATTAAGCTTATTTTGCTTTCAATTATCAATGAACCCACTACTGGTAATAATGAGCCTTTGTAGTTTAAATCTATATATTGTATATTTGACAAAAATACACTTAAACTATTATGTAATCTCTTACGGACTTTTATTATTGGTACTTATTCCCTTGCCGCACGCTGGTGCTTTTAACATATGGCGTGTACAAAACCCACTACAAACATAATTGATGAGACGGAGCTAGCCGCCTTCAAACGAAGCTCTATGGTGTTGAGGTCTCCAACATTGACCATGACGCTAGGGACGCCGAAGGGGGGAATTAAAACCTGCCCTCCAATGGCACCATTCAAGGCGGTAGGTGATGCCGGATCAGGCATAGAAAACGTGGAGGTTGACCTGGTGATGGAAATATCGGAGGCATCACTAACTTAGGTCAAGTCAAGGGAAAGATACAAATTCTATTTTGAAAGTATGTTATCCGTTTTTATAATTTGTAGTTTCATTATTACAAATAGTGTTTTACTTAAGCATAACTGAATTACGTTGTAACAGTATAAGTTATATTTTATTACTTCCGGTACCAGATAGATTTTTTACATATCTATATATTGTATATTTGACAAAATACACTTAAACTATTATGAAATCTCTTACGAACTTCTATTATTAGTACTTTTATTATTATTAAAGATGTTTGGAAGTGATTGCATGAATTAGCTTGTTCCACAATTATTTATTATATCCTTAGATTGGGTAGACAAATTAGTCATATGGCCTGATTCAATCTTGGCCTAAAAAAATCTTTGACCGGACCCAACACCCCGGTCTGGCCTCTGACAAAACCTGAAAAATTCTGGGACCCGCAAACCTTTAAAACATACATCATGTCAACAATCGTATTCTGCAAAATATCGATCGATTTACCTTGTGAAGATCAGATGAGAGAGCTGCCACAATTTCTGGTCCATTTTCTTCGTAGAGTTTCAATAGTTGTTCTAACTGGTGTTTACGAAACTCATATGTCTTCGTCTTACCACTATTAAACGCATTTCTTGCTCGTTCAATGATCTGAAAAATTGAAAAGTTTAGAAAAGTAGAGTTACTTTTTAGAATAAATTAGTGCAGTATAATCTCTAATCCGACCTTGGATGGTCCGACACTCCGGATAGTCCGACCATGCTCAGGGTTGCGAGCTTGTGCCGACTTGTCACTGATGGGACATCTATCTAGCTGTTGTTTTCGGCTTCAGTAGGCTACTCATATCTCATGCGGTGTTTATCTCTATAAGCAATAATGAACAATAACAGGTAAGAAGACCGATAAATATCCAAACTTTCGGATAGATAGAATAAAATGAACTGAAGTAAAACAAACATAAAATGCCCCGTTGCAGCAGACCTGCGTACTCAGCGAATTTCCAAATCAATAATATAATAATAATACGAGGGTCGTCCAGAAAGTAAAGAACGAATGCGCATAGCATGCGGCGCAGATCGCCCCACCACTGCGATTGCGTGTGCGGCCGCTTGTCCCTTCCTTTCGCATCAGTGTGAGGTGAGTCTCGTTGCTGTATGGTTACGCTTCTCGTTTTCGCAGCGTTTTAAAATGGCGACGCCAATAGAAAATCCCGCCAAATGTGAAGTGCGGAGTGTGATTCGCTTTTTGAACGCTCAAAAAGTTAAGCCTATTGAAATTTATAGGCAACTTAAAGCTGTTTATGGTGAAGGTGCGATGAATGAGTCATCTGTGCGAAAATGGTGCATCATGTTTAACCAAGGAAGGACCAATGTGCATGATGAAGATCGGAGTGGGAGGCCATCTTTAGTCACAGATGAACTGAAGCAAAAAGTTGAAGACAAAATTCACATGACCCTTTTCAGCAAATTTCACAATCACTCCTACATGAGATAGTGACAGATCATCTTGGTTACAAGAAAATGTGTGCTCGCTGGGTGCCTAAGATTTTGACGGACGACCATAAGGCAAAACGAATGGGGGCAGCTCTGGAGTTTTTAACAGAATATGACAATGATGGGGACCGATTCCTTGATCGTATTGTTACTGGAGATGAAACATGGGTTTCTTACAAGACTCCAGAAAACAAGCGTCAGTCAATGGAGTGGCATCACGCTAATTCGCCCTCAAGACCAAAAAAGGAAAAACCATTATTGCAGACTCGTAAACTCATGGCAACGGTTTTTTGGGACCGAAAGGGGTTAATTCACGTTGAATTCATGCCACGAGATGCAACGATTAACTCCGAAGCATACTGTGAGACCCTTCAACGTCTTCGACGTGCCATCCAGAACAAGAGGCGCGGAATGCTGTCGGGAAAAGTGTTTTTCATTCACGACAATGCACGGCCTCATGCCTCAGCAAGAACACGGCAAGAACTCCAACATCTGAAGTGGGAAATTTTTAATCATCCTCCCTACAGCCCAGACCTGGCACCCAGTGATTTTCATCTCTTTCCAAAGTTGAAGGAATTTTTGGGTGGAAAGCAGTTTGGAAATGACGATGAACTTAAGGAAGCCGTGGTAAAATGGCTCAAATCATTCGCGGTTGAAGAGTATAACGTCGGAATAGAAAAACTGGTCCCACGTTACAACAAATGTCTCGACAAGAACGGGGATTACGTAGAAAAGTAATGTAAGGTACTGTGGCATTGTAAATAAAATTTAGTGGAGAAATCTTTTTTTTTATTTTACCATGCTAAAACGTTCTTTACTTTCTGGACGACCCTAGTAATATTATATAACAAGTTTTATTAAAATCTGTCCATGAACATGAGAATTATTTGCCTATTCTCCACAAGGTTAACATGGGAAAGAGTGTGCAAGTTAGCTGCTGTGAGGAACACTGAAAGTAGTCATTTCTACCATAAATAATTTTTATCTTAACATTCATACCAGACTGATTTCGTTCACCAAAGTACCGTTCAAATTGAAATTAAAATTCCAATCTTTTTTGTATCTTGTAAAAATTTTATAAAGTTAATGGTTTTTTTGTTATTTTAATTTAAATATTTTTAACTGCCGCCATTTTGAAAATATAAAAGAAAATTAAATGATACTTTGTAAATAATTTTCTCTTTAACCAATAAATATGTGGCAAAGTTTGGTTTCTGTATCTTAAATATTTCTTGATATATATAGTTTTTTGTAAAAAATACAAAATGGCGGCTAGCGGCTAAACGAAGGATTTTTTGACAAATGGTTATAGGTGATTTTTGTTTATTTTGATGAGTACTATCACCCTTCGAAGTTTGTGCCCGACTTTAATGAACACCCTGTATATTAGCGAATTTCCCATAGGGAAGAAGCTATTACCGTAGGTCTCATGGCGAGACTTAAACCCGGGACCATGTTATTTTTTCTTCTTTAGGTGCCCAGAGACCAAAAACAATAGTGCCAACACTGATGACATAGATTACGAAATTCTTTAAATGTAAAGTCATTACCAACATGATTATTGTAAATGTGTTTTAAATTTAAATCATCTTGTTTAAAAATTATCAGAAAATTTACATTGTCTCGAATATATTTATTTACTTTACTATAAGACTGAGCCAAGTAAAAACATTTATTATTTCTATGTCTACCCATTGCAAAGAATTGTGTAATATTTGGACAATTTATATCATCAAACACTACAATTGAGTGTCTTTTCACATCATTTGGTGTAATTTCACATTCAGAGTAAGTGTGTAATTTCACATCTTCTTCACACAATTTAATAATTTCACTTAATTTTCTATATTTTTCTTGTTCTAGAGTCTTTGATATAATGTAAATATTGCTGAATTTTAAACCATTTCTGTTGACTATTAAATTGTACATGACAACTGTTTTCCCACTACCAGAGATCCAACAAATAATTGCACGAATATTATGAGGAAATAGTGTTTTGTTAACCTTTTTCTCTTTGTCATGTAATACAATTTTAAACTTGTTCTTTTGTTGAACGAATGACTTTTTTATTTAAGAAAAATGAAAAAGAAATCTGGTGAAGGATTGTATCTTAAGCCTTATAGAGGACGTGGACTGTTAAATACTTTTATTAATCATCTACCTTATCAATTATCCTTGCCTGGAGGCTACAGGTGGTGTGGACCTGGGACCAGTGTACGTCAAAACTTGGCTAATAATGTACCTTCAAAAAATAAACTAGACTCTTACTGTAAAGAACACGACATTTTCTATATGAATCATCCAGACGTAGCTTCTAGAAACAAGGCTGACTTGAAATTGGCTGACCAAGGTTGGACTCGTGTTACTGCCAAAGATGCAAGTTTAGCTGAAAAGGCTGCCGCATATGCTGAACTAACCTAATGAAAGCAAAAGCAAAGATGGGAATGGGTTTAAAATTTAATAAAAAATATGGATAACTACCAAATCCTATCGCAGTTAAAAGGCACGCCCCACATTCGAGGAGTGTTCCTAAAAAACGAGCTAAAACCAATAAAACCAAGAATAAAAGAATGCGGAATAATTAATTTAGATAATGACAAAGGCACACATTGGACAGCATATCGTAAAAACAAAGACATTGTAATATATTTTGACCCGTTTGGTATACAACCTCCGAATGAGGTAGTTGAGTATTTTAGGGGTAATAAAATATATTATACTACAGAACAGATACAAGAATTAGGTAGTACAATATGTGGCGATCTGTGTATATTGTTTTTGAAAAATTTCAATTTATTATAAAAATTGAATCATTTACAATAACTTTTTCTGGTACTGAACCAGAGTTGAAATCAGTGTTCTTCCCACCAATTGAATTAAATAGTGACTATGTGATTGGGCTTGTTGATTTTCAGAGTTACAACTCTATATTTAACGTAAAGAAACCCTTAAACACATTAACATACTACAAGGTAAAGCAGATTACAACTCCAAAGGGTCTAGTTAAAATAGAAGCTTTAAATCAAGCATTTAATGGTAAGATTACAATCATGTTTAATAAAGGTGAAATTTTAATTAATAGCAAAATTAAACTAATTCATTATAAGGGTTTGATACCTAAGCTAAGTAAACATAAAGATAAGGAATCTATCAGAATTGACGAAGGTGAAGATGTATTTTATTATGATAATAAAGAGCCTATCACACTTGAAATTCTAGAGGGAACGTATGAGGTGTCCGAATTAGCTAGAGAAATTCAAAAACATATTCCTGACTTTTTGCTAACACCTGACAACATAACAATGAAAGCAAATTTACATAGCAAACACGTATTTGATTTCACAAAACCTTGTCTAGGTTCTGTGTTATTGGGATTTCGGTGTTTATCTACTCCCGGTGTAACGTTTAAATCTACAAATAAAATCAATATTAATAATATAAATGCAATACGTGTAAAGTGTAATATTGCAAATGGCTCATATTTAAATGGTGAATCAACCCATAGCATACATTCTTTCTATCCCGTTGCACCTCCTGGTTATAAGATAATAGAAGTTCCCAGAAATATTATATATTTTTCTGTAAATAAGAGAACTTTAGATGATGTCACTATAACTTTTGCAGACCAACACGACAGGCCAATAGATTTTAATAATGAAGAAACTACAATTACTTTACATATAAAAAAGATATGAGAATATATAAGAATGGGTCTTCTACATTAAGTTTGCAGAACGCACGTTTCTTGCAATCTATTGGACTAAAATTAAAAAAATATATATATAAAAATGGAAACAGATTTTCTCAACGTTACAGGGAAATCCCAATTCGACGATAGTATAGCCAAGATTACAAACCATGCTTATACACCCCATAACACATTGGCTATAAATTACTCTGATGAAATTCGTATATGTATTAATAATCAAGACTTGCTGACACTCCCATGTAAAAGCTATCTGTATATTAAAGGTAAAATTGAAAATCATGGCTCGGGTCATTTCATAAATAACGCGTTTAGCTTCTTATTCGATGAAATTCGATATGAAGTGGCCGGTAAGGAAATTGACATTGTTAGGAATCCCGGAATTACAAGTTTAATGAAAATATTATGCTCCTATAAAAAGACATTGACCAATGTGGCTTTTGACACTGACGCTAACTTGAAAGAATTTCATTCAAACGGTAAGTTCAGTGTATGTATTCCTTTAAAGTTGTTGATGGGAGTGTTTGAAGATTTTAATAAGGTTTTAGTGAATGTTAAACAAGAGCTGGTTTTGAAAAGATCTAAAAACGATAATAATTGTATTTATATGACCAATGCTACGACTGATACTAAAACTCCAAAAATTGTTTTAGACACGATTCAGTGGGTAATATTATACCTTCTGATGGTGAAAAACTACAGTTACAAATCTGTTGCTTCAAAATAAAAATCTACAAATTGCCTTTAGAAGTTTAGAGTTACATGAATTACCATCCTTTCCTAAAACAAAGAGACAGACATTGTCGTTAAAAACATCTACTAGTACGGAGAAGCCAAGGTATATTATATTTGGTTTCCAGACAGACAGAGACAATAAACCTCGAAAGAGAAGTGATGAGTTTGATCATTGCAAGTTGAAAAACTTGAAAGTATTGAAAGTAAGTAACTCGGACTACTATCCTTATAGTGATTTAAATCTAGATTTTGAAAGTGGCGATGTCTCTAAGGCATATGAAATGTTATTAAGGTTCAAAGAAACGTATTATAACACAAATATGGATCCCATGATAAGTCGAAGTGAATTTTTAAATAAATATCCCTTAATAGTAATAGACTGTCTAGACAAAATGAATCCTTCAAGGAAGGGGTCGTAGATATTAAATTAGAAATTGAGACAATTGAAAATGTCAGCGAGAACACGTCAGCGTATTTCATGATAAATAATTGAATAATTCACGATAAATTATTTGAGTACAATCCTTTAACAAATGAAATAAATAAACTATAATAAAAAGAAAAATGAATATTCAAAAAGAGTTAATAAACTCTACCAATCAAATAAGAGAGAAATATAGAGTATTGAAACGTAGGAAATACTTGGAAACTGAAGAGCGAATAAATGCATTTCAACCACTAATAGAACCATTGCAGGAATTGGTTGGTTCTAAAAATAATGAGGTTATTTCTAAAAAAACATTACCAATTGAATTCCAACCAATGACTCCGTCTAAAATACCAACCCCAATAAAATCAATATTACCAACCCCTCTTAAATTAGATTTTAGTCTTTTGGCAAGTGAATATTTGGGAATCTCAATAAAAATAATATCTCAGATTCTACTTATGGCATTAGGAGGGAGGGAAACAAGTTTTTTATTGGTGATAAATTGATAGAAATTGCAAATGATGACATTATGATTAGTGAGAAGGTATATAAAGGTACAAAGGGTCTTTGGGAATTGTTAACATTAAAAGAACCTGTAAATTATAATGAGAATGATCTAGACAATTATAAAGAGGTCCTTGAACTAACAAATGCTCATTTGAAAGGCTACAAGGCGGGTGCTTCGTTATCAGCCAACAGACACACAAAATACACCAATATAATTAAACCTTTATTTACAAAAACAGTAGGCAGTGGGTTGAGACAGGTTACAGGCAATAAAATAGACTATAATTATTATGACAATGTTAATGAGATAGTGGATAGGTTGAGGTTATTGTGGTTATCCAAACAGGCTGAAAACACGGGAGTGGATAATGAGATTGATTCAATATTAGAGGAGCTTAGAGAAAGTGGAATAATTTTTTAAATAAAAAGAAATGTTTATAGACAAGTTTTATCGAGTGTATAACCCTTATAAAACATACACACCTCAGACAAGAGAGTCAAAGGGTGAATTCTTAGAGCTAAGCGATAATGTTTGGGATGGAAAACAACGTAAAATTATTAATGTAAGCAGGGCAGAGAAAAATAATGAGGTACCTGTGTTGGAACAGACACTGACATAACAGGGGGATTTGTTTGTTCAGGGTGAAAATAAATTTGATTTTATGCAATCAGAAGAAAATAATTGGAATGGAAGAAAACGTAAAATTACAAATTTAGAAAAAGGAGAGGACATCTGTGATGCTGTTACTTTAGAACAAATACTTGTTAGAGATGGCGATGAGTTTGTGCAAAATAATAAAAAATATAAATTTATGGAACAGAAAGATAGTAATTGGAATGCTAATCAGATACGAATCGTAAACATACAAGACGGTCAAGATTTTAATGACTGTCCAACTATGCATCAAGTCTTGTACAGAGATAAGACACATGCATTTAATGCTTTAAATGCTTGTATTACAAATGTATTTCGTGCTCGTGAGAATCATGATGTCGTAATTAAAGATCAGGTTATATGCTATGATAGAAAAAATAATAACTTTGACGCAAAAAATGAGACAATATCTAACGTTAAAAATGGAGTTTTACCGTCTGATTGTGTAACACTCTCTCAAGCTGTTACTCTTGATGAAAAGAGTGTTTTTAAATGTGGTGATTCAAATTTTCCTAAATTATTGATTGCGGATCCTACAGTATACCCTAGTGGTTTAAGAACGTTAGATGGTAGCCCTTACTTACCAAATAATGGTGTGTATATTAGGCAGGACGATGGAATAATAGTTAGTGCATCTGGTAGTGAAATAAAAACCATAAATATTGATTTGAATATAAAAGTAAATGAAAAATGAGAGAAGTTGCATACGAAATGCATAAGCCTGCCCGAAAAAACTTTCCAAGGAGGCATTTTAAATTAATCGGTATTAATGAAACTGAACAGATTGATTTCATCGATATGCAGTCTTACTCGAGACAAAACTCTGGATATAATTATATTTTAATTTTAATAGATACCTTTTCAAAGAAAACGTATGCAGTACCTGTTAAGAATAAGACTGGACCGCTGGTGTAAAGAATATTCAGTCGGATAATGGTAAAGAATTTTTCAATAAACATTTTCAAAGCCTAATGAAAGAGTTAAAATCACTATCATACCTTTTCAAGTACGAAAGCTTCAATTGCTGAACAATTTATCCGGACCTTTAAACATTGGTTATTTAGAGAGTTTTCCGCTCAAGGAAGTTACAAATGGTTGAACATTTTTCCAAAGTTAATTGCAGAATATAATAATCGAGTGCATAGAACAATTGGTATGAAACCAAACTCTGTGAATGAAAAGAATTCAAAGTAAATAAATAGGAGGTTGAGTCAATTGTATAAATATAAATTTGAAAAAGCAAAATTTAAAATTGGAGATGTTGTTAGAATTTCTAAATATAAACATGTGTTCAGTAAATCGTATACACCTAATTGGACGGGTGAGTTGTTTACAATAGCAGAAGTAAAAAAGACAAGACCTATTACTTATATATTGAAAGATGATAGAGGTAATATAATTAGAGGTGGATTTTATAAGGAAGAATTGTTAAAGACAAAATATAAGGACATTTATTTAGTAGAGAAGGTAATTAAACGTAGCGGAGATCGTTATTACGTTAAATGGTTGGTATTTCCAAGCAGATCATGGATTAATAAGAGCGATATCATAAGTTAGTGTAAGGTGTCGGTGACTGTGGGACTTGGCACATGGGGGCTTTGGGTTTATTTTTAACCCATTCCTGTCTGGCAGAACGGTCGACGCCTGAGGCCACCCAGGCTGAACGAAAATCGAGCCTCGTTCACTACGACCGCGCGTCACTAATAGCGTGAAAGAATTAACAGTAACTTCATGAATTATACGTTTTGATTTCTTTGCTCTGTTCCTTATACTTTTTAACTGCATATAGTCACTTTTAGCAAGAAAAAAATTATTACTGTACTTTTTCACCAGTTCAAAGCTGTAGACCTAGAAACAAGTAGGTACTTTTGTTTCGTCAAATTTTATTTTATTTTCAAAAGATTCCTTTATTTCACTTTGCAGATCTACTTCTAGTTACCTGCAGTAATAAATAGTTAATGATAAATCCTTAAATACAGTAATAATCATTATAACTGTATTATCATCAATAAATACAATCGCAAAACGAATTGTGCGAACGAGAAAATAATTTACTGTCAATACGGAACATTTGACACTAAATAAGATGATAAAAGAGGACGCCAACACAATCTATCTGATGAGAAATGAACTAGAACACCTAACGGCGGAAAAAAGAACTACGTCGAAATATAAGCAGGCAACGCACATGTTTGCTCATAACCACCCCGCGGTCCGCGCCGCGGGACGCACGTCATTTGACATCTGTCTAGCGAAATACGCTGACGTACAATGTACGTCATTGGTTCACGTATCATGTGCGTACGGGAATGGGTTAATGAAAATTATGTTGTATAGCATCATACAGTAGATTGGAAACGAATAAAGGTGGGAGTTTTACAGATTGTTTACTTTTGTGTTATGAACAACAAGGCTAGGAAAGGTGTGTGCTTTGTGAAATATTTCTTTATTTTTAATGAAAATGATGTTGTATAGCATCATACAATAGATTGGTAATTAATAAAGGTGGGATTTTACGGATCAAAACGAGATGCGCAAAAATTGATCCCCATAAGAATAACATGGGAAAAACGTGTCGATTCGGACTTATAAACGGTAATTTCTAACTACTCATGTCAATCTTATGGAGAATAGACTAATAATTCTCATGTTTATGGACAGATTTTTATAAAACTTGTCATATATTACGTATTATTATATTATTGATTTGTAAATTCGCTGAGTACGCAGCTCTGCTCCGACAGGGGTATTTATATATATTTCCTTCGCCAAATAAAAAGGTCAGATTTTTCAATTCTGTTGCAAACGTGTTAATTAAGCAAAACCCATGGAAAATGCAATGTTCTGGATGACTTGACAACCCCATAACTTGACAACCTCTAGGTTCACAAAATGTCTAGTTAGTGAGTTTTTATTGTACAAACAAAAAACTTTTGTCTCTAGTTTTTATCGAAATATAGCCTATAACAACATTTTTCTCTTGAGAATGCATTCACGTTCAAACATATCATGTAAAAAATTTGTATTGATAGATATCACAACACTAATCAGACCATTGTTAATCATACAAATAGCAGTAAAGATGCTATAGAATAACTATAGATGCTATAGAAAGAGATAAATTTCAAAATTCAACAACGGAATAATGGCTAAAGGATAGGCTTGAAATTTACTTTATATAATATACTACAGAAGTTTACGAATTAAATTTATTTGTTAAGGTTTTTTATTAATTCATGTTAACAACTGCCAAAAATTTTCTTATGGCGTTTTAACAAGAACGGTCAAAATAGAAATATTTTTGAGAGTTTAATTGTGAGCCAATAATTGAATCTTTTTAGGCTGTTCGTTAAGCAAAAAGATATCTATATTTCAACAACTTAATTATATTTTCAAAAATAATTACATTCAATTGAAAAAACTTTTAAAACAAATTTTACATTAATTTATAGTGTTTTCGATCAACTGATTTTTCACTTGTATTGAGGATAGGCTAAATTATCATTACATCGTTTACAGTGGTGTATATAGATGGAATAGTAATTTAACAAACCTTACCTCTGTGTATTTTCCCATTTCCGTGTAAGTAGGGTCTGATGAACAGCAGTTATCTAAAACATTAAATATACATTACTTTCTATCAAATTCCTACTGGAAAACTTTCTAAAGAACAATGTATTTTAACAGTACCTTTGTCGCAGCACACCTACATACTCAGTTCCATTTCTGTTTTCCATAGTGAGTTTCCATTTCTTTAATAATTTTTCGTAGCACCATACCAGGTTATAATTAAAGCTCTAACGAACAAGCTAAAGTATTTGCATTGTATAGACAAAATTAAGAATGAGAATGCTGGTTTTCTGCAGCAAGCATTTCAGCACTAACAGGGAATTTTCATAAATTCACAATTGTAAAAAACACTGTTAAAAATTGCATCACAACTTTTATAACATATTATCTGCATCTATACTATTTGAAGTGGATCTAAGCTTTGAGGGTAGGGTATTTAGCAATCCGTGCTACGCAAAAATTATAATTTTAAAGTGATGTCATCTAGCCATTATTCATTACCCATTCAAAATTGGAACGCACGGCTGAAAATTAACTGGGTTTTTTTCTTCTGCTAAAAAATGCATGCATAAGGAGCTTATAATTGTTGGTTTGCTTTATTCACTGTTATTGAGTTTCTTTAAAATGCTCTCCTAATAAACATTGAACAGCTGACTAAATAACATCTCATACAATTATTCTCATTGCTTTATATGCTAAACTATACTATTCCTCTACGTGTAATATACAGTGTTGTATGTCTTTTTCCAACCTGGCTAGACCTGTTGTTTGTCTTGAAAATCATAGAATATTAAACACAAAGGACACCTCGCTACCAAATCTGCACTACTTTGATTAAACATGTTGTAGGCTAGATGTAAAAAATGCAGACAGCTTGACCATCTACATTTTGTAAGAAAGAAGCCGGAAGAAATGCCATATAGTTTTCCTCCATAAGAAAAACATAGGAAATGAGATTTAAACGTTTGATATCTTGGGAACTAATCAAACTAAGGCTATTATTTCAAAATAATATTGTTCATTTTAGAGAATTTCCCATAGGGAAGAAGCTATGACCATAGCTCTCATGGCGAGACTTAAGCCCAGGACCATGCTATTTTTTTTTTCTTTAGGTACCCAGAGAAGGTAAATATTCCAATTACAGTATCCTACCAATCTATATCTAATCGACCTTAGACTTACTTTTTACACTTTCTAATAACCTTTTTACAATGTTTCTGTCCGCGGAAGAACCCAATTTCGACGTTTCGTACGATTTTAGGCTGTATTATGACCCTCTCAAACCATACCGTCGTCTAGCTGGGGGATCGGCGTGAATCGGGGTTCTGGGCGGAAAACAAATCACTCAAATACACTTATTTCACTCTCTAATTACAAAATTAACAATAAAAACACTAAGAAACACAGTTTTCCCGATGTTTTTTGGAACGCAATACGACACTCTATAACGTCCAGTCAACAGTGAGGTCGGCAGGCATCTGGCTACTGGGCCGGGGAAATGGGAAATATTGAAGAATCAGGGATTTTTTTGTCTACGATTATGGGTTTTACGTAGAGAGAAACGGGATATTTTAATAGAATCCGGGTTTTAATAGGCTTATTTTAGCAGAGGTTTTAACAACGTTGGTAACAGCTGACTAGGTGAGGACTGAGGAGTAATAATGAAACATTATTCCACAGAGCACCAATCCTCATAATGTCACTTCACTATGCCGATGCAATTATGGGATTCATATTATTATATTATGAATATATATATATATATATATATATATATAATCCCATAATATATATACATAAAATAATGATTCCTATTATTATATTCTTATTATTAAATTATCATTATTATTATGATTATTATAATATTCTGACATGATTTTATTGTAGTTATACGTATATATCACATGAAGATATAAGTGAAACTGCCGACAAAGTGCTCTGTGCAGTTAAGTTAGGTTTTTTATTGATATTTTCACGTCGTTAAATATATTTTATACTATTAATAAAAAACCTAACTTAACTCCGCAGAGTGCTGTATGTCGGCGACTAATACATATAATGTTTTATCGTAATATCCGAGATATTGCCGACATACAGCCCTCTGCGGAGTTAAGTTAGGTTTTTTATTGATATTTTCATGTCGTCAAATATATTTTATACTACCAATAAAAAACATAACTTAACTCCGCAGAGCGCTGTATGTCGGCCATATCTCCAATATTACGATGAAACGCAATGTGTAGGCTATTAGCATTGATTTTATAACTACATATATAATTATAGTTATTATAGTATAGTATATCCTTTTATAATTACGAAGTATATATATTCAATGGTATTAGTTTCAGACAAACAGCGCTTTGCGAAGTTAAGTTAATTTCTTTATTGATATTTTCTCGTTAATAATAGTTATAACTATTAATAAAGAACTTAACTCCGTAGAGCACTGTATGTGGGCAATATCTTGTTTATTACGATGTAACGCAATGTGTATCGGTCGCCTTTATACAAGTTTCACAATTAGTTATATTTTTCAACGATACGGCAGAACCCCAATGTATTTTAATTGATAGTCTAAAACATAACAACTAGTCATTTTACGACAATTAAAAGGGGAAACAATGAGTAATTCTAAGCAGCCTCAACACTCCCATTTTACACGAAGAAAAAATGAAACTATTAGCACACACAGACTAAAATTTTTTGAAAAAACCCCAAACTACATGGGGAATAAATTTTTGAAGTACGTCCCTATAAATATCAAATTAATCCCCAGTGAGACTAAATTTGTCAGAAGTCTAAAAGACTATTTGATAAACAAAGCCTTTTATTCTCTTGAAGAACTTTCTACCTCCCTTTAATAAAAACGAATAAAAAAAATTGTAAACAAATTAGTTATTCATTAATTTATTTATTTTTTAGTCACTATCGTTTCAGTGTTACAGTGCTTTCATATGTCAGGATGATTGTTTTGTATTATTTTTAACATTTTATATGAATTGATACAGGATTGACAAAACATTTTGTGTTCTGTTTTGATTTTGTTTCTGTCTATGCTAGGTCTGTATTTTGTATTTATACGCTGACACTATTACTTGTACCATTTGTACATAGAAATGAATAAAGAAATATGACTATGACTATGACTATGACTAATAATTAATTTTTAATTCAGTTTGATCAAATTAAGTTGAATTAATTTAAAGTAAATAACAAATCTTTGACATAAATTTAACCTTACACCTTAAATCTACAATCAAACAAGCTTTTCCAGTTCAAAATTGTAAATCACGAGAATCTCCCGTTTACCCTAAAATTATCCCAAAATCCCTGATTCCCAAATATTTCTCGTTTCTCCCAGCTCAGAACGTCGATTGTTGTAGACGACAAGGTTGACTGGTGTTTAAAGGGTGCCTTATTTTGGCCAGAAAACGTTAGAAAACGTCGGGAAAACTGTGTTCCTTGGTGTTTTTATTGTTAATTATGTTAATAGAGAGTGAAATAAGTGTATTTGAGTGATTTGTTTTCCCGCCCAGAACCCCGATTCAAGCCGATCCCCCAGCTAGACGACGGTATGGTTTGAGAGGGTCATAATACAGCCTAAAATCGTACTAAACGTCGAAATTGGGTTCTTCCGCGGACAGAAACATTGTAAAAAGGTTATTAGAAAGTGTAAAAAGTAAGTCTAAGGTCGATTTGATATAGATTGGTAGGATACTGTAATCGGAATATTTACCCCAGAGACCAAAAAAATAGTCAAACAGTAGGCAATTATATATATATATAATTTATATATATATAATTTTGTCTGTGAACAATATATATATATATATATATATATATATATATATATATATATATATGTGTCTGTGAACATGATAACTCTCGTAAAAATGGTCCTATCGAGACCAAATTTGGTAGAGACGTGTATTCCTACATTTGCTCGGAATAAAGTGCGTAAACCAGACATATCGGTCAAGGGGAACGGCAAATTAACAGAAAGATAATTTTTTAGTTTTTTAATGTACTTTTTACTAATTTTGGCTATTTCTTCTATAATAGTTGGTATTTGAAGGTCTTTGTGTAGGGTTTTGTTTGAAACAAACCAGGGGGCCATTGACAATTTTTCTTAAAATTTTGGATTGGAATCTTTGCATAATATTTATATTCGATTTACATGAAGACCCCCACATCTGTGCCCCATATGTCCAAA
The DNA here is from genome assembly GCA_023375725.1 of Nephotettix cincticeps. Classification (NCBI taxonomy): domain Eukaryota; kingdom Metazoa; phylum Arthropoda; class Insecta; order Hemiptera; family Cicadellidae; genus Nephotettix; species Nephotettix cincticeps. The sequence goes on along the minus strand of CM041786.1, from coordinate 90,284,870 downwards.
TAGGTTTCAAAATAGAATTATATAGGTATCAATAATTTGTTGTTCATGGTAAGTTTCGATTTACGTTCAAGAAGCCAATCTAGTTTTATTGTTTATTAAATTTAGTTGTTGTCTCTTCATCCAAATATGTGTTTTCCACATCAGTTTGCTGTCTAAATGTATGCCTAATTACTTCTGTAGCGTGAGGGATTTGTGTATTGTTTAATGTAACAGGGGGACAAGAATTTCGATTAAATGTGAATGTAATGTGTGATGATTTTTTTTCATTAATTTTTATTCTCCACGTTCTAAACCAATTTGAAATGTTACTAAGACTCTCTTGTAAATTTAAAGAAGCCTGTACAGGATCTGAGTGAACGGCTAAAATAGCCGTGTCGTATATCACGATAGAAGAAAAATTGAATGAGGGAGAATTTTTTGAATTTTATAAAATAAGCTAACGTGCCATGCCTTATCAAAAGCTTGGCTAACATCCAAGAAGGTTCCAGAACAAAACTGTTTGTTTTCCAAGCATTTGCGAATTGAGTCTGTGATTCGATGAACTAGTTCCACCATCACATGCCCTTGTCTGAAGCCAAACTGATGTCTTGGTAACACCAAATCTTCATCAATCAACATTCTTAGCCATGTATAAAAGTTTTTCAAGCAATTTTGACAAAATTGGCAAAAGAATAAATAGGTCTTTATGAAGTCACATGATGAGGGGGGTTTACCAATTCTGAACTAAAAACATTCCCTTCAGACATATCCAAGATCTAACCTATTTCTTGCAGGGAAGTAAATACAAACATATTTTTACTGATCATGAGGCTGCATATACAGTAGTTAAAAATTTTTTAAATCGCAAAATTCAATGTCATGTAGCATCAATACATAACCAATTTAGTAGATGATTAACATATTTACCACCACGGATTAAATTCAAAAATAAATTATTAATTTACCTCAACACCAATAGTTTGCTTTAATAATCCCCTTCCAAAATTGGGTATCTAACCTTCTAAATATCTTGCCGTAAGAGATTATTATATTTAAGACGGAATGATAAACATACCAGTACCATGACCATTATCTAATATTTGACAGATGGCAGATAATATGGCTGCTTATTGAAATAGTATTTTTTTTTGCCAAAGGCTGGTTCAACTGAAGCATTGTAACTTTGAAGTACACTACCTATTTTTTTTTGACATGGATATGTCTTAGCTCTGGGGGGGATGATGGTGATTTTTAAGATGGAAAATATGTAACAATTTTCCATAGAAACTACCAGAGCTACTTTATTGAATATTTTAATACAAAGGATAAGAAAATCTGTTGAGATGAACTGTAAACATTCGTTATAGATATATCCATGATCTAATCTATTTGCCTCAAGGAAGTAAATACAAACATTTTTTAAGAATAATCTCATCCATTTTTTCCGGGGGATCGAACCTGTCACCTCTTGCACCGAAAGTCTAGCCTCTTGCCTCTAGGTATCTACCTCAAATTTGCTTTAAATTACACTAAAATTTACCTATTACTAAATATAAATTACTATATATGAACATTTATGTTTCCTGCGATGAGTTTTTCTATTCTATAGTAAATAATGTTTAAATTCATCATTTGTTATTCAATATTAAAAAACGTACTTTTTATTGACTAAATTTAAGGTATGATTTATGTCCATTTAAAATCATTAATTTTATTATATTAATTTTGACACCAGGGTGAGGATAAGCTCGGGGTGCATGGGAAGAGTTAAGGGGGCATGGAGGGGCAATGCCCCCCAGACCCCTTGAAAGTTTTTGAATTTTATTAGGTACCAATCTTATCAGTTCTGTTATAATTTTTTATTGGACACAGATAATTTGTTGGGTTGTTGCTGTGGTATTATATTAGTTTTAAGTCTTTTACTTCATTTTAAGTTGTATTGTGACAAAAACTAGAACACCAACTCTCTGCCCCCCACCAACGTGTAACCTCTAACTCCGCCCATGAGCCGGGGGGGGGGTGTTAACAATTCGCGTCATGTGAAAATTTTGCAACGGAAGTGGCGTCATAATAGCTACAAAAGGACAGCTTGATATAGTTTTTTGTAATAAATCCATTTTTAACAAACGATTTATACAGTAGAGTAAGTTTTATTAAGCCAAAGTAAACCCGGCTTAAAGCCGGGCAGTTAGTGAGATAATTGCTAGAACACTTTCAACTGGCATTAAATTTTTTCTTCGTATAAACTCTTAAGGACAATTTCCTCGCTAAATGCCCTCAAAATTGACCCGAGAAATTTAGTTGTTATCAGTCTACTCCGGGAGTAGACTGATGGCAGTGTGTTGTGTTAACGATTAAATTCGTTTACAAAAATGGCACCAAAGTGGAGTGACGAAATGAACTTAAAATTTGTTGAACTATACAAGAATACTTGTTTGAGGTACCGGCGAGACGACCTGTACAAGGATAGGAACGCTCTCGAAACGGCACTCTTTGAAATTACCGAAAACTTTAACGTCCAAGGATTCGGTGTAGCTGAGGTGAAAGCAAACATCAAGTGTTTCCGCGGTACGTTTAATATTGAGATGGGTAAACTGAAAAAATGCCAAGACTGGATGTGGATCAGCGGACATATGTGCTGGCCCTCAAAAATTGAAATTGCCGGTTTTTTATACACGGAATAATCCTGTAAGCTCATGTAGCTATTTCCTGAAGCAAGGAGTGAAAGTGTCTCTTCTAATTTAAGCTTGGATGACAGTGCTTTTCTCATTATGGTATCCTCTTTGGGTATTTTACTTTCAACCATCTGTAAAAAGTTCATCAAATCTCTCCGGACTCACCCTAACATGCTTTATATTCCAACGGATCTTCTATCCGCAGTTCCCTGATCAATTGAGATGACGCACTACGACTGTCTATTTTTGAAATTCTCCTTGTCCACTCCTCCTCTTATTTAACTCCTCTTCTAGCACATTGCAAGAATCACTGAAAAATTCCCGACCCAGATAATTAAACATTAGATTTAGGTCCTCGAGGTACTCGACAGACGGCGAGCACTCGGCCATATTTCGCTGATGACTGCCGTGGCAATAGCTGGCCCCGTGTAAACAGCTATTTTCAACTTGACTAGCCTGCGACAATCTTGCAACCACGAGATGACGATGATTGTCCAATTATAACTGCCATAGTATAAACCCGGCACTTCCTACTTCTTACACAATATGCACATCCTCCCAGACGCACACGTTGCTTGTACATGGCATCCTTAAATTTTTAAAAATAAATATTTTGCGATTTAGTGGGCTGACAAAAGATAAAATATCTCCTATAGTTCTGGTAATTCGATAATTTCGACAAAACCAATAATTGCCATTAATGTTGGCCTGCTATAATTTGGTATAGGGGATGTATATAAAGGGGAACTGATAAATAAAACATAGACAGTACTGCCATGCTACTTGAATTGAAGAAATGTCATTTCCATAGTGATGACATGGTTGGGAAAGGCTGATTTTTAAATTATGTACGTGCGAACTGGCACGTGAGTTCTTGATGCCTTCTTTCGTGATATCGGACTATTCTATTTCATTTTTTCAATGTACACTACCGTGAATTACTAATGCCCGTTATGGTGTTAAATATGTCATTAAATTCGATTGTTAAAATTATTCGATTCATGCCTTTACTCAAGTTTTACATTTCTGTCTCAATGAAAAGATATCAAACTCACAACTAAAAATATAGATGAACTAAGTATCACTCTTTCTTATGATAAATCTTGTTATTATTGTATTATAACTTGATTAGCACAAACTGAAGTAAATGGTTGTCTGTTGGCATATTGACGAAGGACGGGAGAGATTTTTCAATACTTTTAGCGAATTTCCCATAGGGAAGAAGCTGTTACCGTAAGTCTCATGGCGAGACTTAAGCCCGGGACCATGTTATTTTTTCTTCTTTAGGTGCCCAGAGTCCAAAAACAATAGTCGTTAAAATTTATAAATATATATATATATATATATATATATATATATAAATGGAACTTGAAAATGGCCTTTAAAGGTTGAAACATGTTGTTTAAATAAAATAATGTTTATCAAGGATACTCAGTTAATTATTTTAACTTTACTTAATATATATATATATATATATATATATATATATATATATGTGTGTGTGTGTGTGTGTGTGTGTGTGTGTGTGTGTGTGTGTGTGTCTGTGAACACGATAACTCTCGTAAAAATGGTCCGATCGAGACCAAATTTGGTAGAAACGTGTATTCCTACAAATACTCGGACGAGTTCGTAAACCAGACATATCGGTCAATGGGAACGGGTAGTTTGGGGGGGTTTTGTACCCCAAAATGGGGTTTTTGCGTTTTTCACATGTAATTTTTAAAATTTCTAATTTTATCTTTCACCATTAGAATCAGCCTAAAAACTGCACAATTGAGTTTCTAAAAGTTTTTCTCTATCTCCAACGGTTACCGAGATATAAAAAAATCTAAACACAGTTCGTTGTATTTTGGGGATCCAATGTTAATCTTATGAAAGATAAGGACAAATTAATATTTCCCATATTAATCAATATTTTCATATTAAACTTGGTATTTACCTTCATGTTGTTGATACCCACCTGTTTATGCTTAAAAATCTTAGTCTATGTGTTTATCATGGCAGCAAACCTGCATACCCTTTTCCCATGTTAATCTTATAGGGAATAGAAAACTCCTTTATTTATAAGGACGGATGTTGATGAAAGTTGGTATGAATGTTAAAAATAAAAATTATTTATGGTAAAAATGCCTACTTGCAGTGTTCCTCATAGCAGCAAACCTGCACACTCTTTCCCATGTTAATCTTATGGAGAATAGGGAAATAATTCTCATGTTTATGGAGAAATTGTTAAAAAAAACTTGTCATATATTATTATTACCATATTATTGATTTGTAAATTCGCTGAGTATGCAGGTCTGCTGCGACGGGGGTATTATAAATATATTGTAATGTTTTTGTATGTAAACGTGTGTGTTACACGGCTCTACGTTTTTCAAAATATATTTCTGAAACACGGGTTATAAGCAAATAAACATACATTAAATAATATTTTCCAGTAACCAACATTGAACATTGACCCAAATAAGTCTTTACCTTGTAAATTTGTCTGTATTGGGTAAAATTACAACTACTGGGTGTGTTTTTTTAAACGCAACCAACAGTTAAAGTTCAGAAAATCACAGTTGAGCGACTTAAGCTCATAACTTGGCAGTCCTGCTTCCTTTACTTCATTACCAATCAGCTGATAAGCATTGTTGTGACCTGCCTAGTGTACAAAATAGCCATGAATATATAAATAATTGTCTGCGGTAATCTTTTACAAAATACAGTTCAGTATGGTACTTGGCGTCCGGTGTAACTCTGACTCGCCAAAGTCACTTTGTAATTTTTGGCCCCAAACTATAACTATAAACCAAGCCCCAAACAACCAAAATTATACAAACCTCTGAGGAGGTGAATTAGATAAAAGTTAACCTCTGTCTTATGGGGTTTAAAATAACTTACTTAAATCTACAAGAGCCCCAGCTTGAATTCTATTCGTTTTAAATTTTGTTAGATATTAATATTAAAGAATTATTAATTATAAAATAAATAATTCTTCCTTAGGTAAGAATTTCTGGAAATACTTAAGGAAAAAACATTATTTTGATGGAAATATTTCTCTAAATTGTTTTGGAAATGGTTAGACAGTAGAAAACATATTTAGGGATGATACACTGATTTCAGAGATAAAAAAATCTGACTGACGCTGTAGAACGATTTGAAGTGTTATGATTTTAGTTATTTAATAAAAAATAATGTATGTACATTTCTTTGATTAATCGGTATTCTATATGCTGAACATGACCTATCAGCGGCATTGAGCTGTCCATCGGTTCAAATGTGAATGAAACAGTTAAGATGAGGCCAACATATTCGAAAAACAAATTATTAACTTACTCGATTATCGAGAGACGTTGAGAGTCTTTCCAATGTCGCTGATGGACTGACTAGTGACTTGTGACTACCGTACCAACACCACTCGAACAGCTGAGTCACTGTGATAGACAGACAGTGATAATACGAGTAAGTTCATTTACTCGCCAGTAAGCAACAGAGTAAACAAGTCGCATGATTCGTTTCACAATTATGTCAATATAATTAGGATTATATTTGGGGCCAATTGGTTGGTTGAAAATGAAATTAATAAAGCAAAATATATCAAATCAATGATAGTGGTATGATGATATCCCGCTTGCAGCGGTGCTCACTTCTCGTCACGGTCGCTTCCACGGCAAGGTCAACCTGTTAATTTCCTTGAATGAGGTTTTCATAATGACATCGTCTCCATATGGTATATTTTTGTATGAAAATTCTAAATTTTTTGACTGTTTTTATCACTGTCGTCCATGTTAGAAGTATGTGGCATTTTCTAAAAGCGATGTTCGGTGGATGTATGGCTTATAAAATGTTAACTTATATTGTATGGCTTAACTCTGGTGTGGAATAACGTCCGTACTATTGAACCCATCCACCAATATTATAATACGAGAAAGGTTTATATATTTGCACAAGGATCTCGAAAACGGCTCTAACGAATTTCTTTAAATTTTGAAAATAACTAATTTCCGAGTAGAAAATAAGTTCTGGATAGGTCTAATGTCCAGGAAAATTCCGGTTTTCTTGTAATAATAAATTTAAAATAGAAAAAATACTATCAAGCTTATGGAGAATTAAATGTAAACAATACAAGTCAAAACATCTGTTTATTACCGTTTGACAGTAATTGTTGAGTGAAAATGGCTAACAATATGTTCTTTGTACAATGTGACTAGAGGTTTTGCATACACATTTATTTAATAGCAATAAATGAAAAATTATCAAAGTAGTTAACAATTTGTAAAAATTTAAGGGAAAATGACTGTTCGAAATAAAAACGAAGAAAAGTATTTCCAAAATCTATCGTTTTTTATAGAAAACTTATTCATTGTAATGCTTGAAGCCACTTTACAAGCCAATATAGGTGTAAATTAAATTTCCCTTTTACTTTTTGATCCTCATTCTGTATCTAACACAATCAGTTGACCTCAGTTTATTAATAGTCGTACAAATAGTTATGATAGCTCCAACAATAACGCTCGTAAAACATTCTAAACCACATCACAGTATACAGTAACTGCGCCTTAGCTCATTGCCTACGCGGCAGACTAATTCGATAAAGGAAGTTAGATGTTAGATCGATCACAGACCAAGCTCATATATTTTTTATTAGAGTTTATGCAGGTTAGTAAAAAAAGTTTTTGCGTTAATTGTTCAATAAACAACTATCATCATTATTTTTGTTTCAAGAAAGCAGCAAACAACATCATGTTCTGTCACCGACATAATTAAAACAATAATTATTAAACTATTTGTATCATCAGTATTATATTTATTCCCTTAAAATTCTATCCGAGCAAAGCTATGTCTCCAGGTACTGCTACATTAATCCACTAAGACCATCCTCATGATAGCAGTTCGTCATTTAGAGACAAAAGTGGTTCGGATTTTTATTTAGTAGACTTAGTTAGTTATTAGTGGTTTGTCTATAGTAGAGCTATAGTTAGACAATACTGTTGATTAATAGCCCAGCAAGCTATTAATTAACCGTCTTGTCTAAGGAACATCTAAGCCTTAGTCAGTCACAAGACTACAAGATCGCGCCACAATCATCTTACCGGTACACATATTTCTCATTCATGCTTAGCTAAAATGCCTACCTAAGTACGTCACTATTTCAATCTAATCTAATCAAATCTTCTTGGTTCTGCTGATCGCGTGAAAAATTTTAAACATCAACTCCGATATTCTCAAATATACTTCCTTTGCCAGTTTCTACTGTAAAATTCGCTACCTTAAAAGGGGGCATTACAAAATTGCTGGTTCTTAATATCTTCAAAATCAACACATTTTAAAACTATCAACGGACAATGGCGGTAGGTTAACGTTCAAGTTTTGGAAATTTTGAAACGCTACCAACTACCATATTGTTACCAACTTGTTATTGAGATCTGGTTTTGCGGTATTCTTTCTTCATAAAGCCGTTTAGCAATGATATGCAATTATTTTACTTGTGATGTAGCATTCATTTTCTGTAAAATTCATATTTTAGGCTACCGCTTTCCTCAGTATTGGATAACTAATTCTTGCTTTGGATGAATAATTATTTTTTATTTATAAAAAACGCTTGCATCAGATACAAAGAATGGCGCAGACGCTGGGTTTTGGTTTGTTTGGAGCAAGAATGACAGAGCCCAGGAAATGAATTACATTTATGGTCTTATGGAGTTAAGATATTTTTCAAGACTTATTATTTCTAGTTAACTTAGTATTTTTAGAGCACGGATCTAAATATTTAAATATTTGCATTTGGTAACAATGTTTTGGTCTAGTGAGTGGCTATAGTTTAGTCTTTTGAGTCAAGAGTTCTGAGCTGGTTTTAAAAAGCCGTTTGTTCAAGCTAATCAGAAAAAGAACTAGGCCCCTAGAGTTTTGCAAAGGAATAACAGTGCAAAGATACAAAGATTACCAGTTTTATAAAGCATAAACAGCATAATGACTCTGTAAACCGAGCCAAAGTTCACTACAATATACCAGGTTGGTATAGTTGGTAATGTGTTGGCTTCAGATATTATATTGTAGGCTACATTCGTTGGATTCGCGTCTGGCGGCTTCATTTTCTAACCACGGCAAATTAACGTTAACCGTAACCGAAAATCGCGGCTGAATAAAATCACATTGTAAAGTCAGAGTATATTCCCATCACAACTATAGACTTTAAAAACACGGAGAATATTGAAATATCCTAGACTTGGGATAAGCCTTGACACACCAACACCCCTCACCCATCAACAAAGACACAGGGCCGATCCTGTACCCTGTCTGTACTCGACCTTGCCTGTGGCGACAGACCTCCTGCATAACAAGTTCCTCCATGCCGCCGCCGCCGCGACGTGGTCAAGGTTGTGGTTGAGGACCAACAAGTTCACCGTTTGTAATGTGGCCGGAGGCCGGTTAACCGTAATTCCGTAAAACTAATTTTAGAAGGTTCCTTTTTTTAAATCTTTATATTGATTATTAAACTAGCGCAGAGAAAATTATTATTATATTGTAACCACTAACTGACCCGGCGAACTTCGTAACGCCTCACAGTAAACACATATGTTAACTTTAAGATTGGCCATGTTCTGAAGTCAAATAGCAATCTCTTGGGGGCTTCATTGTGAAAGGTTATATATTCTGGGTCGCTGCATAGTGAATAACAATACTGAAACGATAAAACATATTAATATCATTCCCATAAAACAAATAAATCTGAGTGGATTAATTCACAATTTTCAAATCCAATCCAAACCCAAACGAAACCTAACTGTAATACGGCTTTTATAAGAAAGATATACAACAGCTGATTATTATAAACGTAATAATATAAACATTGTAATTATCATATAAACACGTGACTTTAATCAGACAGAAAATAAAAATATAAATACATAATCCCCCAAAACCGTTAACTATTAACGTGGTGAATAAAGCTGTTCATTTTTTACAGTACACATTTACTTCATAGTTTAACATTAATGAATGATTCAGATGACATTGGATAGTAAAGCATACGCTATTGCTAATGAAAAGTAAACCAATCAGCTGTAGCTAATAAATCAAATGTTTTCATTGTAGACAATTTGTAAACAAACTTACTCTCCATAAAGGTTAACATTGGAAATTTAAAACGCCATAAAATGGAAACTTATGGGGTTTTCGAAAATATTTTTTCACTAAAACCTTCCCAGACACATATAGAGCAACTTCCTAAAATTTCATGGCGATCGGATGAGTAGTTTGGCAACGCATATAGGACATACATACATACATACATACAGACAGACATACATTCAATTTTATATATAGAGATGAACATAATAAATGCAATTTTCTATAGTATATAAAATCACGTTTATGTGCATTTTAATTATTATTAATTCTATCAAATCGTTTCTTATACATCTTTGCAGGGCCTTCGCTTTAGTCCGAGGTGGATTTACTTTGGGGTAGTTCGCATCGTTTGTTGAGCAGTACTTGAGACTTGTTTACTTACCTCCCTTAGCGCCAATGTTAAATTAAAAAGATGACTGTGAAATTGTTTAGTCTCTGAATAACTTTGTAATTGGTCTCATTTGAAATGTGTCATAATAATGTCACATCATGATGCCAATAAATCCATATCAAATTAAAATTTCAACTTTTTCTTTAACGGAATGAATAAAATGCTTTTGATAAAAATTGACACAAAAATATTGACACATTCCAGAACGGTGTGAAACACATAGACATAGAGAAAACACATAAATATAGATATAAATACATACACCTGTTCACATATAGACTGCTCTTAATTAAATATATTTTATAATGTATTATTATTGTTTCAAATTAACTCTAAGAATCTTTAATTTGAACATTCATAATTGCAGAGAAACAAGTTGATTTTACTGGAATAAAAATCAGAAATGACGAAGGTAATGCAGCTCTTAATATCAAATGCATATTATACTGAAAATAGTTTTGCATATTATTATATAAGTAATCGGTTATAGTAACTGCAGTCTTTCTCGTCTTTTGGGTTTATGTAAACTTTAATCACGTTTTAGCGAATTCCCTTTGGGTAGAAGCATTTCCGTAGGTCTCATGGCGAGACCTAAGCCCGGGATCATGTTAATATTTCGTTTTGATCATGTTTTCTATCTCGTTCGTATTATATGTAAATTATACCACATCATGTTTGATACTTCAGAAATTGTTGATACTATTAACATAGGGGAGAGTGGTACAATTCCGCCACCCCTTGATTTCGTCACTAAATATTGAGATATTGTATGAGACAGTGCTGTCCCATAGCGGCCTAAAGGGGAATCTTCGGTTAGTACTCGAGCGGTGCTTGGTTTATTTAACCTTGGAAAACTATTGGTATCGAATTAGTTTCCTCTACATCCAGTGCTATTTCCACCTGGCATATAATTTGAGATATGTACCCGATTGTAGTATATTATCTAATTATCTGTCTATGGCATAGCTCAAGTATTAGGGGAGATATGTGTGCATTTCCTTTATGATTGGTCTAACCGTTCAGAAGTTATAACGTTAGTCCGCCATTTTGTGCAAATGGTCACTCATGCGTGGGGCAATTACGTCATGTGGCGATATTGCTCCATACATTAATTTGGTTATTAAATAGACCATTTGTGGTTTACAGATGGTTCGATCGAGAGAACGAACGTCGCAAATGGCGAAACGGAGTGGAAAGAATCTTAAAAAACATTGGAGCAGTACACAATGTTATTTCAAGAAAACCCCGCTTTAAATTTTGGAATTCCGAGGTTAACTTTGCGGGATCGTTTGAAGAGTGAAAGTATGATTAAGTCATCTTTAGGTCAGAAAACATTGTTTCCTGCTGAGCAAGAAAAAGAGATTGCTGATCACGTGATACTGCTGGCCAAGATACTTTACGGTATTACTACAACTGAATTGAGACGTCTAGCGTTTGACTTAGCTGAAAAACATGGACTAAAACATGATTTTAACAGGAATACCAAAATGGCCGGTGTAGACTGGTTACGAGGGTTCCTATGTAGACACAAGATTTCCTTAAGGAACCCTGAAGCCCCCAGCTTGAACCGAGCAATAGGATTCAATAAGATCGAGGTCGATTTATTCTACAATTACTTGGAAACAGTGATTACAAAATGTAATTTTCCAGCCAGCCGCATCTACAACATATGGATGAGACTGGGATTTCAACTGTTCAAAAGCGTGGGAAGATACTTGCACCTTGGGGACAAAACCGAGTAGGAGGCATTACAAGCTGGGAAAGAGGAAAAATATTACCGTTGTGTGCACGATGAATGCATCAGAAGATCATGTGCTCCCAATGTTGATTTATCCTAGGAAGCGCATGAGTCCACTTTTACAGAGAGGAGGACCACCTAATCAATTTACCGTTGTTCCCACAATAGGGGGACTAACGAAGAGTTATTTCTGGAATGGTTGAAGCACTTTAAAAACCTGCGAAGCTGAGTGAAGGTGATCGAGTCCTGCTATTGATAGTTAATAATGACAGTCATATTTCTCTGGAGTGTTTTGAATGTTACAGAAAACACCACTTCCATATTGTATCAATTCCGCCGCACATCTCATATCATCTACCCTTAGATGCGGCATTCTACGCACCATTGAAAACTACTTTTAATAAGGAGAGTGATTATTTTATGAAGACAAATCATCGCCAGAAAATAACCCCCTAAGATATCGCCTCAATATTTAGCTGTTTAAGAGTAACCACTTTACAAAAGGCTGTATCCGGTTTCGAAGCATCTGGAATTCATCCTTTCAACCCACACAAGTTTTATGAAGATGACTTTGCTCCGGCCCAATCTATTGTTGATAAGTTACATTGTTACACATGGATCGAGGACAGAGAAGACATCTCTGCCGACACATCGACTGCTGTTGTTCAATTGCACTACCACTGCAGCACCTTCTACTGATGGGCTGCTCACCACCACAGATACTATCAACCACACTCCTCCTTCCATCGTTAACGATGATAGACTACCAAATGAAGATGATTCAAATCCGAAGAATTTGCACAGTAGGCCTATTACAGATTTTTTTTGAATCCTCAACCAGGACCATATGAGTGGATTCCTTGAAGAAAAGTGTATTGAGGACTTTTCACCTTTGCCTAAGCCAAAAGAGATTCCTGTAAAAGTACAGAGGGATCGGAAACAACATTCAGTCATTTTGACCTCCACCCCAATGAAAACGATTACCACAATCTTATAAACGATTACCACTCCATCTTATAAAATTGTAAAATCTGGTAGCTATACGAATTTTAAACAGATAACGAATTGTCATTATTAATTTATAGGTGATATTTTCCTGTCATAGTTAATTTAAACAAATTAACGGCACTTACTACTCACTCTCACTACATAAACCTCTCCTGACTCGCACAGCTGTTCACCAAAACGAAAGTAACTAAAAATGTTGATCATTAGTTGGATATCATGAAGCATAAAAATATCAAAAAGCAGCAATGGGTGGCTTGAAAATTTTTAAAATACCCCCATCGCAGCAGACCTGCGTACTCAGCGAATTTCCAAATCAATAATATAATAATAAAAAGATATGACAAGTTTTATAAATCTGTCCATAAACATAAGAATTATGTACCTATTCTCCACAAGATTACCATGTGAAAGAGTGTGCAGGTTTGCTGCTGTGAGGAACACTGAAAGTAGGCATTTCTACCATAAAGAATTTTTATTTTTAATATTTATACCAGCTTTCAACAACTTCCAACTTTATCAACATCTGATCATAAAATAAAGGAATTTGCCTATTCCCTATATGATTAACATGGGAAAAGAGTATGCAGGTTTGCTGCCATGATAAACACATAAACTATGAGTTTTAAGCATAAACGGGTGGGTATTAACAACATGAAGGTAAATACCAATTTAAATCCAAAAATATTGATTGGTTTGGGAAATATTAATTTTTCCTTATCCTCCATAAGATTAATATTAGAGCCCAAAATACAACGTACTGTGTTTAGATTTTTTAATATCTCGGTAACCGTTGGAGATAGAGAAAACTTTGAAGAACTTAACTGTGCAGTTTTTAAGCTGATTCTAATGGTGAAAGATAAAATTTGAAATTATTTAAAATTACCGTATAGGTTTTATAAAATTACACCGTTATAGGTTTTTGGGAAAAATGCAAAAACCCCCATTTTCGGGTACAAAACCACCCCCAAACTACCCCTTCCGATTAACCAATATATCTGGATTACGAACTCGTCCGAGCAAATGCAGGAATACACGTTTCTACCAAATTTGGTCTCGATCGGACCATTTTTACGAGAGTTATCGTGTTCACAGACACACACACAAAGACGTTCATAACTACTCATGAACGATTAGGGATTGGCACAACGCAACAAAAAGTGCAAAAGAGCAAAAAGTGAACATTCATTGTCTCAATAATCTGACTCGTTTAGCTTTCTTGCATAATATAGTGAGTCCATGTTCTTCTGCGACGCGAGCCACCACTACTAGGTCTAGTCGTAGGCTGCGGGCCGCAAGGAGTTTGAGCATTCGAGTAACAGAATCCTTGGTCAGGTTTTAAAAGTTTATGCCAAAAAGTCCAAGTAAATAGTAATAGAGTTAACGATGCAAATTATATCAATTACTGAAGGAAATAAGTGAATTAGATATGACACGCAGGACGTCATCTTGAAACGCATTAAAAGAGTGAGATAATTTGTTAACTATTGAGGTCTGAAATCCATTTTATGCACCCAATAAACGATTTTATAACCATTAAGGTAGAAAATATCAAACTTGGAAATAATATGAACTTTGCTGTGAATAATATTTACGAACGTGAATTGTATAATTGTGTTTAATACGCAAAAAACGTTAGAAAGAATATGTTCTTAAAGAAATCACATGCAATAGTCTCAAACCAAAATGCCTAACACGGAAATCAGCCTAACATACGAACTAATAATAGTGTAAACTAAAAACATAAAAATGTTTACTAAATTCGATATATAATATACTCTGATAAAAAGATTAATATAGAATTAAATATGTCTAATACGTGTCGCTCAAGTGCCGTATCTAATCGCGGACGACTTACCGAGTGAATTATTAGTAGGCTCTATATCCAGCACGGTGTGAACCCCCGCTAGTGTCTCGGCAGGCTCGACCTTCACCATCGTCCGGGAGCCGGGAGGTGACTGCTCTGCTCGTGCTCGATATACTCGCTACTGGCACGGACCTTGAGCCTTGAGCCTTGAGGTGCTGCGGCGACCTTGCGCGGCGGGCACTGGCTCACTGGTTCACTGGCTCACCTTCCCCCGAGCAACCACTACCCTTACAGTATAGTAGCCATAACAAATGCTCATGATGTATGGCCGAACATACATCCAAATTATATACGGTATTCAATATTTCACTTATTGATGAAACTATAAATTAATAACAAAAGAATTATGAGGAATTGGTAAAACAGAAAATACACATGGATGCGTACTGCATCTGCCGTACATGCACCTGCATGCATACTCAGGAATATTTGCTTTACAAACTATTTGTAAAGCCGCTATGCCATATTTGACCAGTTATTCTGTATTGGCTGTGGCATGCACGATTAAAAAAACTTTTAAATCCCGAAATATAACAAAGATAACTTTCAAATCGAAACTTGCATATAAGTATAAATATGCAAAATAGGTACCATAAACATGTTTAAATATTATGTATTTCATAAATTTATATCTGAAGCACATAATATTAAACGTATTTATTAACTTATGTACTGTAATTTTACAATATTATAATTAATTTATACGGTGGCATCGTCCTGTTATCCAGCTATTTGAGATCACGAATTGTGGATAGTTGTATGCGATGGTCGGTGGGTGTAGAATGCTCTACAGAAAAACTTTTTAATTCTTTCTCTACTTGTAGAATAGTGTTCAACATTTCCTATTTCCTAAATTGTCGAGGGAAGTAGATACTAGGAGGGAATATACCCGTATACACCAGAGTCTAGGTAATCTTAACCCCTGTAATCTGAACAACCTGATTAGGAAAAAGGTTATAGAGTTAAATTAAAAACGGAGCAATTAAATCACAATAATTATAACATTTTAATCTACGGCATGGTTACACAAATTTTACATTACCGCATACACAATGTTAATAATATACAATGACTCACTTTGTAGAACATTATAGTTCAATTATCAAACATTTTTTATTTTTAACATTTATACTAACTTTCATCAAAATCTGTCCATAAATAAAGGATTTTGCCTATTCCCTATATGATTAATATGGGAAAAGAGTATGCAGGTTAGCTGCCATGATAAACACATAAACTATGATTTTTAAACATAATTGGGTGAATCTCAACCACATGAAACGAAATATAAAGTTTCATTCAAAAATATTGATTGATAAGTGAAGTATTAATTTTTCCTTATCCTCCATAAGATTGACATTGAAGCCAAAAAATACAACGTACTGTGTTTAGATTTTTTAATATTTCAGTAACCGTTGGAGATAGAGAAAACTTTAAAGAAATAAATTTTCTAATGGTGAAAGATAAAATTTTTAAAATTACATATGCAAACCCAAAAAACCCAATTTTTGAGTACAACCCCCCCCCAAACTACCCATTCCCATTAACAGATATGTCTGGTTTACAAACTCGTCCGAGCAAATGTAGGAATACATGTCTCTACCAAATTTGGTCTCGATCGGACAATTTTTACGAGAGTTGTCGTGTTCAAAGACACACCTGTATATATATATCCAAATTTTAACGACTATTGTTTTTGGTCTCTGGGCACGTAAAGACAAAAATATAACATGGTCTCGGGCTTAAAACTTGCTTTGAGACCTACGGTGATAGCTTCTTCCCTATGGATTCTCTAAAAAGACCAAAAGAATTCATAATTTTATACCTCTAAACATAGTTCAAACTAGACAACAGACAGTTATTAGACGGTTAGAAATCTTACACTTGAAAGGAATTAGGTATCATGCGTTGTGCTTTGTTATTCTTCGTACCATGTCTTTGACCGCCGCCTCTTCTCTCGGGCGCTTTCTCACTCACCCTCGACGAAATCCCTGAAATCCCCACCTGGGAGGACAGCAGTTGCCAAAAGTCCAGACCACGGGTTTCGACACTTTTATGCCCCCTTGTGATGAAGAATGGGATAGGCGAGGTTGCCAAAAGTCCTAGACTCCCGACTCTTCATCATCGCTTTTTGGTGAACTATTTTTCAAACATTTGAGTTCATCTACAGCAATGACAGCGATTGCGTAAAAAGTAGGCCTACAGACGCACTGTTTTATCATTGTTTGTTTTTAGTTATTTAGTTTATTTTTTAGCTATTTTTACTTTCTCCCCTCATACATAGTATATGGAGAAAGTATTGTTTTCGTCAAAATTTTCGAATTTGAGTTGAGGGTGGATATATCCGTTTTGTGGTCCCCTGAATCCAAAAAAGTGGGTTTTGACGTGATGTCTGTCCGTCTGTGTGTGTGTGTGTGTGTGTGTGTGTGTACAGTGCCACAGCCTACCCCGTTGGTCCGATTTAGATGAAATTTGGCATGTATATATATATATATATATATATATATATAATATATAATATAATATATATATTATATTATATATATTGTTTTTGGTCTACAGTAATAGCTTCTTCCCTATAGAAAATTCGCTAACACGACACATAATAAACGGTGTCAGTGGACTAACACATACTTTCTCCCTTAAGTCAATTTAAAAAAGAAAATCTGTAATAAAACTATTCTTCAAATTTTATCTAAATATTATTTAATAATTTATTGTTTCAAAAATAATCATCCCATTTCTGAAAATAAAAACAAGAGAGACAAGTTAAATTAATTGTTCGAATTGTATGGGGGAAACATCCCCCCCCCCGATAATACAAAGCTTTTTTGAGTTGGTTCTGTTCGGTGATTTGACCTTACGCTTCATACCAAGTTTTATGGAAAACGGTTGGAAAATAAGGAAGAAATTGATTTTTTAATATTCTCCATAAGAATAACATTGGGCGCTTTCAGACAACGTACTGCGTTTATCATGGACAGTAAATTTAACTTTTCTCTGAAAACGTTAGTCGTAGACAAATAATTCCAATTACTAATTTGTTTAGTTTTTACCTGGTTTTTTTAAAACAATAGTCTTTAAAATTTATGTATATGTATATATATATATATATATATATATGTATATATATATATGTATATATATATATGTATATATATTAATATACATGTAATAATATATGTATAAATAATAATGCTCCTTTATGGTCAGATGTTGATGAAAATTTGTACAAATTGTCAAAATAATAATTGTTTATGCTATAAATATGCCTACATTCAGTGTTCCTCACAGCGGCTAACCTACACACTCTTTCCCATGTTATTCCTATGAAGAATAGCTATTACTGTAGACCAAAAACAATAGTCGTTAAAATTTATGTATATATATATGTATATATATTAATATACATGTAATAATATATGTATAAATAAATAAATATATATATATATATGGAAAATAGGAAAACTCCTTCATTTATGGACAGATGTTAATGAAACTTGGTATAATTGGTCAAAATAAAAATAGTTTATGCTAGAAATTCCTACTTTCAGTGTTCCACACAACAGCTAACCTGCATACTCTTTCCCCATGTTAATCATGTGGAAAATAGAAAAAACTCCTTTATGGTCAGATGTTGATGAAAATTTGTACAAATTGTCAAAATAAAAATTGTTTATGCTATAAATATGCCTACTTTCAGTGTTCCTCACAGCGGCTAACCTACACACTCTTTCCCATGTTATTCCTATGAAGAATAGGCAAATAACTAATTAATATACGAGTATTTATTGACAGATATTGATAAAACTTGCCGTATAGTATTACTATTACATTATATATTTGGAAATTCGCTGAGTACTCAGGTCTGCTTCGACGGGGATATTTTATATATTTCTAATGTCCATAATGGTCTGTACAGGAACAGTTGATGCCGTTAAGGCAAAACCTACATGTTGATATGGAAATTAACTTGTTGAAGGTGGGATTTCACTATAAATTTGAGCAATAGACCTACTTTTCTGGAACAGACATGCTGGATTGATAATCTGACGTGTTAGGGGTAGATGGCACAAAAACACACTGGGCTGGTCACACAAAAGTTTATTTGGATAAGTGGTCCCTTGATGAGTAGGTAATGGAGTGAGAACCACAGATACTGTAACCTGATTAATTAATAGTCATCAGCCGTGCCTGTCCTTAATAATAACAAGAAATATCCCTGTCGCAGCCTGCTGCGTACTAAGTGACTTTCCAAATCAATAATATAATAATAATATGTGATGAGTTTTGTTAATATCTGTCGATAAATATGAGAGTTTGCCTATTCTCCTTGATAAACATAGGAAAGAGTATGCAGGTTTGCTGCTGTTTTTTCATCAAAGGAGTTGTTTCTGCAGTGCTTGTGTCTGAGAGACAAAACATTGCCAAAGATACTACTTAGATGTTCTACGCCGCATTTGTGATGCAGTGTGTCCCGATTTGTGGGCCACAGACTCTTGGTGGCTCCATCAGGACAATGCTCCAGAGCATTTTTGTTAAAGGCTCCTTGACAAAACATGGCATTCCAGTACAACGCAAGGCCTACTTACCGGATATGGCACTGTGTGTCTTCTGGCGGTTCTCTACATTACAGCTGCTGCTTTAAGGGACCTGGTTTCAGAGCAGAAGTGAGATAATGGAAAATGTGACAACTGGTCTGAAGTATATTAAGAAAGAAGAGTTCCAGGCTTGTTTCCAAGGGTAGTAGGATTGCTGGAATAAGTGTGTGAAATTCCAAGGGGACTATATTTTAAGGGGTTCATATGTTAAAACAAATTAATCAATAAATTATGCCTTTCCTTAAAAAAGGTTGGGTACTTTTTGAACAGACTTTGTATGTTTTGAAAATGTGGCCATTTTTGACTGAATTGAGGTATAAATCTTTATTTTTTCCAATTCGCTTCATTTTACCTTATAAAATGAAGTATCGCTCAACAAAGCTAATACATTAGATTTAATAATTATTTTTCTTTTCCTACAATCTAATTTTGAGAGAAGGGACAGTAGCCTGTTTAATCTCAATGTAAATACAGAATATTGGTTCATTAAGTTATACTAAACATATGGCAGCTTTATTTCATACATGCATATCAACATAATAATTACCATTTCCTTGAGGCTTTCAAGCCAATAGACAATAGACAATAGACAATTTCCTTTATTTGTAATTTCATTAAGAAATACAATGGCGTCACAAAAATCTAGAAATGTTTAACATTTAGATTGTTTAATACATTTTCTTTGTGTTAAAAGTTCACAATTGGTCAAAAAGCTCCTTAAGGGAGTACACTGGTCGGTCCACAAGCCAGTCCCAGAGTTGCTGTTTTAGTTGGTTTCCTGTAGCGTTCTTGAGGTTGTTTGGAAGGGCGTTGATGATTTTGCAGCCAATATAAGATGGTTTTCTGCTGTATTGTGTAGTGTGATGGATCGGAAGGCTGTAGTCGGCTGCTCTTCTGGTGTGGTAGGAGTGAAAATTTTCATTTCTGGGAAGGTTTAGTTTTTTTGTGTACAGGACAACTCCATGGATGTAGAGTGCTGTCACTGTTAGGAGCTTAAGGGATTTAAATGCTTCTCTGCAGCTGTCTGAGGGCCCAAGGTCGGAGAGTGCCCTGACGGCTTTTTTCTGGAGCATCAGGACTTTGTTGAGGTTTGCCTCTGATGTTCCTCCCCAAGATATTAAGCCATACCTTATGTGTGATTCTATTACAGCATAGTATGCTGTCTTAGCCATTTCCAGGCCTCCTATCCATTTCATCCTCTTTATTACATAGACCCCAGATGCAAGTTTCTTGGTCAGGTTGTGTATGTGATCGTTCCAGGAGAGGTCTTCATCAATTGTCAGGCCCAGCAGTTTTGAGTTTTTTTCAATGGTTATTTCAGGAATTTCTTGGATTTGTTCATGTTTTCGGCTAAAATTTAACTGGGTTGTTTTTGATGGATTGATTGCCAGGTCATTTTGAAGGCAGTATTCAATAAGTGGCCATTTGAATCACTAATTCTCTGTCTATTTCCTGTTGTAATTGTTACTGTACTGCACATTGTGTTGTGTCAGATTATATTCATTTTATTAAATAACTAGCTGACCCGGCGAACTTCGAACCGCCTAACAGTAATGTACGTCTTGTAACTTATAGATTAACTTAATTGGATATTATTTATTTAATAAATTTTATTTGTTGTTATATGATTGATTGAAACTCTTATGTTTGTTTTCAGCTGAAGTTTCTTCATATAGCTCCACAGTTTTGATGATTTAAGGCAAGCGTTTATTTCATTGGCGGCAGTTGATCTTGGAATTACTGGCAGTGTTTGGCGGAAATCGCCAGACGGTAAAATAATTGTGTCTCCAAAAATCTTGAATCACTGCGCAGATCTTTCAATGTTCGGTCTACTTCCAATGCACGTTTGTATGCCATTGTGTATTCGACCCAGATTATGATTTTAAATGATACTAAAACTTTGGCCATTGCTGAGTGCTTTGCATTGTTACATTTTCATTGCTCAATAGTTTGAAGGTCTAATGGCAAATCCACACTGAATGAGCCGTCCGGCATCCTTTTAACAAGAAGCAACTGCTATCGCAATGTTGGATCTGGCATGAATAGTTGCAACATAAAATACCCCTGTCGCAGCAGACCTGTGTACTCAGCGAATTTCCAAATCAATAATATACTATGGCAAATTTTATAAAAATCTGTCCATAAACATGAAAATTATTTGCCTATTCTCAATAAGTTTAGATTAGATTAGATTATTTGAAATGGCGACCATACCACAAGGTATGTATTTTAAGCCAAGTATGAATGAGGAGTGAATGTGAGATGATTGTGGCGCGATCTTGTAGACTTGTTGCTGACATCTGTTTTAATATGGGAAAGAGTGTGCAGGTTTGCTGCTGTGAGGAACAGTGAAAGTAGGCATTTCTACTATAAACAGTTTTTATTTTTAACATTTATACTAACTTTCATCATCATCTGTCCATAAATAGTTTGCTATTCCCTATGTAATTAACATGGGAAAAGAGTATGCAGGTTTGCTGCCATGATAAACACATAAACTATTATTTTTAAGCATAAACGGGTGGGTATCAACAACATTAAGGTAAATACCGAGTTTAATCTAAAAATATTGATTAATATGGGAAATATTAATTTTTCCTTATCCTCCATAAAGATTAACATTGGAGCCCTAAAATACAACGTACTGTGTTTAGACTTTTTAGTATCTCAGTAACCGTTGGAGATAGAGAAAAACTTTAAGAGAAAGTTAATTGTACAGTTTTTTAAGCTGATGGTGAAAGATAAAATTTGAAATTTTAAAAATTACATGGGAAAAATGCAAAAAACACATTTTTGGGGTACAAAACCCCCCAAACTACCCCTTCCGATTGACTGATATGTCTGGATTACGAACTCGTTCAAGCAATTGTAGGAATACACGTTTCTACCAAATTTGGTCTCTAACGGACCATTTTTACAAGAGTTATTGTGTTCACAGACACACACACACACACATATATATAAATTTTAACGACTACTGTTTTTGGTCTCTGGGCACCTAAAGAAGAAAAAATGGTCCTGAGCTTAAGTCTCGCCATGGGACCTACGGCAATAGCTTCTTCCCTATGGGAAATTCACCATAAGAGTATGATATTTTTATCAAAGGTTGTAGCTTTTTTGTAATTTACGTAGAGGAGAAAGTGTTGAGAAAAGGAACGTGTATTATAAATTCCATCATCACCATCATTGTTGTGATTTCATTGTATAATTTGATTTCTACCATACTGACTTTACCAAACAAGTATTCTAAATAATAAAAATTGTAGTACATTTATTGTGAATTTCCCATAGGGAAGAAGCTATTACCGTAGGTCTCATGGTAAGACTTAAGCCTTAAGTCATATACAGGGTATCTATAAAAGAACTCCGGGGTTTAAGACAAAATATTTTAATAAAGTAAAAATCGTACATACATGTTTTATACATGATTAGAAAGCTTACATTTTCAAGATTTTTTAACAACTTAGTAAAGTTCAATGTGAGCTCCGTGAATGGCACGGCACACGTCGAAACGGTATTCTACCTCTTCCCATGTCCTGGCGAGAATGTCTGGGGAAGCGGACGCCACGCAATTCACTATTCGTTCTCTAAGATGGCGAACATTTCAAATTTTCTCCACATACACAAGATTCTTGATATGCCCCCAGAAGAAAAAGTCCAACTCAGTCATATCAGGGCTTCTTGGTGGCCATGGAATAGGTCCTTCCCTTCCAATCCACCAGTTGCCGAAAGGAGCGTCCAGTGACTTACGCACACGCAAACTGAAGTGTGGCGGTGCCCCATCTTGTTGGAAGTAAACTAAACCTTTCTCTGCCTCAATGGCATCCAACTGAGGATAAACATACTTCTCTAATATGTCACAATAGACATCACCATTGATATACCTTTCGGCAAAAATGAAGGGACCTATGACTCTGTCTTAACGCAACTTCCTTGAACGCACTTAACCACTGACGAATTGTTTTGTCTGTAGACGGGTCAACATCATAGCTCCGTCAAAAGTTTCTTTGTACAGTAACAACAGAATTAGTTTCTATGAGCCAAATAACACATGAGCCTTTTGTTGAGGCGTCGACATAGCACGGCAGTCCAGACAACACGACAACACTGACTGCCTGCCGCAGCCGCTACTTCATTTCAAGGTCAACGCTCCGCAGCGCTGCCAACTGTTGAGAGAAACATTCCCAATTGGTATGAGTAAAACTCTTTGAGCTGTTTGTTTCAAAGGAATTGATCAAATTTTGTTATCTTTTATAGTTAAAAAAAATTTTTAAACCCCGGAGTTCTTTTATAGACACATATTGGTCAATGGGAACGGGTAGTTTGGGGGGGGGTTTGTACTTAAAAATTGGGTTTTTTGAGTTTTTCATATGTAATTTAAAAACTTTTTAAATTTTATCTTTCACCATTACAATCAGCTAAAAAACTACACAATTTAGTTCCTTAAAGTTTTTCTCTATCTCCAACTGTTATTGAGATATTAAAAAATCTAAACACTGTACATTGTATTTTGGGGCTCCAATGTTAATCTTATGGGGGATAAGAAAATACAGTATAATCTGTTTAATATAGCTTACCTTAAAAGTCGGATTAAATCCACATTCTTCAATAATGTCTGCTTCAAATGATGTCATTTGAAACAAGCAATTGTATTTTCATTGTGTTTGATAGAAACTGTTTTGATTCTTGTGTTTCGTCACGAAGCAATGAATGTCACGGCTCAGGTGGTGGAGTCAAAAATGGCAATTTAACTTTGCCATTAAGGCAGCACATTCCGGGCCCATCACCAGGAAACTTTAATGCATTACAGTGTTTGCAAACAACATCCATTGGACCAATAGGAACTGATGGATGCGAGCTATAAACAATTCTGCAATCATAATAAATCGCTGTTCAATTCAAACCAACACTTGAAGCATTTCTTCTTGCACGTCAAATATTATCTTGCTGTTGAACTGAGTGATTGGCTCGATGATTTCTCATTGCTAACCGAGCCGTTTCTCTTTCTTCTTGTATTTGAGAAGAGTCGGGTCATGCCACCACGGTGTTGTTCTCATGCAATTCCACATTCTCCTTCAGAGGATTAATTTGAAATGTTCCGTTTTCGAATAGCTTTACATGTATGTCTTGAAAGATGAAATCTTTTGGGTCTCGGCGTTGTTTATAACAATTCTCACTTAAATATACACATATAATAAAACTATAATACTATATATAACTATAATATAGTAAATGAAACTCTAACAAGAGAAAAAACAGCAACTCATAACTGCACTTGAACAAACTAATCAATCAGTAATCTATAAATGCTTATTTCCAAACAAAAATCAATATTCGCCGGAAATGACGCACAATGACGTTGGCTGTAGAGGTGAAAATAAAGCAACACAAAATCAGCTAATGATAAAATATTCACATTGTTGATGTATGCATACAATCAAAATGTATCACATCTTTTCCTCATAAACTTAACATACCCAAACTTTACAGGCCAGTGGGGCTTAGCCATAATGTTAAGTTTAATGAAAGCAATCATGTGTTTTTGTAATTGTTGCATTTGTTTATTTTTATGTTATTGTGTCTCTGAGGTTCTTGATGAGAGTTGTAATGTTTGTAGTTAAATAAATTTGTGTTTTATTAATCACAATTACTTTTTTATCCAGCTACTGCGCCAAGTGGTTATGGGCCCAGAGTCCTTGGAAGTATTTTTCTTTTTTTTAATTTAGATTTGTATTTTGTACTTGTGAATTAAAGTAATGTCAGTTGTTATTTCTGAGAGGCTTAACATCCTCATAGTTTCTGAAAATGCTTAACATCCTTTGAGTGTGGAAAGAAAAGTTTGTGTGTTGAAATTTAAATAGTTACTTTTTTTATGAAATATCAGTTTTTTACTGAGGCTTAACATCTATATAAATGGAAATGCAGAATACAGTTATCAAATTAAAATCTGCAAACATTTGGGACTTATGGAAGTTTCAAACCAGAGTTTCATTACAAGCAAAAGGTTTGTATGGTATTGTAACAGGAGATATTGTTAAACCCAGTGTCGAAGAAGAGAACTATGAAAGAAAATTAAAAGAATGGTTTGAAAAAGATTACAAGGCTCAGGACATTATAGTGTCAAGGTTGGATGAGGGACCAATGTCACATGTTCTAAGCTGTGATACTGCTGAAAAGATTTGGAGTAAGTTACTCATCGTTTATGAGAAAAAGTCTGATGTAAGTATACATTTACTTCAACAAAAATTCTTTAATCTGAGCTATTCTGGAGAAGGAATGTCTGTTTTTCTGTCTAAAGTAGAAGATATAGTGAACCAGATTAAACAGTTGGATAAGAGCAACGCGGTTAGTGACAGTATGATAATCACCAAAGTTTTGATGGCGTTGCCATCTTCGTATTCTTACTTTATTAGTGCTTGGGACTCTGTACCTGTTGAAAATCAGACAGTAAGTTTGTTGAATGCGAGGCTGTTGATTGAAGAAGAAAGAATGAATGCGATGAATGCAAACAATAGGCATACTAACTTAGGTGAGGCAGCACTGAAAGTCCATTCGTTACGGAAGTGTTTTAGTTGTGGTAAGTCAGGCCACATGAAGGACACTTGTCCATCAGGTGGAGGTAGACAACCAGGAGGTTTCTTCAAACAATCATTTCGTTGTCATTATTGCGACAAACCAGGTCACATCAAGAAAAATTGTTATAAATTTAAGAAAGACGTTGCAAATGGGACTAATAAAAGTAATGTGGAAAATTATGTCAGTTCAGCTTTTTCAATTGGTAGCGATTTGCCTGATAATACTTGGTTTTTGGACACAGGGGCAACTGAACACTTGTGTAGCAATAGAGATTTGTTTTCATCTCTCAGTAACTACTCCGATGAGAGATTTGTCAGATTTGCCAATGACAAAGTTTTACCTGTAACAGGAGTTGGTCATATAGATTTAATGTCAAAAATTGAGTCAAAAGTGAGTTGTAATGTGGTATTCAACCCGTCATCAGAAACCACAGTGGCTAAACCAGTTTATATAACAATATTTGAAGGAGATGAAGAAAATGAGCTCTCTGGTGAAAACAATGGTGAGGAAGGGAGAGAAGAACAAGATGAACCAGAACATAATGAGCGAATAGAAATATGTTCACTTCAAAATGAAGAAGAAACTGAGGAAGCAATTGAAACAGAGAGAAGTGATAAAGATACGGAAACAATACATTTACGAAATCGTGAGCAGTTAAAAAGACCAGAGTGTTTCTGTGATTATGAAATGAATTTTATGTGTTTGACTGATTCTGGAGACCCTCAATCACTGAAGGAGGCGATGAGGAGCGATTATGCTGTTAAAAGGGAAGAAGCTATGGCTCAAGAATTGAACACTTTAGAGAAAAGTAATACATGGACGGAGATTGAACGTCCAGAAAATGTTCAAACTATTGATACCAAGTGGGTGTTCAAAATAAAGAAAAATGAAAAAGGTGAACCCAAATTATTTAAGGCCAGATTAGTTGCTAGGGGGTTCCAACAGAATGAAATCTTTGAGTTTTCTGAGACATATGCCCCTGTAGCAAGATTGAGCACTCTGAAAATTTTTATGAGTACAGCAAATCAATTGAGCCTTCCTAAAAGGCAAATCATTGCTGAAGTACCTTCTTCCCGCACTCAACTTCTCCAGTCAAGCAGTGATGACGACATTTTGTCAGAGAAGAAAAAGAAAAAGAGGAAAAAGAAAGTAAGATTGAAAATTTTCAAAAAGATGATGAAACATTTGGAAGAAGTAGCGTCAAGACGCTGATTTATTAACTAAGCCTCTACAGCGTGCAATGTTTGAAAGACTTAAAATTGTGTTGGACTTGAAGTTTTCTTATTGATATAGTTCATGATTGCTCTCATTAAGGGAGGGTGTTAAGTTTAATGAAAGCAATCATGTGTTTTTGTAATTGTTGCATTTGTTTATTTTTATGTTATTGTGTCTCTGAGGTTCTTGATGAGAGTTGTAATGTTTGTAGTTAAATAAATTTGTGTTTTATTAATCACAATTACTTTTTTATCCAGCTACTGCGCCAAGTCATAAGGTTTAATACAAAACTGATATTTTATTTTATTTTTTGTGTATTCCTACGCCACTGGCATTTTTAACGTTTTGATGGGGAACGGTCCAAACCCCGGTCTTGTTACTATCTAACGTCGACCTGTTGTTAGGAAGCATCATTAATTAATAGCCCAAAGACAAATGGTGACTGGGTCCAGATTCGACTCTTGCGGGATTCGATCCAGCGACCTTCAGTTTTGAAGGCGGGTATTATAACCACTACACCACCCAGCCAATCACCGACATGACTATGTTCTATGTCGGTATTTTAGAATGAATTTAAGAGATGTCTGAGTGTGATGAATCAAAAAAAAAGTTATGACATGTAGATTTTTTACATATAATTTATATATTTACATATATATTACATATATAATATATATGCCAAAGTCTACTCGGAACAGAGACAATTCCAAAAAAATCAAAGATCATTAAAATTGGTCCATCCGTTCTCGAGTTATAGGTAATTGGTGTACCTAACACAACTTTGTTTTTCGTGATATGAAATTATTTAACTATGGCATTTAACTTTTTCTTTGACATTTATTTGGGTACGAAATAAAAATAGGTACAATGTACATAAACCTCAAAAACTATGAACTATCAATGCGGCAATTAAATTGTTCTTTTTGTACAGTATTTAGGCCTAATTTATAGTTTAAAATTAACAACTGATACAAAAGGCATTTAATAGCAAATCACATTGTTAATGGAAAGTAAACCAACAGCTGTTTTGATAGTAGATAATTTGTAAAAATACTTAGTCCCCTTACTACTAACATTAGAAATTTAAAACACCATACAGTGGAAACTAATTAAACTTATGGATACTGAATATGCCTAAAGCATGACCGGAGCAGAAAGGAATCCAAAAATTAAAGATCTTTCAAATCGGTCCAGCCGTTGTAGAGTTATAAGTGGTGTAACTAACACAACTTTTTTATATATTTAGATATATTTGGAAATAAATGACTTGTTCTGAAAAAAATAAATTAAATTTATATTTGATATATTTTAATTTAATATAGTTTTTTGTATATTAAAATAAAAAAATAGTACAAAAATTGATGTAAATTTTTTATGATTACACATATTACTGTTTAACTATAAATCTTTATTTCTACATTATGAAAACAAATGAATTATAATATATTTTATTTTAATTTGGTGATTTAAAAAACGAGTTTTATATTGGTTTTTAATAATTAAAAGATTTATCTCCTTAAAATATGAACAAAATTATAATAATAATAAAGTACGGAAACAAGTTTTAAAGAACGGATTTGTAAAATTTTTACCCCCCCCCCAAAGGTACTGTTCTGACTGCTACCCTCTTGATTGCTGTCAAATTTATTATATAAACTATACACATATAAAACTGCATCTAATAAATTCATAAACAGACATTACAAACAGATTCTATAGTTTGGGTGTATAATTCTAATTTAATATAATATTATTTATTTAATTGTAAAAGGTTTTATTTTACAATATTTTACCTTTTAAAATTAAACAAATATTTAAAAATTCTAGGATAGAAACACATTAATATTTTCTATTTTGAAGACTTTTTCATTTTTCGTTACTTTAGTCTCTCCTACTTTTAACCATTACGAACTCGTCTATTAACGTCTCTTCATTTGGAAGATTCCTGATCCTCTAGGAGAGAGCAGTTAGGGGTGGACAAAAAGCCTTCATGGCTGAAGCGCCTTGGGAGTACTGACTAAAAATATTTGTCTCCAGTTTTCACTACGATGTTACTCAAACTGATACTAAAGCAAAGTAGTCATAGCTGGAAGTATTCTACACTTACTCTTAATCTCTGCTTCTGGCACAGTAACTAAATTTATTGAAATTGGTTTGTCATTAGAATACTAATTACTTATTTTTCTTGAAGTTCAAAGTTCTATAATTTTCGAACCGTTGATTTCAAAATATAGAACTATTGTTGGAAAATTCTTATTTTCCGTGTTTTTAAAGGGATTTGGGTGAACTATTAAAAATTGTAAAACCAAAAAACTGCTTAGATATATTTTCATAGTGTACACGCTTCTTAACCATGGCCGCATGACGGTGGTGCATGGATTCTGCTAACATTAAAAGTGCATTAAGTCACTTTTTCGTGGACAGATTTCGTTGAACAGAGTATCATTAGATTTGAAATTAAGATCTCTTTTATATTTTGTAAATATTTTATAAAGTTAATGGTTTTGTTGTTATTTAAATTAAAATATTTTTAACCGCCACCATTTTGGAAATATAAAAGCAAACAAAAATGATACCTTGAAAATATTTTTCTCTTTAGCCAATAAAGATGCATGCAAAGTTTGGATTCCGTATATTAAATATTTCTTGATATATAACTACTTTTGTAAAAAAATACGTAATAGCGTTTAGCAGCTAAACTAAGGATTTTTCGATACATATTTATTGGAAATATTTTGTTTATTTTGAGGAGTACTATCATCCCTCAAAGTTTGTCACAAACTGTAATGAAAACCCTGTACAAACATTGTCAAGGTATTCATGAATTTGTTACCAGTTTGGGGTCTACCATTGTTCAGATTAATCTCATCTCTTTATGCACAAATATAGGATGTACGCAAGTTGTCATCAACTTTGGAGATTTAGAAGTTTGCCACAGTATATATTTAAAAGAAATAGAACTATTATCTTATGGAAACGATTTTTAAAATCAACATAGGACATAAAAGCTTGATGGATGGGACATGATTTAAGATGGGCAAATTAAATGTTTAAATTATTTATTGCCAAGTATAATGGCCAGGTTTTTTCATATAATCATAATTTAAGACTTGTAAAAGAAAATATGTCTGATCTTTCATGGATCATTTTTATTATTTGGATTATTTCTAGACTAAAGACTGGTAAGTAAGAACATCATGGACTCATGAAAGAAAGATTTATAAGTTTTTCTTCTTTTTTGAGCTAAGTTTTTGATTTATAGAGTTTATTTACACATACACAGGAGTTGCTAATAGGGGAACAAGTATACCAATTTTTTATTAAATTCTAGTAGTTCCAGATCCCTCAAGGGGTAGTCGTCTTTGACTACACGGGAGGTCTCACTTTGGAGAGGCTGGCAACCCCGAGGTGCCCTAGCCAAATGAGAGTTCCTAATCTTCAAGCTCTCATCTTCCTAAGGTCCAAGTTTCCTTCCTTTCTGGCTTGGCCTAACCATCTTTCTTCTTTTCTGTCGGTCCTTCTTGACCAGCTCTTCTTTTCTTCGACCCAAAATCTTTTGGTGTTTTCCTGTTTCCTCTTCCTTTCTGTACTGGGCCGGATAAGAATGTTCCAGTAGTATTTCCTGTTTGCCGTAAAAGCCGGCTACAAGGGAAAAAACATGGGATGTCTGCGTCAAAAAATAAACTACCCCAGGTGGGTCTGAAGATTTCTCCTAAATCCCACCCCGTTCAATCGGGCTGCCCCAAGGATTCTGGAGGGGGCAACCAGACATTTTCTTCGGGGGCTCGTGTGGTAGGCAACCAGGCCACGGTGTCCGACAATGCGACTGGAAGGGGCGTAGAAACGATGGAGTTGGACCTGGAGCGAAATTCGTTTTGTCGTAGCTCCAAGATTCAAAGAACTCCACCTTCGGGTGAAAGGAAACCAGTCGGGGTCGTGAAGACCACCGCCAGCAACAGGACGACGCTGAGGAAGTGGAGAGTCAAGTATTGAAGAGAATCCATGCGATCCTCAAGGATATAGAGAAATTGGTCAAGGTGCAGAGGAATGTAAACACCCGCATCAAAGATGGCATTCCAGAAGCGATGGACCTCCTGAACACGGTCATGCAATGCTGGCAGGTCAGGGAGAAGGCAAAGAGGCGAGAGCGAGCGATGGCTGACCGCTCTTTTCCTGCTAAAGACAGCGTTCTTCCAGGGAGAAAGAGGGCCCGGAACTCGCCATCTGGTAGCCCCGAGCTTGGTAGGTAACCTATCTGTGTGGGGAAATCCACCCAAACCTCCCCAGCTGTCGGTGTGGCCAACAATCCTCCCCCTGTACCGATGGAGGTGTCCCCACAGCCACTAGGGATCCAGGAAGCAAGGTTGGAAAATTGGCGCGATTCGAACTGTCCTCATCAGGAGAGAGAAACGCAGAAGGAGGCGAGATGAGAAACGCCTGGAACGTTCTCAGGCCTACCCAGCCATTCCTCCTACTGGTCAGACTCCAAGTAGGACTAAGCCCAAAACTTCTAGACCGTCCAAGGCTCCGTGGAGGAAACCTGACGCTGTTCTTATTAAGCCTGCTCAGGGATGCTCTTTCAGCGAGGTACTCACAGGGATTCGACAAAAAGTAAATCCTGAACAGACGGTACTGTTGTCCGTTCGGTGAGGAAGACAAGAACTGGTGGCATCCTGCTGAAACTTGGTAGTGGAACCATGGACAAGACGGCCTTTGAAGACGCGGTCAGATCCGCGGTAGGCGAGGGTGCGGAACCTGGAGCGCCGTATGTCCATCGAGGTTCAAGATCTGGACTGCTTCACCACTGTGGAAGAAGTCACCGAGGCCTTGAAGTCGACATTAGGGGAGTTGGCCCAGGGCGCTAAAGTGTTTGTTGGATCAGAGAACGGGCGGGGACAGAAGCTCGCCGTTATTGAGCTGGGGTGTCATGGCGCTACAGACCTGCTTCGGCGTGAAATAAGAATTGAAATAAGACTTGTTTCGGTTTCTCTAATGCATAAAACGTAAAAATAACTAAAAATGAATGACTCTGAGCAATGTACAGACAAAACTCTAATTTATTTAAATATTTATGTAGGAAATTTTCAGGAATGAATTTGAGTTTCAAACCAAGACAGTAGATAAATGAATGGATTAATGCAATCAAAATGATAAGAGTATCTTACATATAAATTTATTTTCATAATTTCTCAAAAATTCCAAACAAACCCCAAATTCCAATCTCAAAGTCTATCTTGTATCAAGATTTTTATACATTATCATAATTTAACATATAAGATGTAGTTAAAGGTTACATACAGTATAAACAATAACTTAAGTAATCCCAACTATAGTAAAAAAGTTAAATTATTAAATGACAATATTAAATCATCCCCTATAATTTACTAACCAATATATACTATTTATGAGAAACAACCCTCAATACTACTAGCTTACCCAGTTAAGTCTTAATATTGGTAAATATAATTTAATTTTGTACAAAACCTATGACACTAGAGGCATCAAAAGTATTAAGAAGTTGGTACATTATAGAAATTAAGACAAGGGTGATACATTTACTCCTTCAAAATGAATAGTTTATAACAATAGTAACAATAACAATATTAATTGTAATCAGCAGGCTACACTAAATATAGTTCAAATTCAGGTCGGAGTAGAAATGAAGGGGTTTTCTTTATAATTTCAAAAGCGCTTAACTTTCATGCAGGTTTTACTAACTCGAGAAATTAAACATTGAAAGATTACACTCGACTACCTCTAATCTGGACACCTCGGGACCGCACCCCTATTCGGATATAAATAATTCAGACCATTGGGCGGTTATATATTTAGAAATTAGAACCTGTAACAGCGTACAGTACAGTATCCATATAAATCACATTTTAAGACGATTTTAAAAAGTACTTTCCAAACATTAGGTTTTTGTTTCCAACTCACGGCATCGTAGTTTTTTTGGTGACATCGATACATTAAATCACTAAAAATAGAAATCAACATGAAATGATAAAGATCTACAAATAAAGCCTATTTTAAAGGATGAAAAAATTAAATTATAACTTTATATTAATGTGATATTCCAGACATATTCAATATAACCTAAAAGGAATAAAAATCTTGGGTTTACATTACAATACGTATTAAGAAAAATCTGTTATATTCTTCTCCATTTTCGCTTAATTATTTGTTGAATTCACAATAACTAAAACTTTTGTTTGTGATGTTATTTATTTATAGTTAGGCCGGAAATAAATAAAACACATGCAATCTTGTCGATTTCTGCCATGAGAAACGCGACCGTGCGCTGATGACTCATTTCCAAGAAATAGTCAGAACCATCCGGCGTCGGAACCAACCGAGTCCGGACTAGAGGGAGTCGACTGTACTTGAAAATCAGCTGAGAGGCAATAAACAAACTCAATATTGTGACATAAATAAAGGAATCCTCAGTATGATGTATATATTTTATGACTTCATCGTTTATCTTATGACCACATAAACCTTGATGTATTTTACAATCTTTTTAATGACATCTGCTAAACAGAATAAAAACCAAAAATATGCGAGAAAAACTTGACTCTGCAAAACAAATTAAAAAGTTTGCTAAAGATCAAGTTTCATAATGATTCAGTTAGGGGTGTGCGATGGAACAAAAAAATTTCGATTCAATACAAGATGCGATTCAAAGAATTCCGATACGAATCGATGCGATTCGATTCGATACACCACAACAAACACACAACACGATTTCCTGTAAAACAGAAATCATAATAACAGAAGATTATAAAAAACCATGAAATTAAAGCCAAAAAATATATTATTAGACTATTCACTAAATTGTACAGTTCATAATAAGTTTAATAATTTTTAGTTTGATAACTTTAAAATTCCAAATATTTTTGTTAAGGTATTTTATCGATGTATATTATATCAACAAAGCAAAGTTTGCTAAAAGATTTCCAAGAATTGCTAAAATTTTTAATAACTTGAAATATGTATAGCTAGCCTTGACAAGACTAAACAAGAATTATTTAAAAAAATTAATGTAGGTCTACAATTAGTAAAAATATATTATATATCTATTATAAACTACTAAATTAAATAAAAAACTATTGTATGACTAAAACAAATATATCTCTAGTTATAAAATTTTGATAACATTTAAAAATTCTTTTGTAATATCTAACAAATTTGGAAATGAGAAAAATAAAAGCTATTACTAGAGGAAATCATTAGTATTGTAGTGAAAACTATAAATAAATAATTCAAAAAGTTTTATGAAAATCTGTCCATACACATGAGAATTATTTGCCTATTCTCCATAAGATTAACATGGGAAAGAGTGTGCAGGTTAGCTGCTGTGAGGAACACTGAAAGTAGTCATTTCTACCATAAATAATTTTTATCTTAAAATTTATACCACCTTTCATCAACATCTGTCCATAAATAAAGGAGTTTGCCTATTCCCTATATGATTAATATGAGAAAAGATTATGCAGGTTTGCTGCCATGATTAACACATAAACTATGATTTTTAAGCATAAATGGATAGATCTCAACCACATGAAGCTAAATATCAAGTTTTATTCAAAAATATTGATTAATAAGGGGAAATATTAATTTTTCCCATTCCTCCATAAGATTAACATTGGAGCCCCACAATACAATGTACTGTGTTTAGATTTTTTAATATCTCGGTAATCGTTAGATATAGAGAAAAACTTTAAGGAGCTTAGTTGTGTAGTTTTTTAAGCTGATTCTAATGGTGAAATATAAAATTAGAAATTTTTAAAAATTACTTGTGAAAAACGCAAAAAAATCCAATCCAAAATCCATTTTGGGGTACAAAACCCCCCAAACTACCCGTTCCCATTTACCGATATGTCTGGTTTACGAACCCGTCCGAGCATTTGTAGGAATACACGTCTCTACCAAATTTGGTATTAATCGGACCATTTTCACGACAGTTATCGTGTTCACAGACACATATATATATGTATATATATATATATATATATATAAATTTTAACGACTATTGTTTTTGGTCTCTAGGCACCTAAAGAAGAAAAAATAACATGGTCTTGGGCTTAACTCTTGCCATGAGACCTACGGTAATAGCTTCTTCCCTATGGGAAATTCACTAAAAGGAAAATTGGATTGCACAAACATAGACATTAAATAATTTTTTTTCAAAACCTGAAAATCAGTATAAGCTATGCCATTAGGATAACATCGAGAGAGTACGCATTTACAGGCGCTGCCGCGCATCGGGACTCGCTCGATGCATCGGGATTTCGATTACTTCTGTATCGAATCACGATTCGATGCATGGAATCGAATCGAAATTTCGATACATTTTCGATGCATCGCACACCCCTAGATTCTGTATTGCTAAGTTTGAGAATGCGGACAAATAACTAGTACAACAATATAAATACCATGAATATATATAGGCCCTACTGATGATTTAAGTGTCACTATTTTCACATTAGTTTTGATTTAAAGGAAATAAATTAAATAGGCCTACATAAATGATGTGTACTCAATAAGGTAAATTCTATAATTATAGTTAGATTATTTCATCCTCCAAAGTAACACATAAAACAAAAATTAAGGATGTCTTCTAAGATCATTAACATTAATAGGCCATGGTATCATTCTCTGCAATTAACATGTTTGCTGCAGGCGTACACAATCTTTCCCGCACTGGCCCTTCACCAGGTGCATGCGTACCCGATACGGCAGTGAACTGCTAGCACTTCTCCGGTGCGTGTGTTCATTATTACGCATACGGCAAGGTACATTTCTTTCATTTTTGGCACTATCAGTTTTGATTCACAAGTTTTTATGGAAACTTATGTTTGTGTATTTGTAAATAGAAGGCTGAATACTGTTTAGTTGAATCACCAAAAAGGAATGTTGTGCAAAAATGGTAAAAAATAGAGGGTGCTGTAGTATTTTTAAAATTTAAAATCAAATAAATGTGTTTTTAACTTATAACAGTGAGTTTAAAAAAATATTAGAACTATAAAAGTGTGCGGTTTGGTAAAAGAACGTCCCCAGTGGCGGGCGTACACGATTGTGTATGTGAAAAAATGGCTGTAAATGCCGTTTTTTCAGCAGCAAATGTGTTAAGGCACATGTTAAACATGATGTAAAAATATAAAGTCGTGTTATATTAGGTATAAGAACATAAAATAAAATTGCAGAGCAAAATTAGCCTTAAGTTGCAAAAAGTTTCAATGCATTAAATATAGTTTTGACTTTGAAAAGTTCATTAATTAAATACTGATATTTTTAGTTAGCAGCAAACAATCCAACTGCAAATCAGATCAAGATAAATTTTTTCTTAATAAACTACGATGATATTTACTAACTAACTATACCAGTGTAAGAATCTTTTTACAGCTCTTTTCCACTCTTCCACCAACTTCTCATTTTTTTTTCTCGGTTCGAAAGTTTTTTCCACTTTCCTCAATTTATGTATTTCATCTTTATCTTTCCAAAAACCTGTGAAATAGAAACTAACAATATACAAAACAGACTTATAAAATACATATGCATATATATATATAGTAAACAATATATACAAATATGTATTATGTTTAACATAATATATATTGTAATAATATACATAATCAAGTCACCATAACCCAAAAATTTATTTTTAACAGGATACTTGAATTAATTAATGATTTGAGCGATTCCTTGAAAATATATGTTTTATTATGACAGTATAAATTTAATTTAAAATTAGAATTAGTTACTTACAATTGCCATTTCGTCATTGGGCTAATGATACTACTTAACAACAGGTCGACGTTAGGTAGTATTGCCGAGAGGCGTAGAAAGACTCATAAATAAAGAGTGATGAACACTCACCACTGGCAATACCGGCCAGGTAGGCCGCACCCATTGCCGACATCTCTACACTCTCCCCTCGCTCGACTGGTACTCCTGTTAGATCTGCACACAGCTGAGCAATAAAGTCATTTGACGACACACCACCATCAATCCTGCAACATAAACCATCTTCAATTTTTATTGTTTCTGAGTCAAACTAAGGTTACAAACAGACTTTTGCCTTCTTATTACTTTTAAAAATTTGACAATTTTTTTTTCTTTTGACAAAAGTTTTCCAGTTAGAAATAGTCGTAGAGCAAGTGAAGACTGGAGTGACAGAGGATGATCCAGATGGAGGGATTTTGTTTGTCCCTATTATATTGCATATTGATATTTTATTTATTTGATATTTATTTTAATGATATTTTTGTTGCATGGCCCTGGGAGTATGAATTAACTATTGGATATAACATATTTTGATAATTATTACATTTCTGAAATAGTGATCTATCCAGGTAGGTATTGAGTGATAAGATGATTGTGGTGAGATTCTGTAGTCTCATTACTGACTAATGCTGACATGTTCCTTATACAGTACTCTTTATGAGTAGCCTAACAGCCAATGGAATGTAAGGGACTGAAAGTTTAACGTACGATCCACAATTTTGCCTCTGAATTACGAACTGGTCTAAATATGAGGATGGTCTTTGCGGATGCATATAGTATTCATTATTCAATAGTGTGGACATTAATCCGCACCAGAGAAAGTAATATCCACTGACTCTAAGCTATCCATATCCAATGCTAATACCAATTCCTTGTTATTTCACTGTAGTAAAACGTGAGTAATCGACTAGTCGCTTAACCGACTAGTAGCTCTTATACTAGTCAGTTAAGCGTCTTGAGTCTAGTAATCGTTTAGCATGTCAACTAGTTTTAAACCGACTAGCAGGCGACCTAATTAAGTAAATTTAGGGTTTTCTTGTTCAGCTAGAAAGTAAGATTGAAGCTTAAACCTATAATTTTGTATGACTACAGTAGTCGATCAGTATTTTACTAAGATGATTATATTTAACAGGTAGGTAGTGCCAGTATTATTTACTAGTACCTGGTGACCGAGCTCTGCTCATATACAATAAGACATGTATTATACAAGTTAATAAGAAAAATTAAAACACATTTATTACTAAATGAAAACATTTATGTGGTTTCAATAAAACCGATTTAACACACCATGGCTAATATAGCACTGAATAAAAAGTATTGCCCCTGACGGAGATGGACCTTCCGATTTTCAGACCAGTGCGCTACCACTGGACTACAGCGTCTGCCAAATGGGCGATGCCGTTTAAGGTCTTTTACCCAACCTCAATTGCCGATCATTCACTGTTTAATTATCCATAAAGTTATTATTAGCCTGTGATCAACTGATTTTGTTAGAGCGGAATGAGGATTGAAAAGCAAAAGAGACAACTCCCACAACTCCATCTGGGGTAGTAGGGAAACAAACCGCAGAGGTAGGCAGCTTCTGGACTTTATAGCATCTAGCAGTTTGTTTATAGCCAATGTTGGCTCTGTGCCAACCTTTTCTAGTCGAGTTGGTAACTCTGTGATAGATTTAACACTTTATTCTGAGGGGCTTCAGGACAGGGTCATAGGTTGGCATGTCTCTCCCGAACCCTCTCTTTCTGACCATTGTCATATCCTCTATGCTATAGGGGACTTTGTGCCTGTTCTGTCTGAATTTAGGAATCCTAGGAAGACGGACTGGGTTGTCTTCAAAAGAAAACTTGGTGAAAAACTCGATGTGCAAGCTCTACGAGCCAAGGATACGGATGAACTGGATAGGGCTGCAAGCCTTCTAGGGAACTCGATTGTCTCCTCCTTCGAGGAGAGCTGTCCATTAGCAAAGGCTAGGTCCGCCAAATGCAGCTGGTGGAATTCTGAACTGGCCAGCATGAGGAAACGGGTAAGAGCTCTATTCAGAAGGGCGAAGTCCAACAACAGCTGGGACTGTTACCACAGCATGCTCACCAAGTATAACCTCGCTGTCAGAAGGGCAAAGAGGAAGTCATGGCATACTTTCTGCTCGGGGCTGGAGGGCACTGAGGAAGTCATGGCATACTTTCTGCTCGGGGCTGGAGGGCACTGAGGAAACTTCCAGGCTACGCAGGGTCTCGGCCAAGGACAGAACCCTGACTCTGGGCTCCGTGGAGGGACCTAATGGTGAGTTATTTCACAGACCACAGGAGGTGTTGGAACGTATGGCTGAGGTACACTTTCCTGGATGCATCATTGGTGGAGAAACTGGTGAATTAGGTGAGTCTGCGTCGCGGAGGGCCTGTGCGACCAGGTGGGGTGCCGCCAGCAGGATCATCACCTACAGCAGGATAAGGTGGGCTATAGGCTCTGCCCCTTTACACCCAAACCAGCATGCCTACATTCAGGGTAGGTCTTGCGAGTCTGCCCTGCACCAGTTGGTGTGCAGAATTGAAGGAGCTATTGACCATAAAGAGGTGGCACTTGGAGCGTTCCTGGACATTCAGGGAGCCTTTGACAACACGGCCTTGGATGCCATGTTGAACGCCGCTAGATCTAGAGGATTCAGCGATGTCATCTGCCGATGGATTGAGGCACTGCTACGCAATAGGTATGTGAAACTTTCTCTACAGGGAGTAGAGGTAGTAGCCAGGTCAACAAGGGGCTGTCCACAGGGAGGCGTTCTCTCACCCCTTTTATGGAACCTGGTGGTAGACAGCCTTATTAGAAGGCTTAATGACAGTGGTGTCTTTGCTCAAGGATACGCTGACGATATTGCCATCCTTGTGATAGGTAAGTTTAACAATACAGTTACTGACCTCATGAACTCTGCACTAAGGCTTGTGGATGGTTGGTGCAATGAGGTCGGTCTATCTGTGAATCCCTCTAAAGTGGTTGCTGTACCATTTACCAAGAGGAAAAAGCTGACCGGGGTTGGCCCGCTCAAGCTGCAGGGGAGTTTGATCAACCTGCAAAACCAGGTGAAGTATCTTGGGATCATTCTGGATCGGACGCTTTGCTGGGAATCTCACTTACAACGGGTTATTGACCGGGGTAAGTGGTCTCTGTTTGCATGCAGGCGTATGGTCGGCGCAGCATGGGGACTGAAACCGGAGCTAATGTATTGGCTCTATGTTTCAGTAGTTAGACCAACTATGACGTATGCGTCTCTGGTTTGGTGGACCAAGATGGACTCAGGTGTTGCTGTGAAAAGGCTGGCAGCCGTTCAGCGGCTGGCATGTCTCATGATCACAGGGGCGATCAGCAGCGCTCCTGGGGCCACTCTTGACTGTTTGCTTGATCTTTTGCCCATAGACATTCACATCAGGATGACTGCCAGAATGGGTGCATACCGCCTCTGTGGAGAGGGCCTCTGGAATAGGCCAGGTGAATTACGTGGTCATACCAGAATTTCGGGGATAGTTCGGAGCGACATTTTAGGTATGCCCTCTGATTATCTTCCGAGAACCTTTTCTTTTGGCAGGTCTTTCCGAGTTCTTTTTCCGCAACGGGACGAATGGAAGGATGGAGCCTGCCCACTACCACCCTGTGATCAGGAGTGGTACACTGATGGGTCCAAGAGCAGTCGGGGCGCAGGAGCAGGCATCTACGGGGTGCAGGACAACGTACGGTCAGGTATTTCCATGGGGACCTTCCCCACTGTTTTCCAGGCCGAGATCACTGCCATTATGGAATGTGCCAGAGACATCTTGATGCTGGGTCATGAGGGCCTTTCTATCAATATTTTCTCTGACAGTCAGGCGGCCCTTAAAGCTTTGGACTCGGTAGAGTTCAACTCTAGGGTTGTGTGGGACTGTTTTAGGCTTGTGTCCTGTGTAGGTAGACACAATGAAGTCACCCTTTGTTGGGTTCCAGGGCACTCAGGGGTGGATGGTAACGAAGTGGCAGACGGGCTGGCCAATAGGGCTGCATCATCCCCCCTTTGTGGTCCTCTGTGGTGTTTTCCCGCGCTGCGGTTTTTCAGACTATCAATTCCTGGGCCAGGGATTGTCATAAGAAAAGATGGGCTGAACTTTCCCTGCATAGAGTTAGTAAGCTTAATCTTCGTTCTCCCTCTCGTCAAGTTGCAAAGAGGTTCCTGAAACTTGGCAGGAAGGATGCCAAACTTGTCACAGGTATCGTCACTGGTCACGGTAATCTGAGGAAGCACCAACTGCGTATGGGGGTCTTTAACGGCGACCCCCTGTGTAGGAAATGTTATCTGCAGGAGGAAACTGCAGATCATCTACTCTTTGATTGCGCGGAGCTGGCAGAGGTAAGGTCCTCCACTCTGGGCAACTTGGTAAGGGGTAGTTTTCTGCCTCCTGACGAGCTCGTTGACAGGATGCTGCAGTTTTACAGGTCTCTTCATCTAGAAGATTCCTGATTCTCCAGGAAAGAGAATTTTAGGGGTGCGCAAAAAGCTGCAACGGCTGAAGCACCTTGGGAAATCCGCCCCTTCGAATGATGAATGATGAAGCAAAAGAGAAATTTAATTTAGACAAATTAATTGGTTTGTTACACTGGCTTCAAGCAATACAATGAATACGTTTTCTATAAAAACACGGAAGATTTTGGAAATACTTTTTTCTGCTTTTATTTCGCACAGTTATGTTACCCTTAAGTTTTTACAAATTGTTTAGTACCGGTAACCTGATAATTTTGTATTTATACATAAAATAAATATCTATGAAAAACCTCTGTTCACATACTGTTCCCCAATATCTTCAATCAAGTACTATAAAACGGTTACAAACAGATGTTTTGATTTGTATTGTTTACATTTGATTCTCCATAAGCGTAATGTTAAATTTTTTGGATTTTTAACTGAATATTACAAGAAAACCAGAATTTTCCTGGACATTAGACCTATCTAGAACTTATTTTCTACTCAGAAATTAGTTATTTCCAAAATTTAAAGAAATTCCTTAGAGCCGTTTTCGGGATCCATGTGCAAATATATATATATATATATATATATATACTTGCACGTATTATAGTATTGGATAAGACTTTTAACTGTAGAAAAGATAATTTCATGAATCAATAACCCATGTGGAAATAACGCTGCACATAGGTTTTTTATAGGAAAATGTATAGTCATCCGCGATAACAAACCTATATCGACGTGCTTTTTGCTTCTCCTCAACCAGAACTGAGTAAATCCTGTACAGACATGAAAGACAGTTCAAGAAAGGATTGTAAAAAAAGAATGGACAGAAATGCATTAAAAATATTAGACTAGTTTGAGCGACTAGACAAGTATATTTGTTATTGATTTATTTTAGGTCATCGACTAGTTTGAACGACTAGTCAAATCGCTGATTCAATGTTTCCTTCAATAACTAATCGACTAGTATTAAAGACTAGTCTAGTTGATGTTTGGGACTAGTTGATAACGAAAACTTGTCAATAGTCCCATCACTATTTCCTTGTGAAAATTTTTCCAATTTCTTAGGTACCCTAAGTCACTAATAGTCTTGGTGCAAAAAACACAGTAAGTTTCCTATGTCTAGAATTTATGTTCCTACACATGAAATATATAAATTTAAGGTTGGACATTACAGTCAGCTCCCCCAACTTGCTATGCTTCACTAATCTTACACCTCTAAGGCACATCAATAATGGTTCTATCTTATATTTATTTAACATGTTTGCTTCCTACAAGACTATAATTTAAAAAATAAACGGTACCAGTGAACCGAACTATATTTCTTCTGTGCATAATGTAATATTATAATTTATAGATACTATTCAGACACTGTTCTTCCTGGACCTCTAGGCTTTTTTCGATTTACAGTTTGTATTAACGTTCTTCCATCTGGCATCGAGGCAAAGTTATCATTTATGCAGATGATATAGCATTGCTTTTATCACAATGAGAACTAAATTGTCTTCAGGAAAACAGGAGTAGTGCTTTCATCTTTGCAAAGAACTGTTTTTTTTTCAAACAGACTATTGTGCAACATAGAAAATTTTAAGATATAGAGCTTAGTTCATATCATGCTGTCCATCATCAGCCAGTCAGAATACTTGGTTTCTATAATGACAGTAAATTGAATTAGAAATTTCACACTGTCTTCATCTGCAGGAAGTTTCAAAGAGTATCCTATCTCATGTAAAAGCTTAGGTACTTTGTACGTTTTTAAGAGTTAAATCATTCCCGTCTAAGGACGCACATTGCACGTCCACGTATTTCACTAGACAGATGACTAAGGACGTGCGTTGTGCGACCGTGGGGTGGTTATGAGTAAATAATGTGCGTTGCCTACTTATATTTTGATGTAACTCTTTTTCTGCCATTAGTGTGCTAGTTTATTTCTCATCAGATAGATAGTGTTGGCATCCTCTTTTAAACAATCGTATTTAGTGTCCAATGGTCCGTGTCGACAGTAAATTATTTTCTCGTTTGCACAATTCGTTCAGTGATTGTAATTATTGATGATAATGCAGTAATAATGATTATTTTTAAAGATTTTTCATTAACTATTTATTACTGCAGTTAACTAGATGTAGATGTGCCAAGTGAAATAAAGGAATCTGTTTAATACCTTAATAACAAATAAAGAAAAGTTATTTTAATACAAAAGTTCTTGTAATTAATCATTTTATAAACTGATTTTCCATTGAAAACAAACACATCATAAAAATACAAATAACCATATGATTTGTTAAATTAAAGATATAGTAAATCATAAAGTAAAAGAGCAACAGACATATCAATCCTCCCTCTTAAGTGTGCAAGGTCTGATATGGTTGATGTG
Source organism: Nephotettix cincticeps (assembly GCA_023375725.1). Lineage (NCBI taxonomy): Eukaryota > Metazoa > Arthropoda > Insecta > Hemiptera > Cicadellidae > Nephotettix > Nephotettix cincticeps. Next base: position 90,241,064 of record CM041786.1, on the reverse strand, counting down.
CCTTTTGCAAGTGTGTCCATCATCCATTTTAACTGTATACAGCAGGAGTCCATGTTTCTTTACTACTTGTCCAAATGTCCATTTCTCTCCACGATTTAAGAAGCTTCTGACTTGCACTCTGTCTCTTCTTGCAACTGGCGCTTTACTTTAATATCTGTTTGATTATCTTCTTTAAGTTCTTGGTTTTGAGGAGTCATCAAATTGAGACGTGTTTGTACGCTTCTGCCATACATTAACTGATAAGGAGATTGACCGGTAGGATTAGTTGAATTTCTCCAAGTTATCAGAAGATGTGAATTTTAAAGGATATATCCCCATCATCATTTTCCATTGCCAGGAGTTGTTTCTTCAATGTTTGGACGAATCGCTCCTCCTGACCATTACTTGCAGGGTGGTACGGAGCTGTAAGTTTGTGAGTTATGCCACACACTTGTAAAAATTGGTTAAATAGTTACAGAAGTAAAGTTGGGACTGTTGTCTGAGACTAATGTCAATGGATAACCAAAGGTAGCAAATAGTTGTCTAAGTCTTTGAATACACGAGTTCGAAGTTGTCGTTTTAGTTGGTATTATTTCAACCCATTTGGTGTAGGCGTCAATTATTACAAAGAAAAACTGGCCTTTGATTGTACCGGCAAAGTCAATATGGATACGTTGCCAGGGCTCTGACGGTTCTATCCAAGGGTATACTTCAACTTTGGCAGGTAGATTTTGCTTCAAACAGCATGAACGGCAAGATTTAGCAAGATCTTCAATGTGGTTGTCAATATTTCTCCAGTAGCAATAGATTCTAGCAAGTCCTTTCATCTTCACAATTCCTAAATGGCCCACATGTAACTCTTTTAAAACTTGTCCTTGCAATGTTTCAGGTATCACAACTCTTGAGCCTTGAAACACACACCCATTTTGCAGTGAATACTCATTGTTGTTTAAGCCAATAAGTTCTAAATCTTTTCCTTCTGTGAGAGCTTTCCAAGTCTGCTCCAATTGTCTTTTGCTGTTTCTTTAGCGATGGTTTCATGAGTAAGGAATATGGACTATCCTTACTGAGATTGGAAGTGGCATTGTCTCAATTTGATTAATAATAAAAACTTCATGTTCATCAATAAGATTTGTTGGTAAATTTTCAGTTGGAAATCGAGACATGTAGTCGGCATTGGCATATGCATGAGTGTTTCTATACTCTATCGTATAGTCAAAACCGGACAGGAAGTGGGCATAGTTAAATATACGGGTGGCAGTCATAGTAGGTAAAGTCCTGTGAGGGTCAAATATTGAAACAAGAGGCTTGTGATCTGTAATAAGTACAAATTTTCTCCCATAGCAATATTGATAGAATTTCTTTAATCCCCAGTAAATAGCCTAAGCTTCCTTATCAATTTGACTATACTTTTTTCACTAGATGTTAAAGAACAAGAAGCAAATGAGCTCTGAGCCATCCTTATAACGGTGAGATAAAACTCCTCCTATTCCTACAGGAGAAGCGTCTGTAGCCAATACGACAGTTAGGTTTAGGTTGAAATGAGCAACAACTCGGTCACTGGCAATATCAGTTTTTACTTTCTCAAAGCTGATGTCGCAATCTTTAGTCCAAATAAACTTACTTTCAGTTTTCAAAAGATTGTGAAGTGGATTCAAAATTGTGTTTAAGTTTGGAATGAACTTTTGATAGTAATTAGCTAAGCCAAGAAATGTACACAGCTCCGAAACATTTGATGGTTGTCAGTGGCGTAGATACAGTTTTTTCATGGGAGGGGATATAACCCCCCCCCCCCAGTGAAAACCTATTCTAGAGTATGCACTGTAGGCTACAAAAGGGACATTACATCGATGAGTTAATTACCATATAAATATCATGCAATACCTCCGCTGCCATCTTGGACTTAGTGTGAAGTAGTCTAGGGCAGTTTCTACACTGTGACGGAGGGCGTTTTGTCCAAATCGAGATGGAAATTTCTCAGGTTAATCGAAAATGATATCAAAGTTCGTTTAGTAGCACATTCTAACAGGCCTATACTGAAAAATGATTTTCTGTTGGTGTTTTATTTCAATGTTTATAAATTTCTAAATCGGCTACGTAGAACAAATTAATCATGATACAATTATTTTTGCCAAAGATCCCTAAATTCATTTGTTTCAAACAGACGAAATAACTATGACATGTAGTTAAAAGGTTTATTTATAACACCGTTAACATTTTCACAATATTAATTTTTTTCCTTATATCATTGATAATTTAATTTATGTGGAATAGATATTTTTAAATGATTTATGTCCAATTTTAACTAAAGACTATCTATTCCAGCTGTCTCTGGGTGGGCCGTACAAACACTTTTTTCATATCATTACCAATACTACCACAATAATCTAGTGCTGTCTCGACACGAAAAAAGTCACCGTGATTTCAATTAATAATTTTGGAGGTTTATTTTAGATGCGATTTACATTACTTTTTTGAGTTTACGCTATTTTATAATGAAACAAGTGAAAAGCAGACAAAAAACACGAACGCCGAACACAAAACGCAGAGGGTACGGAAAATATATGACATAAGACGTCATACATCACTAACGTCAAGATCTTAACAGTTTAGGTTAGACCTACAGTATAAGTTATAAGATTTTGCAGCTAAGCGATCTTTATGGTAGGAGGGATGACCGGGAGACCAATCGGGAAATATCGCTTATTGCATATACTGTATTTCGACATACAACATGCAGTAACAACAACGAACTGCTTTTATCTTTTGTTTGTTATTGCGTAGCGGTATTTTCATTCATTCATTCATTCGAAGGGGCGGATTTCCCAAGGCGCTTCAGCCGTTGCAGCTTTTTGCGCACCCCTAAAAATTCTCTTTCAAAGTAGCGTAGCGGTATTTCAGGATATTTTTGTTTCGAAATTATTAGTAAAGGTGGTCGATATGGGGGGGGATATATCCCCCTTATCACCCCCAGTATCTACGCCACTGATGGTTGTTTGCATTTTAGAATTACATCCACTTTTTCTTTGTTCTTGTGTAACCCGTTTTGATCTATTGTGTGGTCGAGGTAATTTATGGATGTTTAAAAAAATTTGCAGTTTTCTTTATTTAGTTTAAGGTTGTTTTTACTAATTACATCTAACCTAATACAGTTTCTAATCTTAGTAAAGTTTCAACATGAGTAGATCCTTGAATGATGATGTCGTCAAAAAAACATTGAACGCCATCGATTCCCAAAAGAATTTGGTCTATAAACCTTTGCCATTATTTCTTCTTCAATGTCATTTTTATCTGTTTGTAGTTCAATGTTCTCCTGTACCGAAAGAAACTTGGTCCAATTTGTCTCTAAATGTTGTAATCTATCTTCAATCTGATCTTGATAAATTTCATGTTTGATGATTTTTTTGATGAAGTTTAGTGAATTGTACTTTAATTGTACCTCTAACCTTTTTGTAGTCACTCAGAGTTAACATTGTGTTGATATTTTTCTCCTTCGTTGCCACTGTTTAATGCTTATATAACAAATAAAGATAAGTTATTTTAATAGAAAAGTTCTTGTAATTAGCCCTCCAACGGTTCATTATTTGACCCCTTGAGGTTCACCTCTTTTTGGCGCTTTTGCAGGCTTTTACTAAAAATTTCACATAAAATAGTAAAAATATTGTAACTATAACATATTATACACCATTTTAATCTACATTAAATTATCTATAAGATAATAGTAACATGTTTTATTTTTATCTTGGTTTTGATGGGTGTATCCAATTGAAATTGATAAAATTTTTTTTTTCAAAAGATTTTTCAAAGTTTGCTCCCCCACAAAACACAGAAAATAAATACCAGTTGAAAATTGAAGATAGCCAAGTTTTTCGAAATTTAATAAGTAAAATAAAAATATATAGTTTTATACACTTAAGTCACTGCTATCAATTTTAAAATGGTGAAATTAACATCAGAACACCAAACAACGCAACCATTGTAAACAAAGCGACATAACCGCGGAACTGAAGACCGATGTTTTAACTAACAAAGAATTCTGACGCATAGAGTAAGCAAAACGAAACATACCTCGGCGGAAAGCGTATGATCTGTAGAAAACAACGATACTATATTCAATGTAGTTTTAACCGAAAATGTATTCACACCATTGGTTTTTTTAAAAGCTTACCTACCGTCGATTGATCGACGGTGAACCTTCGACGACCGGCGGTGGCGTCGATTAATCGACGGTAAAACTATTGGAGGGTTAACCATTTTATAAACTGATTTTCCATTGTAAACAAACACATGATAAAAATACAAATAACCATATGATTTGTTAAATCAAAGATATATTAAATAATAAAGTAAAAGAGCAACAGACATATCAGATTAATTTGAAAACAAAATAAGTCTTGATGAAACAATAGTACCTACTTGTTTCTAAGCCTTCCGCTTGGAACTAGTGAAAAAGTATAGTAAAATACTTTTAATATTATTAATTATTAAAAAAAAAATATATATATATATTATAATATTATAATATATATAATAATATAGGGTGGACTGATGCCTCTAGGTGTCAAACGAGGCAACTCAACCTTACATAAACCTTCCATGGTCATGATTCTCTACTTAATACTAATGTCACTAAATAAGAAAAAAATTATTAATTTATTTTATTATTTAGTGACATTAGTTAATCTCTCAAACTCGTGGGACAAGCTTTCAACAAAAACAATTGTTTGTTCATGGGCGAAGTTGTGGCCTTCTCTGGATTTATTAGAGGATTACAAAAAAAAATCAAAACCTCAAGAGACAATGACAACAGATGACAGTGTGACAACAGACGCTGAGCTAAATGACTTGAGAGAAGCAATAATCGAACAATTAGTAGACAAGCCTGATGATCTGACATCAGCCGACGTTACCGCCAGGTTAGAAGGAGCAGACAACGAGCAGTGTCAAATCATGACAGACGATGAGATCATCGAAGATGTTCTAGACGGCAGTGACGTGGAGGAGGGGGAGAAGGAGGGCGGAGCCAGTACGTACGCGACAGATGCACAAACAGTCAACACGGATTCGGCGCTCTGTGCCTACGCAACTGCAATAACTTGAGCGGAAGAAAACGGTGCTTCGGCTTCCGACATATTGACACTAAAGCGACTCCAGGAAAATGTTTTAAAACTTTCCTTTAATGCAAAGAAGCAGAAAAGCATTACAAACTAGTTTCCTGTTGTTTAAGTAGGCCCTAAATGTAAAGTGTTCTGTATAGTATTTTTCATTTTGTACATGTACAGTATTTAGTGATTAGCTTTGTTCATTGATTTAAATTGCACTGTACTTTAGTTTGCTGTTTCATTTCACTGTTTCTTTTTCATAATCATACAGTAAATAAAATTTCCTTAGGCCTATACTGTACAGAAATTTAAACGATTGTTATCATAGTTTTTGTAAGCAATAAAAATGTTGTTTATTGTAAAACTGCACTTCATTTTCTGATGCATTTCCACTAATCCGGCATTTTCGAAGATCCGGCCCTACTAATCCCCATATAGGGCCGGATTAACGAGATCGTACTGTACCTTGCTGGATGTAGCAAGTGTTACTAACGATGAATAATGGGAAACATGATGAACGCACACTCTTTATATTTGGGTGTTTTCAAGTGGAGCCCTACAAGCATTTAACCCATACGAGAGTAGTCAATATTTGACATTTCAATACTGTCAAGGTTTAAGTGTTTAAGGTTAGATTTGGAGTGGTTTTTTGTTTCAGAATTATTTTTACGGTAAAAGTGCATACTGAATCTGTGGTCATGAGTGGTTGTAAAAGGAGGTTATTTTAACATCAGAAAAGTGTTTGATTTCCTACCTAAAACTAATGTTTGATTTACTACCTAAAACTAATAATAACAACTTTTAATAAAACTAAAAACAAATTTTAACCCACTAAACGCTTACAATAGTTCACAGCTATATTGTTGTACAGAGGCTATATGCAGTCTTCCCAACACTTATATTGCAGGCGCTATTCAGGACCCTGCCACATTAATAAACTGGACTTTACTGTACTTTTATTATAAAAAAATATTAGAACAGCTTTTAGATCCAGTTACTTTGAACATAATTTGTAACGTTGTTTTGTGAAGAGACCTTAAAATGTGACAGTTGTAGCTTGTTTCTTCTGTCAGCAGTTGGTGCACCTGAGCCACCCTGAGAGCGACACTCTCCAGAACAGCTCTGACCAGATGAGCTGGTCGCGTGGTTGGCTTAACCCCGATGAAGCCTGCGGCTGCCTGACTGTCGTTAACTGGGGCCTGTAATAACAAAATGAACATACAACACATTTTCTAAAATAATAAATACTAGGAAATACTCATTCTACCAAATTGCCAATATAGTTAACTATACTAGAATGTATATTAGTACTACTATGGATGTGGTAGTAGTGAATTTTGGGTTTGGGTTTAGATATGTCTGTACAGTATAGGTAAAAATATGGTTGTGTATTTCAAGTGTATTCAAACATTAAAATATAAATAAGTTCTTTACTTTCCAGAATACAAATACAAGGGTCGTCCAGAAAGTAAAGAACGTTTTGGCATGATTAATCTCAAATTTCATCGTCAATTCCAAACTGTCTTTCACCCGAAAATTCCTTTTAACTTTGGAAAAAGATGAAAATCATTAGGAGCTAGGTCCGGGCTGCAGGGAGGATGACTAAAGATTTTTCACTTAAGAAGTTGAAGTTTTTACTGTGTTAGTACTGAAGCAGAAGTGTGCATTAGCATGAATGAAAAACACCTGTCGCAGCAGACCTGCCTACTCCAAGCGAATTTCCAAATCAATATAATAATAATAATAATATAATGATATATTACAAATTGTATCAATATCTATATCAATAAATATGATAGTTTTGCCTATTCTACATAAGATTAACAAGGGAGTTATTGATATATAATGTTTTTTGTAAAAAATACAAAATGGCCGCTAGCGGCTAAACGAAGGATTTTTTGACAAATGTTTACAAGTAATTTTTATTTATTTTGATGAGTACTATCACCCCTCGAAGTTTGTCCCCGACTTTAATGAATACTCTGTATACACACACATATATATACATTTTAACGACTATTGTTTTTGGACTCTGGGCACAAAGAACACAAAATAACATGGTCCTCCTGAGCTTAACTCTTGCCATGAAACCTACGGTAATAGCTTCTTCCTTATGGGAAATTAGCTAAAACAATGATTTTTAAGCATAAATGGATAGATCTCAACTACGTGAAGTTAGTATAAAGTTTAATCCAAAAATATAGATTGATAAGTAATATTAAATTTTCTTTTTCCTACATAAGATTAACATTGGAGCCCCAAAATATAACTTACTGTGTTTAGATTTTTTAATATCTCGGTAACCGTTGGAGATAGACAAAAACTTTAAGGAACTAAATTGTGTAGTGTTTTAAGCTGATTCTAATGAAAACGCAAAAAACCCAATTTTTTAGTACAAAACCCCCCCAAACTACCCGTTCTGATTGACCGATATGTCTGGTTCGCAAACTTGTCCAAGCAAATGTAAGAATACACGTCTCTACCAAATTTGGTCTCAATCAGACCATTTTTACGAGAGTTATCAGGGGCAGTGACAGTGCAGCTGCTATCAAACTCTGCGCCTGCGCCTGTGCGCAATAACAGCTGTGTAACAATATTGAAACCCGTGAAATTATGGTACCTCGTCGTAATCTAGTTAGTTATTCATCTTAAAATTATCTAAAAATGTAAAACTACTAACACTTAAATTCATTTAACAAAGAGAAAATGTAGAATGAAAACAAATGGAAAATTCGTTGGTTATGTGAACGCCGAACAACGAAATAAGCCAAATGTAAATTTGGCAACACTTTATCGTATTGCTCAAACCCGTGTAGTGGTGTCGTGATCCTTATCTACTGAGATCCTTTATATCGGATATATCCTGAGATCCTGAGATCCTTATCTGTGATCCTTATCTACGCGGTGGTTGACGAACTCTGACCGATATTAATCGGTCAGAGTTCGTCAACCACCGCGTCTTTGGCAGCGTCAGGTCAGTTCAGTTCCTGAGTGTGTGGACGACTACGGACATCCTCTACCGCCGTGTAAGTTTTCCCGTTCACTATATTTTTTGTTAATTCCTTGTATCTAGGAGATCTGTTCCGTTACGTCTTAAAATTATAATCTGAGCGGTCCTGTGTTTCCTCCTGGGCTGGGACCTGCTCATCGTACATTTAATTCTATAATATTAGAGCAATCCTGTGACTCCCTCGGGGCTGGGATCTGCTACGATATGTTTTACAAGTCTCACCCTGAGCGGTCCCCTTTGGGCTGGGACCTGCTTGTGTCCCAAATATTAGAGCAATCCTGTGACTCCCTCGGAGCTGGGATCTGTTCGGATATATCCTACGGGTTTTGGACTGAGCATTCCTGTGTTGCCCATTAGGGCGCTGGGAATTACCCATTCCCACCTTGAGTATCCCTATTTACGCATGAAATAATTAAAGTGTTACCATGATACCGCCGCTTGTGTTATCGCCCTCTCTCTCCACCCACCAGGACATTTTAAGTTTGGAGTTACGTGACAGTCAATTTTCTTTCTCTGTACCTAGAAAGTTTCTGTTCTAATAAAATGGTCTGTATCAATCCTTGTCTCGATAATTTTATGCTGCCAAATTAGTCTTTATAACCTGGCCCTGCTGACTATCCGGCAAGATACCCCCCAATACCATTACACCCAGAGTACTTGAGAATGCGATAACTAAACAATTGATCGTCTACGTAGACGATCAGAATGAAGTAGTATTATTTTTGCTGGAAAACCCGTCGCAAAACGAGCTATTATGATGGTTTGTTACCAATAACATTAAATCAACATTTCAAGTTTTTTCATAGCCGAAATGATATTCTATACGGAACAATATCAAACCGCAATCAGATACTCAGTGCAACTATCGATGACGCTATGCTTTGTATTCAAAATGCAATATCATGTTGAACTTACGGTTACTTAATTGCATAGTTGAAGAATTGAATAATCATACCGCATCCTCGGACCGCCCAATGACGTTCTTACATTCCGATTGGATATGAATTGCATAATTTCGTCATCTGCTTCAACATTTTCGTTCGATCAAAGATGTACCGTATTGCCGACTTCTCAAACGGAAAGTTTTGCTTTCGGTTTTAATGCTCATTTTATATGGTCTATCCGAAAGTTCGGACATTTATTGGATTTTACCAGATACTTATTTTGCAATCGGATCGGATTCGTATATCCGATCCGATCCGACTTTTCAAATATCCGCACACCTCTAATTGTAATACTCTTAATAAAATTATTTTTGATAAACATAATCTACATTTTTATAAAAACTAAACCAAACATGGGGAAAAATTGTTTACTCAGTTGCCAAATTCAATTAAAAATGAGCAAAATTACAATAAATTTTAAAATGTTCTTAAAGAATATCTCATTGATAAAGCTCTCTATTCTTTTTCCGAGTTCCCTTAGGTGAGAGCTCCACTACTGATTGCCTGAGTTTAAATATAGTTTTAAATATAGCAGCAGATAATAATGATAATTTGTCAAATTCACTTGTACCTCTTGTTTATATTTTTATAGTTTAGTTATATAGCCTGAAAATATATGATTTTTAGTTGTATGTGACTCTATTCAGATGTCTATTCTTATATCATGTATTAATATGAATAAAGTTTATTTTGACTTGACTTGATATACAGTAATGTACTGCATTTTATTTTGTAATACTGTGATTCGTAATATAGAGGCTGGACGCCGACCCGTTCGTTACACAGAGGTTTATATTGAACCCCTATATAACAAATTTTGACCGTATTTAACTTCGATATAACGAAACTTGGTATAACGAAAGTACCGGTATGACAAATTTTTCTTTTGGTCCCTTGAGATTTGTTATACCGGGGTATACCTGTATCTATAAATATTACGACCGCAAGACAAGTGACAATTAGGATCAGTTTTGGTGGTGGTGGGGAGGGACAACTACCTGGCATGGCTGGGGTCATCATCTTTTGAAACCCTTGAATTCAAATAAATAAATAACTCAAGCGGTCTGTGAGACTGGATCCAGGACGTTAAAGGTTAAAAACCAAAATAAGGTCTCGCAGACCATGGTCACTACTTGGAACTAAACCTGATGTCACTATTCCAGGGTTAAAGACAAACAACATATCCCCTAAAATCTACACAATGATACAATTCATCAATGAAATAAAAAAGAGTAATGATCAGCACATATGCATCATTGTATCAATAGGATACGATGACAGAACAGAAGTTTTGTATAGATTTTTTATAAAAATAGAAGCAAAATAATAAGGAAATAATTATTTTGTATTTGCCAGAAAAGACAGAAAATTAAAACCATAGGCCTATAATATTAATCAACGATTAGTGAATATTTAAATAAAATTAAATAATTGAATTACTTTTTCTATTATTTTTGCTTGTATTCAGACCAGTCATTTTAGAAAATCAATGTAATAAAATAACATAATTCTTTTTGGAGAAGCGGCCCAAACTCAAGATTGGCATCCCCGGATTTCATCCCTGAATCCCATGCACTGTAACTCAAGACACTATCCATTAGGCTTGCTGCATTTCAAATAGACAATCAAAGAAACAAAGGGTTTAACACAAGAAGAAAAATAAATAACAAAGAATACACAAGTTGAACTCTTTACATTGATTCCAGAGAATGAAGGAACAAACAAAACTCCATTGGAATCTGGAACCGAACTGGCGACTCTTGCTGTCTCAAATGCACTCCCGCACAATCCTAGTAAACAGATATTTATATAAACAGCTAATAATAATAGTTTTAGGGAGCTAACTTAAAAATAATATAGAATCCTTAAATTATAATTCTTTCAGCTTGTGTTTTAACACTTAATACGTTAATGGCTACGTGGACACATTTGTTGCTGTCTAGTAGTGCATGTTTCAATGGCATGTTACTGGTACAGGATAAGAGCTAGAACTTTGAAACTTGCGCCAGCACTTGGCAATGGTACATTGTATATCACGTTAGCGTAGGCTGTCTTGAACATTGCTGTTACAGGTGCGGAAGCGGCCCCAGGAGCTGCTCGTCAGTGAGTCAGACAACAGGCCATAAAAGCCTAAAATACAATGTGTATATGTTAATGAATTTTATACTTCACACCAAAAAAATACTACCCAATATAGCATAGCCTACATTCTTTTAATTTTAATTTCATGATGGATAGCCCCCGGAACAAAAAATGCAATAAATAAAGGTTTAAGTACCTGCCTTAATAATCCTGTTTTTGTCGGGATTCACGACGGCCGTTTCGTGCCTGGCGGGCACATCATCAGGTGTACATAAAGTTGAATATATCACTCGAAGGTGAGGTTGTCATATTTAGATTTAGATTTAGATTAGATGTAGATTATTGAAATGGCACCCAGGTAGGTATTTTAAGCCAAGTATGAATGATAAAAATAGTTTATTGGGTCACTGTTCCTTGGGGACAAAACCTAACACCAGGATGCCTTACATCAAACTCATCAGTTGTATTGAGGGCAGGTTCTGGAGGATAAACCTGACAACACGGTCCATATGACTGAGGAATAGGTCTACGCCTAGGTCTAGCTTGATTAGGAACTAACAAATCGTCATCAGAATCAGAAAAAAGATCATTTTCATTAGGAACATATTCCTCACCACTACCACTTGAAAAGTCCTGGAGTGAAACAGTGTCAAAGTTATTATTTAGATTCTTATTGCAGACATTTTCCATCATGATATTATGTAAAACAAAGAGTGTCAACAAAAACACTTGTGTAAAATAAGGAGTGTCGAAGTTGTCGGCAGAAATATCGCTTTCACCATCAATATCAGGATTATGAGACAGATCACTTTCTAATTAAGTTTCACGGATGTTACTCGATGGTAAATTATGAGCCATTTTATTAAATGTAAAAGAACAAACTAACCGCAAAACCAAACATAAACACTGCGTGACGCCGCTAAACAAACACGACTTTCCGCTGAACAACAAAGACCGTAAGCCTTGTTTGGCTTTGACTTTCAGTGGCCAGTAAAACCAATCTCAAAATATATATAGAGTAGAACTTGGATAATTCGAACCTCAAGGGACCAGAAAAAAATTTGAATTACCCAAAATTTCGAATTAGAAAAGTTTTTGCATGTGGTTGAAATAAACAATTAAACATCATATTTTAACATTGTATATTAAAAAAGTTAGGTTAGTGAAGATATTATTGATTAAAAATCCTAATTTTTGTTAAATGTCGATAATGTGTTTGGAGGGATCCCGAAACTAGCTATTTCAAACTTTTTCAAATCCCTTCTCTACCTCCTTGATCGTCGCTATTTATTCTTGCAACGTCAGAGATTTGTAGGTTTGCTTTGACGAAGCCATCATTCACATGACGTGTTAACATGAACGCAAACAAGTCACAAATACCAACACGAAACAAAAATGACGAATATTGGAATAATACCACCATCAATGATACACACGCTACTGAACTGCGTCGGCGCCGTATAGTTAGACTAGAGATGTCAATGTTGTGATTTATGAGCAGTAGTGGACTGGTGAGGGGGAGGGGTATAATGTGACCAGTCAACAGCAGGTGTACGTGCTTTGAGAAGGATTGGCAGGGGGTGGGCGCGTTGATCTAACTAAAAATAGTCTGAGGACAGGAAGCCCGGACGTCGTTTCCTGGAAAATCGCACACAATGACTTGTTCACTTAATAGATTTATGCTGTAAAAACTTTGAATCATCCAAAAAATTATTCAAATTAACCAGGATATTTTAACATTGTTTTCATATAAAATTCTAGGGACCAAGACAAAATTTCGAATTAAGGAAGTTTTCGAATTATCCACAATCCACTGTATATATATATATATATAATTATTGTAATTAAATTGAAGCTCAGTTTATCCTGAATGCAATGATATTACTAAATAGAAACTTAACGTTTGCGTGTCGAGATTCTCAAAGAGAATTGCCGAACATGTTTAATGCGTCGTATTTCGCGACGCTGCCATTTTACACACACTTTTATTGCGTCGTAAATTACGACTTTGCCACTTTAAGGGTTAAACTGAATCCTACAGCTTATACAAAGGAAGGGCTTACTACTAGTTATTTATGTAAAGCTTACCCATGTTAAGAATCCAATGTATGAGAGATGCAGTATCTGACGAGCTCCCTTCAGCCATGTAGATCAGTTCATTGTTGTACCTCCAGCCAACCACAGGATATAGTCCTGAACAAGAAAGAGATGTCCATGAAAACACACTACAGAAGTTTGTGGATAGTGGACAGGGACACAGCCCAAGGGCCTGTATCTACAGGGGACTCATTTGAAACAACAAAATCTTAAAAAGCATAACATTGAGAAACATTACAGCTAAACTCCTAACATTTTGATTAAATAACTAATTATACAGTGTATATTGTGTTACACAATACATGCACAGCTTAGTTGTTTTAACTAACTCAAATACAGTTTTCACTCTAATGTTGGTTCCTCTTCGTTTCCCGCTATCATTTTCAACATTTTAAGCACATAGCATAGGGGATACTTCCGGTAGTAGGCAGCGACATTCGTGTTGTATCAGTTCTAATACAGTAGAACTCCAATTATCCGAATTAATGCGGACCGGCATCCATTCGGATAATCAAATATTCGGATAATCGGAGTTTTTTTAAATTGCCATTAGAGAGAAAAAAAGCTACGTTTTGATATTGCACTATTTTTTTATTGAATTGAATGTAAGAATCATGATATTTTCACATGTTTTAAATATAAATAAAATGTACGTACAAGTTTAGAAATAAAAATCATTGTTTTTTAAACATCTCCATCAATGTAAGCTGTTTTGCGGTCTTCATCCATTTTCGGGCAGCCAGGTCACGCATTCGCTTGACGGTGAGCAGTTGCAAGTGGTCACACTCGGGCTGACGCTCCATCCACTTCAAAGCAGTCTCGAGGCCGGCAAATGCTTCACTAGCTGATGGTCTAGCGTCTACTTCAACATCAGCAGAAAGTTCTTCTTCCACTTCCACTTCAACATCTTCTCTCACACTTTCAACAATTTCATTGTCATTAAGAATTTGAAAACCAGGGTCAGACGTGTCACAAGCCATCCACTCTCCTACATCTTCAGCACTTCTGTACAACCAGGAATTTTTACAATCATTTTTCTTATTTCCTCTAGTGACAACGCATCTTCATCATCTTCATCCTCTCCATTTTCTTGTTTCTCATTTTATTCAGATTCTTTTTTTTTGTTCTCAGACGGTAGGCCTTTTAGTTTATTCCGCGACGTCTTAGCGTTACTGCCGTAACCAAACTCCAAGCTTCCGCTACCATGTCACAGCATTTCTTTAAATTTATTTTGCTATGATTTGCCAAAACCAATTCTTCATCTTCATCACCTTCGATCAGCAGTTTTCCCAGTTTTTCAGTGACTGCAATGCGCCGGAACTTGAGTGGGGACTCATACCCAGTGTTATGCCTACACTGACTTCACGGAGTGAAGGACAATAGTGAGCGAACCGCGCAAACACTGGCTTTGCGGGGGGAAGAATAAGAGCGTACTTAGACTTTTTTGGACAAATTTTTTACTGAAAGTGATTCGGATAGTCGGAGTTTGGATAATTGGAGTTCTACTGCACTCAGTAACATTTGCTTTATTGTATTTTGTATCTATTCATTCGAGAGCATGGTAAATAAATTTAAAAAATTCAGAGCCTACAGTAAAAGTATTATGTTAGTTAGTTAGTTACTGAAATGACGACCTACTCAGGTAGGTATTTTAACCTACAGTTTAATGTGGAACCGAACCACTACCTCTGAATTACAAACTGGTCTAATTATGAGGACGGTTGTTGCGGATTAACGTAGTATTCAACAGAGCAGACATTAATCTACACAAGAGAACATTACACCCACCAACCATCGCTCACAACTATCCACAATTTGTGACCTCAAAGTAGCTGGATTACAGGACGACACCACCATTCCAGTCAACCTATAATCTATATAACCTACCCACTACCCTGCCGAGCACCAGGTTTGAGGCTGACAGGACAACTTTCGCTGCTGAGTGGAAGACGAGGTGGGAGGCGGATTCGAGGGGTCGATGGACGGCGAGATTAATACTTGATATCCACCCATGGATTAAGCGGAAGCATGGAGAGGTGTGGTACTACGTGACCCAGTTTCTTTCTGGTCACGAGTACATCCAAAAATTCCTTCACAATATTGGGAAGACAGGCAGCCCTAACTGTATATACAGTGTGGATGTCCATGATACCATAAAACACACCATCTTTGCAGGTGGCAGGACTGGCAGGTGCAGCGAGCGTCACTGGAGCTTGAGGTCAGTGACAGATAAATTTCTGGAGTAGTTTCTTTGGAGCCAACGAACAGTGGTCTAGCCTTGATAATGTGCTAAACGGTTTCAGGATAGTCCCTCGGAGCTGAGGGGAGGGTTTTAGTGGGTGAGAGTCCTATACTCCAAGCATAACGCAATTTCTACTACTCGCCAAGAAAAAAAAAATCCTGCAGAGCACTAACTAAATAGAGTTGAGGTAGGGTGAGCACACACAGGTGCACGCTCAGCGTAGCAGCAAGTGTAGTTTTACCTGTAAAAACCATTAATGTAGAAAATACAAATTCCTGCTCTAACAATTTTGATTAAAATTTCATGGTTCATAGTTATTAAGGTCTCAACTATTTTATATAACACATCTTTTTCATACTTTTAAAGGGGAGTTCCTAAAAATCCCTAAAACCACACCAATCTAATTTTTTCCAAAAAAAGCATAATTTTTTTTAAAACTAAACTATAATGGTTACTAGCTTTTAGTCACACTTAATATGGTACCAAAAAATATCACCCCATCCATGTCCAATGATGCAAATACAATTCATTTGCATCTACAATGATGATAGATACAATGGTTAAAAGGTTAAGGAACTTCAATTTTGAAAAATTTAGTTTTTAGACTGTAGAAAAACAATTAATTTTAATATAGTTTATTTATCACCATTAAAAATAGTTATAATACTAAAACAAAAGTAAAATAGTCAGATTTATTCCAACGGAGGGTTGCAAAGGAGTTGAAGGCAGAGTTTTACAGTCAGCAGTAAATAGAATTTCTTCACGATGGCATCAAAAAGCGTAGGCTCACTCACTTTTTGTGTGTGATCGAGTCTCGATATGATCTTGCGACTTGCGCTTACAGACGCTACCATCTGAGCTACGCCGTCAAATAACGCATCGTTGTATGTGGGTTTTTTCAATTAACATAAATAATAGGGAAGATACCTTTGTATTTTATATTCTACTAGCCAAAGAACCCGTTCTTTGCATGGGTAAAAAGGGCTGAGAGGTGTACTGATACATTTAACCCTTAAAGCGCTACGGAAAATCACAGTCCCTGCTCATTTAGTGTAAAAAAATCAAAATATTATTTTTCCAATGTGTTTTTAGGATTATATATATATCTCATATCATATTATATATATCTTTATATATTTGTACAATCTATATATATATTTGTACACGGATCTCGAAACGGCTCTATCGATTTTCTTTAAATTTTGGAAATAACTAATTTCTTAGTAGAAAATAAGTTCTAGTAATTCTCACCGTTCGCCGGCTTTGTCAAGACGACTCATCACTACGTCAGTGTTGAGGATAAATTTTAAATTTTACTACTTAATATTGGTATTCTGACTTGATAATGGACTTTTAAGTCCGAAACCATTGGTCGTCAGCACCATAACTTAAGATCACCAACAGCACTACAGGTATTTTAATCTTCAATTTTAATAGTTGTCAAACGTGACTAGTAAATTTGATAATGTGACTAGTAAAATCCTCAGATATTTACTAGTTGTAGAAAAAGGTTTATGAAACGAAATTACAAGCACAATTCAAATCAATACTGACAATACTAGACTAGTAAACTTGTAAACTAGTATCTTTACGAAACAGGCTCCTGCTGTTAGTCTGATCTCCCACCAAAGTTAGTAAGCATGATTGAATATATGCAAGATTTTAATCAACACATATAGCATTTCTTGGCATATATTACAGCCAACCATTACAGCCAATTTCATATATTTCTCATAAACCCTGACACTACAATATGGGGCTACAATAGCTCAGCATTATTGAATGCTGTAAAGTACTGTACACCAACAATGATCACAGTAGGGAAGAAATGGTTTGAGAAAGGTCTGTATTTGAGGATTCACAAACACCAACAACACTTCTAGTCACCTGATATTGAAGCATGAGGTTTCTGTCCTGTATTGACATCTAAGAATGTTCCGGTGCCTAGAGTCACTTTAGTAGAACCCTCATCAAAACAGCAGGATCCAAACAGCGATGCTGACTGGTCACCAAGCTTGTAGATCAATCAACAATTTTCAAAGGTGTCAAAGGACAAAATCAAAGTCATATTTTTTCACCATGTAACAAAATATCCAGATATATAACTAGAGTTTGTATATTAAAAGTAAATCACTAACTATAAATAACCATTAAATTAACATATCAAAGGACTTCTAAACCCAATGGACTCAAACCTACGATTCTTTTGGCCTTCATTTGAAAAAGACTTTTTTAAATGATGTGTAGAGTCTAATCAAATAAGGTCTACTAAATGAAAAATAATGAAATGAAATGAAAAATACGACTCTCTCAGCAGACCTACGTACTCAGCGAATTTCAAAATCATTTTTACTATGATAATAATAATTTGTGGCAAGTTTTGTCAATATCTGTTGATAATTATAAGAGTGTGCCTATTCTCTTGAAGACTAACATGGGAAAGAGTAGGCATGATTTCATTGATTTCTACCTTGAACAGTCAAAGTAGGCAATTATAGCATAAAAAAATTTTATTTTGACCATATATCATGTTTTATCAATATCTGACCATAAATAAAAGAGTTTACCTATCATGTACAATTGTACATGATTAACATGGGAAAAGAGTATGCAGGATTGCAGGTTCGAGGAACACTGAAAATAAAAGAGTTTGCCTATCTTCTATATGATTAACCCATTCCTGTTGGACAGACCGGTCGACGCCTGAGGCCTTCTTAGAAACAAGTAGGTACTTTTGTTGGGTGGCACAAAACCGAGTTTTCACTACGCCGAGTAAGGCTAAAAATCCTATGCATATCAGAAATTCACTACGCCGAGGTTTCACAAAACCGAGTATGATATAAAAATCAACTGTTTCACTACGCCGAGGTTTCAAAAAACCGAGTAAGGGGCTGAGTACCGTCCGCTCTAGAAGTGACTGTAGAAGCCTGTGTAGAGTGCAGTATTACATGCTTTGCAGGAACTCACGGTCCATTGAAGATATAATAATGAGTAGTTTATTGCTTATAATTTATATTTTAGTTAATAAAAATAAATTAATAATATAGTTAATACATTTAGTTAATAAAATACAATATGTCATATTTACGATCTATTAACTTATTGTTTTGAGCTTGGTTTAGTAAATAAAAACTTATAATATTGCGAATTAAAATCATTTTTAGAGCTTTATGATTCTTTAAAACCACAAGATCCCAAAAATGTATTAAATAAAAATCCCATTTTGTTTCTATACCTCGAGAAGTTATTTCATAAGTGCTATTCGCCATTTTGTATAGCTAAAATATATTAATACATTTTAATTGTAGCTTGACACCATGACGCATTGAACTTAAATAATTTTTAAAACCCTTGTTATTGAACAAATTTCATATCTAAGGAACGTCATGAAACGATTCAGGAAAAAGTATCCAATAATTTTGGTCCTGTGACCTTTTACCATAAATATAAAATTTAATCGTGTTATAATTAATTACGTCACCACAGGCGTTTCGCCATCTAACGGATTTTATTTTCAGCCCAAACATATCAATACATATGTTAAACCATATGTTTTCGTACCCGAGGAGTCCAAATTTTTAACATTCGACCCACGAAAGACTCATAGTTTAGACTGTACACAGATAACACGGAAAAACTTAAGTAATTTTTAAAATGCTTGTTATTAAACAAGTATCAAATCCAACGACTTGAAATGATTAAGGAAATACACCCAATAATTCATGAGTCAGACTCTGAGCAGTGCAGACATGTGTGTCGGGTGCTCCCAAACTAATTGATATGGTGAATCATAGATTGCGTAACCTCAGTTTAAGTGTTCCTGCGCCTTTATTATATACATCAAAATCCTCATTTGTTATTAAACATACTATTTATTGTTATTTTACGACATATAAAACAAAAATCAAGATAGCTGACTGCACTGTTTGTAAGAAATCGTCTGGTCAGGTTAGGCACGAAATAGTGTGCACTGACTGTAAAAGCCTGTGTCATATGAATTGTGACAATCCATCCAAGGATGACATCGACTACTTAATGGCCGAAAAACAAGTGTGGAGATGTCCATTGTGCGCCCAAGCGATGACTAACGAAAGCAGTGAGTCATCGACTAGCGTACTGTCTGAGGTGCTGAGCAAGCTGGATGAGGCGTCTGAGCATCGAATACGCATTGAGAGAGAAATTAACAAGGCATTTAAGTTTGTCCGCGAACAAGTCACCGAACAGAAAAACGCTCTAAAGGAAATAAGTGCAAAACTTGCTGAATACTTGTTGCTAATTGAAAGCCTGAGAAACGAAAACGTTAATTTAAAGAAAAAGATTTCAGATCTGGAGTTCAAGCTTGTCTCCTACAATGTACCTAATGGAAAAATTTAACATCCTCTACCAAGTTAAGTTATAATACATAGAGCTCTGCAAGACAAGAGAGAATTCAGAATATGTTTGCGGAAAACTCATAAAACTGATACTAAAGGTAGGTCTCAAGTAGGCTTATTTGAGTATAATGAGACGAATACTTAGGTAATTCATAATCTTCTCTGATTAGAACGACTCTCTCAATCCGTATTATTTTATATATTATTTTATAACTATGTATATACTGTATATATGTATATATTGTCAATGTTTAAATTTTTCAACTGACGAGTTATCAAAACCCTTGGTCAGTATTAAGATTAAAGCTATACAGCTGCAAAGTCATAGTGCTCACTCCTCAGGCCCCTTTTATGCACGCCGTCGGGCGTTGAGCATCGAAAGACGGTCGTAATGCAGATGCATTGGCATAAATGTGTCTATTTATGCACAACGTCCGACGGTCCACGGGTCACCGTCCTCTAAAACATGACGTCGATAGTTAGAGTATGCACGTCGAAAATTTGCCTTAATAACTTTGCGGTATTTCTAGGTGTAGGTTTGTAGAGTGGGAGTAGGTAGTCCGACAGTTATTTACGCTATTAATGTGTACTCTTACACAAAGTTCATCAAATGAAACAAAACTCAAATGAAAATAATTGTAAAATTTGTAACCATGAACTCTCAATTCTTCATATGAAGGTGTAAAACGTACCTCTCAAGTGGCGCACATTGTTTATAGAGTATGCTACCACCTCCTTCTTTTCCGAACTTTGTTTTTTGTACACATATAAACTACACATCGATTAATAATGCAGAACACTGTGAGTCCAACTGTGAATGTGTGAGGTGGTGGACTGTTGGTGTCGTCCAGTCGCATGCTCGCCCGACGACTGGTATTTTGAGGCCGTGCATAAAAGCGTGACATTTTCTCAGCGTTTCAAGACGTCCACCGAAAAATTTAATTTTGATTGCACATTTAGGGTTTGAATCAGATATATTTTTAAACTTTAAGCTTAGGATATGCATGGCAGAATGACATATCACATGTAATTATATTTGAAAGTAAGCCCAATTTTCGATATTATACGTAAAAAAAATTCATCACAATAACAGCTAAATTTATTACAGAAAATTAGCTTAAGCATTAGGTTGATCATTACAAAATTTTTACGATCAAGGAATGTAAGATTTTTTACAATTTTTTTAATTTTTGGTACAAGTGTCTGAAATTTTTCTTCCACTATCTGATAGATAGCAGATATAGTGCTCTTCTCTTTATAAGGCAGACTTATATTTAAATTTTAAACTGATAATACCATCTTCAATTCTCATAGTTACTTGGATGCTAAAAACCTTATCTTAATGAGGAATGTATGTAGAACAATTACTATTGGTATTTATGGTTTATGGAAACTGTTTTCTGTTCACAAGCCACAAACTTTGCTACTACCTCTTTAAAGTAGATTATAGCAAAAACATTTCCTGCTCATTAGAATTTAAGCAGAAAAATTAGATGTCTGTGGCGAGAAATTTCAAGTTTGAGTTGGTTCAGATTCAAGCTTAAAGTCATTCAGCATTAACATTCTAGCTGCATTCTAGAAAAACAAAATCCACAGTTTTGTTCTATCAGGAACAGTGACCAGGGTATGTGATCAGCCTACGACCGTCTCGATGGAACAGTGACCAGGGCATGTGATCAGCCTACGACCGCCTCGATGGAACAGTGACCAGGGCATGTGATCAGCCTACGACCGCCTCGATGGAACAGTGACCAGGGCATGTGATCAGCCTACGACCGCCTCGATGGAACAGTGACCAGGGCATGTGATCAGCCTACGACCGCCTCGATGGAACAGTGACCAGGGCATGTGATCAGCCTACGACCGCCTCGATGGAACAGTGACCAGGGCATGTGATCAGCCTACGACCGCCTCGATGGAACAGTGACCAGGGCATGTGATCAGCCTACGACCGCCTCGATGGAACAGTGACCAGGGCATGTGATCAGCCTACGACCGCCTCGATGGAACAGTGACCAGGGCATGTGATCAGCCTACGACCGCCTCGATGGAACAGTGACCAGGGCATGTGATCAGCCTACGACCGCCTCGATGGTGATCCCTCGAGCATCGTATTCCCTTTGTTTTTTTTATGTTCTTTTATTTCATTAGTGTCATTACTGAAATCGACTTAGCTTTGAACGATTCAGATAGCATGTCCGATTATCGATAATTTTTATATATATGCAAACTTTAGATTTGTTTTAAAGTTGTATTAGGGAAAGATTCCATCACCAGATGTCGGCAACAAAGCATTACAATTCTTTGGTTACAACTGACTTCTCTGAATAACTATTCATATCATTAAATACAAAAGATATTTATATGTTGGCTTTGACTAATTTGTAAAAAAATATAGTTAGGTAATTTGTTAAGAACGTTTCTGTGTAGATTCTGTTTTTGGAAAAATCATAACTGGAATGCAGAATGCTTGTCTACTCTCCTATGGCTAACAAAAAACTCCTGGTATTGTTAATTCACTTTTTGTGAGAATTCACAAAAAGTGAGTAAGAATTTACTCATCAAAGCCAATACAGTCCTAATTTATTTTCATAGAAAGAATTCAGTCAGTTTTTGACATGGATTATTTACAATAACATTGTTTCTTTGGCAACACTATATTGTGTCCATAAAACATCAGGAAAAGTTAAAAATATAATTTTTAAAATATCAAAAATACACAAGCACTAAAGCAGACAATAAAACAGCAATGAATAGTTTCATAACTAAAATTGGCATTATAGCATTTGAATTCCTTAATATTAGGCCCTTAGCTGCTATTGTTAGACATTAAGTATAACACATAGCTTGTCATATAGTTGTAAATGGGTTCTAAAATGTTTTTCCATTATAACAGTATCTTCAAGTTTACCCAGTATATAAAAAGCTTCGTTAATTTATTTGTTAAGAGTAAAACACAAAACAACCACAGCATTTCATACATATTTTATAACTTTTGCAATGCCTAGCTCACTTCACTTTCATGACTTGACTGAAGAGAATACACAGCTCTTAAGTCTCAATTTAAAGTTCTGAATTGAAGTTCTCAACTGGACTTTTGGTAATGATTTTGTATGTTCTATGAAAACATGTACACCAATTTCTCCGTGAATGATATTCAAGCTTAATAGTTTTGCTACTAAGATGACCTGGTAGTTTTTCTATTGCTACTAAGTATCCTACTTTTGCTTAGCAATAGGTTATTGCAAAGAAAAATTAAAAATAATTCCAATATTATCTTTATTTTTAGAGGATTTTGTGAAGATTGTGTCATGTGAGATGATCAAGAAAGAGTAAGTCATACTGTCCACTATTACATCATTTTACAATTAGACAAGAATTAATGAGCAAACTTACAGAACACCTGATTGGTATTGCATGGCCAAAAATGTTTTCAATCGTGTATCCAAAATGTTCACCAGCTGAGTCACAGACCTAAAAAATAAAATTTTAAAATAAGATTACATGGGTACTTGCACTTGTTTGCAATTATGAAACCAAACAAATTTTTGGATATCCATACACCGCTATGTTTTACATATTTGAAAAATTTTAGTGAGTGAAAATTCCAATGACTTAAAGACTTGCATAGCGACAAAGAAATTTCAATCACACCAACAAAATGTTAACAATAAGAGAGTAAAGTTCTGTAAGTGATAATTTTGCTAACACTGAAGAATTTACCTTAGGCATCATTGAAGGTGGAATGTTATACATCCATAATAGGGGTGCAGAGTATTCCATGGCAAAAGGGTCAAACACACCAGAGGCGCTGGCACATGAGACATCAGTGATATGGAGCTTCCCACCCGTTAAACGGTACAGCAGCCACGAGTCAATCATTCCATAAACAGCTATTTCTGCATCTGCTGCCTTACGCAGTTCTGGGATTTCTCTTAGTAACCACTCCAGTCTACAGACAATCTAACACAGGAAGAAGTAAATTAGGGATGGCAAATGTAAAGTGTCATATTTCTGTTAATTAAATAAAAACTGTGATATTTAAGTCTTATTGGATGATGAAATTTTACATTGAGTATCAAACAGTAAATTTATCATAATTTATTTCCTTTAAAAATTGTATATTCTTTGACTGGTAACATTCTTTCTACTCAATATAACTAATACATTTGTAAAAGAACTCATTATATCTGTTAGCTACTTGTATGAAATTTGAAAGTAATTGTAAGTAAATTTTTTTGTTAAAAGAGTTTATCTTATTTCCAGTGAAGGCATTCATCAAACATTTTACACAAAGATTAAGCATATTGAGAAGCAATGTACAGACAAAACTCAATATATATATATATATATATATGTATGTATATATATATATGTATGTATATATATATATATACATATATATATATATATATATATATATATATATATATATAGATTTAAAACATTGGGAAATAAGAAACATAATACTATTTCTAGATAGCATTGATAATTATTGTGTTCAAAACCATAAATAAGAAATTCAAAGACTAATAAAATAGTAAATGTAACAGAAGCAAGTTAAACAGTCAGACCCTATTTAAAAAATCTAATTTTGGTATCATTTGAAATGGTTAGTTTTAATCAAATTTATATTTATAAATTGAAAACAACATACAACTTTTAAAATTTAAATTAGTTACAATTTTACAATACTTATTTAAAACTATTCAATCATTACTCTTTATTGATTACTTACTCTATCCCCTCTGATTAATGATTATTTAAGTAAAACATAAAATTCTATTTTTAACTGAACCTCGATTAACCGTCACCCTCGGGACTGTGACCATGACGGATAACCGAATAGACGGATAACAGAAATATTAATAGCGCCGAAAAAACTTAGAACCTACACAGTGTTTGGCGTGGCTACATTGAAATTCAACGAGTGCCTCCCCTATCGCTTGTGGGAGCCTAAGTTCCTTCCCCTAGCAAAGTCTAGCCGGGGTATAACCAGTGGAGTCATGCACTGCTGTGTTAATAGCAAACTGGAATTCTGTAACCAACGCTTGCCAATTACGATGGTTGTCCTTTACAAACTGCGCTATCATATCCTATTGTCCTATGGGGTTCTCAAAAACATTAGCCAAACCATCGACAAGTTCTTCTAAACCATCATTCGGTTCTGCCCCAACAAGATGACTAGAGAGAGCATCAGCTACTCGGTTTAGAGTTCCCTTATGATAACGGACCTCGAAGTCATGCTGTTGCAGCTCCATCACCCAGCGGGCCAATTTACTCGACGGATCTTGAAGTTTCATCAACCATTGGAGAGCAACGTGATCGGTGATAGCCTAGAAGCGATAGCCCTCAAGGTATGGTCGGAACTTCCTTATGGCCCAGACCAATGCTAAACACTCCTTCTCTGTGGTAGTTCTCCTGGTCTGATTAGAGCCGGCTCGCATAAGCGATCATGACTTCCTTGTCACACTGGTCTTGGGTCAATGCTGCACCCAAGCCCTCGTTACTGGCATCTACTTGAAGAACAAATGTCTTCGAGAAGCCAGGACACGCCAAAACTGGTGTCGAACTCAAGCGCCGTTTCATTTCAGCGAAAGCCTTTTCTTGCTCCGTACCCCTCTGCAACCTTATTTCTTTCTTCAGAAGTTTTGTCAGGGGTCTCACCACAGAAGCAAAGCCGTCGACGAAATGTCGGTACTACCTAGCGAGACCAAGGAAACTTCACAGATTCTTCACATTCCATAGAGTTGGGAATTCCTGAATTGTCCTCATCTTCTCCGGATCTGTTGCAATTCCAGCGTCACTTATGACATGACCCAAGTATTTCAACCGGGTTTTACAGAAATGGCATTTCCCTGAATTCAAGCGCAGACCAGCTTCCGTTGATCTTGTAAAGACTAGTAGTTACAAGTGTTCTTCTAATTCAAGTGTTCAAGAATTCCTGAGGTTCTAAGTCGGGATCAACCACCTTGTCCAAGAGTCACTGAAAAGTAGCTTCAACCGAGCTAACCCAAATGGCATGACTCTCACCTGGAAGAGGCCGACTCCAGGCACTGTAAACGCAGTTATAGGGCGACTTGCCTCACTCATTCCAACTTGCCAATAACCCCCGTACAAGTCGAGTGTGATTATATATCGAGCACGTCTCAATTTTTACAGAATGGCATTAATCCTTGGAAGTGGATAGGCATCAGAAACACTGGCCTCGTTAACCTTCCGCAAGTCTAATCACATTCGGAACTTTCCAGACGGTTTCTTCACCAGCACAATAGGTGAGCTCCATGGTAAAGACGACGGCTCGATTATCCCATCTTCCAGCATAGACTCCATCTCCTTGTTAACCACGGCTTGCATAGCTGGGTTTCACGGGTAGTGTCTCTGTTTGACCGGGACTGCTCCCTCCTTCAACTATATGACATGTTCTAGGAGGTGAGTTTTCCCAGGCTCTTCATCAAATAGCGGCTATTCAACCTCCAAAAACGTCTGCAACTTTCTAGCCTGTTCTTCATCTAAAGGTGTGAGTGAGGAGTTTTTGGCTGATTCCAAAGATTCGGGGCCTTCACCCATGACTGAGTCTACCACCTCATCTGACGAAGTGTCAACATTCAAGATTTCTAGGGGACCTTCCACCGCAGAGCCTACAGGGTCTTCGTCACCACTGACATGGTTTATCCAGCCCACACGGCCTAAACCACTGTCACCAACGCCCATGCGGATAGCTTTCGACACAACTGTCACTAGACCAAACTGTTTGATAGCTTCTATTCCAAGAATCATATCTGAAGTAAGAGTGGGTATGTATAAAGCGTCTTCCATCCATCGTTTGTTATCTACTTCGCCAGACAGCTGAAAGCATTCTTCGACTCTAGCGTTAGATCCATCTGCCATGCGTAACTGCATCAGTTGCCGCATTGGTTTGAGACCTAGCAAAAGAAAATGATCAGCGACTCCTCGCCCAATAAAATTTACCACGGACCCAGTGTCCAACAGAGCCAAAAATTCTTCGCCCATTAGGTCAATCTTGACAAAGAACCTTTCCCGCACCCATAGCACTTGACTATCCTCAGCTTCCTACATCCTTTCGTCATGTGGCCTACCTCTTGGCACCGATAACACCGTGTGCTGGTTGAGGTGTCAGATCCACCACAAGCAGGTGAGGACAATTTTGCAGAGATCGATAAGAGCTCAACTCTTGTCCACTACTCTTGGCAGGGACTTCTGTGGCAGTGGGTCTCTTCTTGCACTAGATTGTTGTTTGTCCACCACTGCTGCCTCAAACTTATAGACATATAGTCTATAAGACACTATAGACATATAGACTCTTATAGACATACGCGGTTTCCTGAACAAGTGCGACGTTCGGAGCGGGAGGTGGACGAAAAATTGCTTTGTCACGAAGGTAGGCCTCGTAGTCCTCAGCCTTCTCCATCATGTCAGCCAACGTAGCACAATCTTGACGCCTGACCATCAACTTGTATTCTGGCCTCATATTCTTGAAGATCAAGTCAAGTTTCCCTTCTTCAGACAATGTCGCACTTCACTGAATCAGCGTTGTGATGGCAGTGACCAAGTCTCGGAAGTGCTCATTCTCTCCCTGTGTCCTCAAGCGTATCTCTTCATCCAAGTTTCTACGGTTCGTGGAGGTAGAAACTGGATTTCAAAGTGTGAACGAAAAGCAAAATGTAAAATGTAATGTAATGTAAAATGAGTACAAAAGATCCTTGCAATTCCGATACCACAGTAAAGCTGAGTGCTGTAGCAACTCCGGCATCGCCTTCAGAAAGTCTTCATGCGTCAAAGAGTATGACTCCGTCAACTCCTGCACTGAAAAACTGGGGATCTCATCTCCCATCAAACTCCCCAATCAAAGTCCCCATTTCCTAACCATGTTGCACACGATAGGAACGACTATTGTTTTTGGTCTCTGGGCACCTAAACAAGAAAAAATAACATGATCCCGGGCTTAAGTCTCGCCATGAGACCTACGGTAATAACTCCTTTCCTATGGGAAATTTGCTAAAACGCAAAAACCCAGTTTTTGAGTACAAACCCCCCCCCCAAACTACCCGTTCCGATTGACCGATATGTCTGGATTATGAACTAATCCAAACAAATGTAGGAATACACGTTTCTATCAAATTTGATCTCGATTGAACCATTTTACGAGAGTTATCGTGTTCACAGACACATATATATTATATTGAAATAATTGAACCAAGTACCCTTAGAAAACATTTTTTATTCTTCTACATGTTTCGGGTAATAATCCCATTGCAAAGAAGTGTAAATTATCAGAAGAGTAATGTAATTACACTTTACACTATATTAGTAGCCCTATTCGATGAAATAAACAGTGAAATATATATATATATATATATATATATATATGAATAAATGAATTTTATTTCTCATAACAAATAATACAATAAATACACCAGAACTTATGAGAAATTTAAACTGGCCACGTTATCAAGTTGTGTGGTCAGTTATACTAAACAATAATTACATCTAAGGAAACATTTTAACACTTAACCTAACAGTCTAGCATCATGTAAAAAACAATTTATTAGCCTGCTGTAGCATCTGCCAGAACTATCCGATATATTTTTTTGTTTAAAAATTATAAATATGTTATTATAATACGGAAAAAAATAAAATCGTATAAGAAAAAAGATTTTGCAAAGAATAAAAATATAATTAATTACATTCAGTAGTTACATTAAGCAATTTTTGAGATATCTTACATCCTGTTGAGAAAAAAGCCAAGTGATTATTTTTTTGCAGAAATGTTTTAGATTGTTGATGTTTTTAATTTGGAGTGGAAGTTGATTGTAAAATTTCGGACCCAGATATTGAAATGAGTGGCAGAAAATTGTTCTATTTACTTTAGGTAATTTAAAATCTTTATTAACAAAGCTTCTTGTGTTGTAGAGATGATTTGGAATTATGTTATTTCTGTTTCCACTCCGAATGAAAAATAATCTCATTACCTTAAAAATAAAAAGGTGCTGAACAGGTAATATTCCCAGCTGCTGATACAATGGAAAAGAACTTGTTTGCTTGGATTTATGAAGAATGATACGTAGGAAAAAATTTTGAGTGGTCCTTATTTTGTCTATTAATGTTTTGTAAGTTCCTCCCCAACATGGTAAAGCATACTGCAATCTTGAATTTATTAGAGCAAAGTAGAGGGTTCTTAAAAGTGGAACTTTACAAAAAATTCTTAAAAAATCAAATTTTCTAATTTGAGATCTTAATTTTCTGTGCAAATCTAAAATATGAGGTTCAAAAGTAAGCTTTTCATCTAGCAAGACTCCTAGATATTTAATTGATTTTACTTTCTCCAAATGTTGGCATGTACATATAAATGTATTGCAGGTTGTCGAATGATAAATTACAGGAGAAGGAAGGTCAAAGCCAAAGGAATCAAAATTTATAAATTTAGTTTTACTCACATTTATTTGCATTTTATTTATATTACACCATTATCAGAGTAATAAAAGATCTGAGTTAATAGAATTTGATATAAAAACGGGATCCTTTTGAGCGTAAAAAAGTGCAATGTCATCTGCAAAAGCATTTATATTTCCTATGAAATTAAGTTCTAATAGATCATTAATGAAAATTAAGAACAAAGTAGCAGAGGTCGTTGAACCCTGGGGTACACCAGTCTGAACAACAAGTGAATCACTAAGGAAGTTTCCGATTTTTACTTGCTGTTTTCTCGCAGTAATAAAACTCTTAAACCAACCTAAGGCAGCGCCTCTGATACCGGCAGCCTCAAGTTTGTTCAAAAGAATTTCGTGATTGACCATATCAAAAGCTTTCTTGAAATCAATAAAAAGGCCTGTGGTTTTTTGTTTTGAATTTATAGCATTATAGATAAGCTCAGTTACAGTTAATAAAGCTTACTCTGTCGATCTGCCTTTGATAAATCCAAACTGCTTATTATTGAAAAAGTTTGATTTATTTAAAAAATTGATTAATCTTAACAACATGATTTTTTCGATTAATTTGGAGAAAACAGAAAGCAGGCTAATTGGTTAGCCGTAATACAGCAATAAAATGCCGTTTCTAAAAATAGAATGTAGCTAAACAATAGTCGCAGCCCTCACGTTGCACCACTGACCGAACTTTCTCTATTTAGCTATATGTTGCCTTCATCTCGGCCCGATTTTCTTGACGTTATCAAGAATCAAGAATCAAGAGCTTTATTGTCGTTGACTTTTTACAAGGAATAGACATAGTCAAAAACTATCAGGTGTACATGATAGAATTAAAATTAAAAAAAAAGTATGTAAGAGAAAAAAAAATGTAAAACAAAAAGTCGTGGCTAGCGGTAAAATTCCTTCAAAAGAATATGAGAACTATTTTACTTCATGCAAGTAAGAAAACCACAATGTACTCACCTGAACATTCATGGCTTTTAAGTCACTCGCAGCCAAAAACCTCTTATGTCTTGAGACTGTGTACAGACATCTAGCACCCAACCTCATACTCTGAAAGAAAAAAAGGCACATTTACTTCGGTTTGTAACAATTTAAGTTTTAAAATTACATTAAGAACAAATATTAGAAAAAACATATTTTACTGCCAGTTTAACACAGTCAAAGGGATGGGCGCCTCACACAATAATACATCTGGCGTTATAATATCAGCTGATCGTTCATTTCATGTGTTTTCCCACTACTGTGCATTGTTGTTGATGAATTTGGTTATGTTTTGGTGGTAATCGTTCGTAGTTTTGCATGTGTTTGTAATAGTAAAAATTTTTGATAAAAATCCAGGACCATCAGACAATAAAAAATCGAAAATGTGATGGTGGTTAAAAATAATGTTGCTCTAAATTCAGTCACTACAAATGTAATTTTTTATGTTTATTTTTAAGTATCACACAGTACTTTTTACTTCATGTTTCGTAACCAATGTTCTATTCAAATGTACTTTGAATATGTGAACACATGGAAATACTTATATTTATGATTTATTAGCAAATTTCCAATAGGGATGAAGCTATTACAGTAGGTTTCATAGCAAGACTTAAGCCTGGGACCATGTTTTTTTCAGTTTTGAGGTGCCTAAGAGGCCAAAAACAATAGTCGTTAAAATGTTTACACACACACTACATTTTATATATATATATATATATATATATAAATTTATTTAATTTAATTTTTTAATTATTATTTTTTAGTTATTTTTACATTTTATGTGTTATAGAAGCCGAAACAAGTCTTACCTTAATTTGTATCTGTTTGTCTCCCTGTGCTTCAGCAGGCATTTTACACTGTCTTCTTCGAAAAAAGAAGGGAACTGATCACAATGAAACTTTTTTCTTGCATTCTCTACATTCCAGAAAAGGTTTTTCAAAGCTTGAAATTGTCCGCATTTTCATATTAGTCACATTTTGCTTTCATTTATAAATGAACCACCTACTGGTAATAATCAGCTGTCTTTGTAGTTTAAAGATTTAATAGAAAGAAAAACAAACAGTCGTCTAATTAATATTAGTTTGTTTGTATTGGTCATTGATTTTAACCCATGTCGAAATCATACTATATTGAAAAGTTATTTTAACATATAACTAATTATAATAATAATATAAATGTTCTAATATATTTAACTAAAAAGTAATAATGAAGCTGGGTATTGATTTATTTTCTTTTTACTGATATGTTTAGGATTTCAAGTTTCCATTTTGGTATGATAATCGTTCTTCTTTAAACTAAATCCTCCAATCCATACAAAGGACAGGCTTACTGCTAGTTATTTTATAAAAATGATGATTTGTACACTGTACTAATATCCAAATAAAAATATTAATCAAATAAAATGTTTTCTGAAGGTGTTTTTATTCAAAAAACGAAAGTGGCAATGGATAGGGCACACTCTGCGTAAAGATCAAGACGCAGTAGAAAAGCAGGCTTTGAGCTGGAATCCCCAGGGGCAGAGGAAAAGAGGAAGACCGAGAAAAACATGGAGGAGAACAATTGAAGCCGAAATCAGAGAGGTGGGGAAGACCTGGAGAGAAGTAAAGGCTTTGGCTGCCAATCGTGTCCGCTGGCGTTGTTTCGTGGAGGCCCTATGCTCCGCCAAGGAGTGAAAGGAAATAAGTCAAGTTTTATTCCAAGGGGTTTTAAACTTTAAATTCCTTATTGTGAACATTTTCGTAAAGTGCACTTAACTCCCTTATTCCACATATAGTGGTCAATCGAAACAGGAATTTAACCCATTCCCATCTAATGACGTACATTGTACATCAGCGTATTTCGCTAGACAGATGTCTAATGACGTGCGCCGTGCGTCCCGCGGGGTGGTTATGAGCAAACAATGTGCGTTGCCTGCTTATATTTCGACGTAGTTCTTTTTTTCCGCTGTTAGGTGTTCTAGTTAATTTCTCATCCGATAGATGGTGTTGGCGTCCTCTTTTATCATCTTATTATTAGTGTCAAATGTTCCGTATTGACAGTAATTTATTTTCTCGTTCGCACAATTCGTTTAGTGATTGTATTTATTGATGATA
Source organism: Nephotettix cincticeps (assembly GCA_023375725.1). Lineage (NCBI taxonomy): Eukaryota > Metazoa > Arthropoda > Insecta > Hemiptera > Cicadellidae > Nephotettix > Nephotettix cincticeps. Next base: position 90,208,709 of record CM041786.1, on the reverse strand, counting down.
ATACAGTTATAATGATTATTATTTAAAGATTTATCATTAACTATTTATTACTGCAGGTAACTAGAAGTAGATCTGCCAAGTGAAATAAAGGAATCTTTTGAAAATAAAATAAAATTTGACGAAACAAAAGTACCTACTTTTTTCTAAGTCTATAGCTTGGAACTGGTGAAGAAGTTGTAATAATTTTTTTCTTGCTAAAAATGTTTGTATACACAGTTAACGAGTATAAGGAACACAGCAAAGAAATCAAAACATCATGAAGTTACTGTTAACTCTTGCACGCTAATAGTGACACGCGGTCGTAGTGAACGAGGCTCGAGTTTCATTCAGCCTGGGTGGCCTCAGGCGTCGACCGTTCCGCCAGACATGAATGGGTTAAGGAGGGTTTTGTACTAAAAAAATTGGTTTTATGTGTTTTTCATACGTAATGATTTTTTTTTAATTTTATCTTTTACCATTGGAATTAGATTAAAAAACTACACAATTTAATTAATTAAAGTTAAACTCCAACGGTTACCGAGATGTTAAAAAATCTGAACAAAGTAGATTGTATTTTTGGGCTTTAATATCAATCTTATGGTAGATAAAGAAAATTAATATTTCATTTATCAATCAATATTTTTGGATTAGACTTGGTATTTACCTTCATGTGGTTGAGATCTATCCATTTATGCTTAAAAGTCATAGTTTATGTATTTATCATGGCTGCTAACCTGCATACCTTCCCATATACATATATATAATATGTTAATCAAGCATCATGAAAAATATTACTAAATACTTTTTAACTATATATTATAATTTACAATCTAAGTAAAAGTCAAATACATTTACGATTCTTTATTTCATTGATTTAATAAACTTATTGTAGAATAATATTTGTTGTTATTATATTATAAAGCTCTTTAATCACAATCATACTTGCGGTCTTCTTCGTCACAGTTAAAAAAAATTTTCTTAAGGTCTTGCTTAAAACACGTTTTAGGGTTTTTTAAAAATAATTTTCCTGAGAATGGCCCCCGCACTCCCTGTTTACTCGGGGGTATTCCATACCCCAGATATCCTCACCCCCAAACTATTATTCCACTGCTTACGGCCCTGGTGAAAATTTTATGCAAAACAATGGCTCTCTGAGATATCTTAGTATCCTTTATGAAGAATTTTTTTAAATATATATATATATATATATATATATATATATATATATATATATATATATATATATAGTGGAACGTGGATAATTCGAACTTCTGTAGTTCGAAAACTTCTCTATTTCGAAGTTTTGAATTTCCCAAGAATTTCCCCCTAGAATTTCAGTTCCCTAGAATTTCATATAAAAACAATGTTAAAATATCCTGGTTAATTCGTATAATTTTTTATAATTTTTTTTTTTTATAAGTTTTTACAGCGTAAATCTATGAAGTGAACAAGTCATTGTGTGCGATTTTTCAGGAAACAACGTTCGGGCTTCCTGTCCGTAGACTATTTTTAGTTAGATCAACCCCCCCCCCGCCACACTTTCATAGTCCACTGCTCTAAATCATAGACATCTCTAGTCTTCACTAGTTCGTCTATAGTATGTAGCAGTTCAGTAGCGTGTTGTTACGATATTGTGGTCTTTGTTTGTTGAATTTGTTTTGTTGTGTTGGCATGTTGTCTTATTTTGATGCGTTCATTGTAGCGAGTTATGACTCCTGAATATTCGACAATTTTTCTATTTTGGAGCAATATATTCCAAATTGTTTTTTTTCTTTTATAGATTTTTCGTATTTGGTTTTTAGAATTTTTTTTTTGAGGCGTTCCAGTTCTTTACTTTTTTATTGATTTATAAATCTTTTATTGATCTCGTTTTAGTTTTTTTTTTTGAACATTTCGGAGCTTTTTCGGTAATTTATTATTAATTCGCTGATTTTTTAGTCTTTTTGATAGATTTTTTCCATTTAAATGGACTCTGTATCTTATCTTTTTCTATTAGAATCACTAATTTTTTAGATCATAGCATCCCTTATCATTGCCTTACACCTGCTGCTGGTCACATGATACCCCTCCCCCTCACCACCAGTCCTCTACTGCTCATAAATCAAAACATAGACATCTCTAGTCTGTCACTACACGGTGCCAGCGCAGTTCAGTAGCGTGTGTATCATCATTGATGGTGGTTTGTTACGATATTTGTCGTCTTTGTTTCGTGTTGGCATTTGTGACTTCATCTGCGTTCATGTTAACACGTCGTGTGTATGAACTAGTTCGCTGAATAGTTCGACAAAAGATATTCATTGATGGGCAGTGGTCAAGGGAGCTGGAGGTCACATAGGGAGTCCCTCAGGGATCCATATTGGGACCTTTACTTTTTCTTTTAGCTATAAACGATCTTCCTAATTCCGTAAATGCTGATTGTTTTCTCTATGCCGACGACACCACCTTCGTTGACATGCATTGTGATTTTGGGAAGCTAGGGCAACTCGCTGAATCTTCCTTTAATGAGGCTTCGAGGTGGTTTAATGCCAATGGATTTTTATTGAATGCCGGAAAAACTACGAAAATTGTCTTTAGCTTGCGCCCTTTTTCTTCAGACGGTAATGTTTATCATTATAAGCGCGATGTGAAATTTCTGGGAGTCTTTTTTGATGAACATTTAACATGGAGCCAGCATATTGATTTCGTAACAGCTAAATTATCAAGGGTAATCTATCTTCTCCGGCGCCTTACATCTTGTGTTAGTCTACCTTGTGTGAAGACGTCATATTTCTCCTACTTCCAGTCTATTCTTATATATGGCCTAATACTATGGGGAAACTCTAGTAGAATCAATGAAGTTCTTCTATTACAAAAGAAGGCAATAAGAATATCAATCTAGAAAAGAAAGAATCAATCTAGCTGGAAGTTTAGATCACTGTAGGCCCTTTTTTACATCCTCCCAGATTATGACAGTCATTATTTTGAAAATATATTTGACTTAATCGTTTACCTTTTTAAAAATCCACATCTCATTAATCACTGTTCCAATAAACACAGTTATGATACCCGTAATAAAAATAATGCTATTATTGACTTTCATCGATTGACTAAAAGCCATAAGAGCCACACAGTAATTTGCCTTCACATATGTAATAAATTAAAAAACAAATCTATAAATATGATGAGAAAACCTTTAAAAATAAATTTTTTCGTTGGCTCTTAGAAAATCCTTTTTATTCTGTAAATGAGTTTTTTTCTTTAAATGAAATTGAATTTTAAATTATTTATTTAAGTAAAGAGTTTTATAATTAATAAAGTTATTTGTTTATTTGTTAAATTGTTTAAAATTTTTAATATATATGTATTATATGTATATATGTATATAAATATATTGTTTTGAATAATTGTAAAAATGTGTGAGAAATTTTGTAAAACTATTTTTTTAAATAATTTTTAACCAAATCTTCAATACTATTTTTTTTACGAAAAATTTTTTTTTTCTTTTTCATATTATTTCATTTCAAAATTTCATTTTATATTTCACCATTATCGCTTAAAAACTACAAATGTTTAAATAGCGGCATCAAGGTAGAGATATTGAAAAAATCTAAAAAGTACTTATCTTGTGCGCAACAATTAACTTATAATAAAAAAATTATTTATATACTAATATTTTTTTATAAAATTGTATTTAATTCATTTTAATCTACCATTATGCAAAAATCGTGTTTATGTTTTTTCAAAAATATATTTTTTTAATTATATGGATAAAATTTTTATTTAAAATAAAATTATAACATATTATATATATATATTTAAATAAAAATTATTATGAAAAGCCATTTTTTGTAATCAAAAGGCAAATTTCATGTAATAAAATTAAAAACATGTATTCTTAAAGTATAAAATTGTATATTATTAAAATTATATTTTTTTGGGATTTTTCATTTTGAGTTTTTCTTTAAATGAAATTGAATTTTAAATTATTTATTTAAGTAAAGAGTTTTATATTGTGTAAACTTGGCCATGTTTTGATATAGATATTTGTTGTATTTGATTATTTAATGTTATAAAATATATTATTTATCATTGTTAAAATTGTATTGATATCCGTTTTGGTCTCTAGGCACCTAAAGAAGAAAAAATAACATGGTCCCAGGCTTAAGTCTTACCATGAGACCTACGGTAATAGCATCTTTCCTATGAGAAATTCGCTAAAAAACACACAGTAACGACTTACCGTTATCTCAGTTACTATACATATCAATGTGACAGAGATACAAATACTATGGTTGCCCCTTGGTGTAACAAATGTTTCATTTATCTGCAGAGCTCTACCAGTAGTTTAGTAAAAGCCAATATACCCGCATGAGATAGGAAGTGTTATGTTGTTTAACAAGGGCATCAGCACGAAGGTCCTTCCAGGTGATGAAGTTATGAAAGTGTTTGCCAGAACTCTTGTCCCATGTGATGATGGTGCATCGAGCCGTGGAAATGCCTAGGCTGTTGATGTCACTGGCAGAGATATGGGCATCTGAACATGTCACCAAATAAGAAGTCATTAAAAATATGCATTCTCATCTATTTAAGACTCAAGTATGGTTAGGGATTAGGGTTGTGGTGATACCAAGATGTATTAATTCATAATACCGGTATCTGAAAAATTTATTCCCGATTCTTTATACGGATACCAACAAATAAAATTTAAAGTGAGTACAAAATTCTAGTGCTAAAGAATTTATATTATAAGTTGAAGAATATTTGATTACAATTTATGTCTATATTTCATGGTAACAGCTTAGTATTAATTTACCCTTTTACCACAACTATTAAGTATTTGTTATTTTCTGCATCTTTTACCACTGACAAAAAACTACCTGAGTAAAAGCACAAGAAAGGTAAGGTAAGTGAGAAACTTCTAGATAGGTGCAAGGGTATGAGGTGACAAGGTGACATCAATTGCGCTAAATACTTTACCTTAAAATTTCAGTTGTCATTTAAGTGATTCTAATTGAAATACTATATTTGTATACCTGAAAATAATTATTGGATAAATTATTTTCAGGTATAAACTAAAACTGGTCTAATTATGAGGATGAATGCTCCCTTCAGAGCAGACCTCAGTTAATTTCCATATATTAAATAATAACTTATCATTCAACATTTGTTTTAAAAATATTTACAGTGTGAAAATTTCATGAGAGTTTGCGACCTCTTGGTTCTTGGTAAATAGGTACAATAAATATAAATACATATATGTATACATATATATATATGTGTGTGTGTGTGTGTGTGTGTGTGTGTGTGTGTGTGTGTGTGTGTGTGTGTGTGTGTGTGTGTCTGTGAACACGATAACTCTCGTAAAAATGGTCCAATCAAGACCAAATTTGGTAGAGACATGTATTCCAACATTCGCTAAAACAATTTCGTAAACCAGACATATAGGTAAATCGCAACAGGTAGTTTGGGGGGTTTTGAATTCAAAAATTGGGGTTTTTGCATTTCTTATATGTAATTTATAAATTTTTTAAATTTTATCTTTCACCATTCGAATCAGCTTAAAAAACTACACAATTTAGTTCCTTAATGTTTTTCTCTATCTCCTACGGTTATATATATATATTTTAACAACTACTGTTTTTGGTCTGTGGGCACCTAAAGACAAAAAAATAACATGGTCCCGGGCTTAAGTCTTGCCATGAGACCTATGGTAATAGCTTCTTCCCTATGGGAAATTCACTAAAATGAAATTTAATTTTCTCAGACTGCCACCGTGCTTCGGAAGGCACGTTAAGCCATTGGTCCCGGCTACATAAGTAGTCGTTAGGTCACGTTAGAGGCAGTAGTGCGACCTGAAAACTCTAACATTAGACCTTGGCCAGAAGGTTACACGGAATTTTAATTTTTTTTTCATCTTGGCAAGGATTTATAGAACGCCTCAATACAAAAATAAAGAAATTATAGAAAGACTAAGCTCTCTGATAGAATTTTTAATAGATAAAGAAAAGTATCTTATTGTGGCAGGTGACATTAATATTTAAATTTTAAACATTTCACCTGAATCAAAGGAGTTAGATAACATTCTGTCTCGTCATGGAATGAAATTAATTGATTTCCTGACTAGAATAACTTATGAGTTATGCATTGACAATTTTATTACTAATATCAACAAAAGTGACACAAAAAGTTCAGGGATTTTAACTCTCTTGTCAGACCATGATGCTCAATTGGTAGAACTGTTACAGACTCAAGTAGATTTAGAAAAGAATTAAAGCTTTAAAACTAGGGACTTTTCTGGAGACAATATTAAACTATTCAAAACATTTATGGAAATGAAAATTTGCTGCCACTGTATTGTCTTTCTGTACTTATTTTCTGAAGTTGAAAAAAGTAGGATTATTTTGATACTGTCTGTATGTATGTATATTTAGATATATATTTTCCAAAATTTGTTAAGAAAAAAAGCAACAAATACCCCCATCACAGCAGACCTGCGTACTCAGCAAATTTCCAAATCAATAATAATAATAATAATAATAAATGCCTTTATTGTTCAAGCGATTTTCTGTAAATACAGCTTTTCAAAATAACTTTCGTCAACAAAATTAATGAAAAACAAATACAAGTTCGGTCTTAATCTAGTCATTCAAAATACATTTTATTTTAAAAGACGAAACACAACGGTCTTTGAGGCATACCAGCCGGACCAAAACAGGCAAAGCCCTTCCTGCCAACCTCGTGACTTATACTCGGGAAATGAAGAAGCCTGTCCTGCTGGGTGCCAAGCAAAGCGACATCATGCCAAAGGGAGAGTTTCTCACAGAGGTACTGAGGCTCTCCAACAAAGAGAGCTTTGTGAACTAAAAAACATGTCAACACCCTGCATATGACATCCATGGGGGTAGGTGCAGGGGCCTCCCTGAAAAGTGACACACTGTCACGGCGGCTAAGGCAGAACACAAACCTGATGGCACTGTTCTGAACCTTCTGTATCCTCCCCATATTCAAGATAATATTGCCATATGCAGGATAGCAGTATTGAAATACTGATAGAATCAGTGACTGCACAAGCTGAAATTTTGCTGCCTCTGGGTTGCCAGAGGCAGCAAGGGGTCTGTACAGGTCTGTTGAGCTTTCTAAATCGGTACAGACCCCTTAATCTACCAATGTACTTTGGATAGTCTGACTAATATGGTAGGAAAAAGATAGATCACAATCCAATGTGACACCAAGAGTTTTGACCTTGTCACTTGTCACGAGTACCTCACCATTTAATATAGTGGCCAAGGCTCTCTCGTTTAGGCACTGTACAAGTTGGTGTGGAGCATGTGGATTGCAGTGCATTTTTTAACATTTAATTTGATATACCAATTTCACATTTTAATTTTTTTTGCAGACCAACTTTATATTCTCTGCAGGTCTTCATTAATGCAGCCGATTGCAAGGTCTTTGGGCAGTAAGCTAACTGCAGCTGACAATCGTCAGCATACATGTGGACCGTGCAATGTTGCACACATCTTGGAAAATCAGATGTGTACAGGTTAAATAATATAGGACCCAGACAGCTACTCTGAAGCACGACATGATGCTTTATAAGCAACCTCTATGTCTCACTCTCCACTCTGGTTACCTGCAATCTGTGACTTGAGTATGACATAAACCAATCTACTGCACCTCTGCCAAACCCGTAGTAGTACATCTTTGTAAGTAAGAGTTCATGATTCAGAGAGTCAAAAGCTAATGAATAATCAAGCATAACAACAGTGCTGTATTTACCCTCATCTATGGCTTTGAATAACTCATCAAAGATATTCAACAACGCAGTGTATTGTTTTTTCTAAATCCAGACTGTAATTTGGGCAGACTATTTTCAGAATTTAAGAAAGTCATAATTTGACGAATGGCAGCTTTCTCTAATATCTTTGAAAAGGCAGGCAGTATTGGTATTTTTTTTGAATTCACAGTTTTAGGGAGTGGATGCACAATACTTTTCTTCCATCTCTCAGGAAATATCCCTCTTCTCAGTGATTCGTTCACTAGGTGTGTAATGGCTGAAATTGCAAATGGGCTCACAGATCTAATCATGTCGATGGAAATCTCATCACTACCCACTTATTTTTATTTAATTTCTTTCATTATTTTCATGACCTCGTTTTCTGTTACATCTGTAAAACTGAAGCTGTTCTCAGATGAGTTTAATCTGTTATTTCTGAGGCGTTTACACCATAGCCCACCTTCTGAAAGTAGCAGTTAATTTCACCTGAGGTAATTTCATGCGGTAAATCGTTGTTATGGCTTTCCCCAATACATCACACTGCTTAAGGCAATACCAGAATTCTTTTGGATTCTTGCTATTCAAAAGTTTTTGTGAGAAACACTTTTTCTTTTTAATCCATATGAATCTGTTTGACTCATTTATTACTTTTTTGTAGTTTTGTCATTCCCCATCCCCCCTGGTCTTCCAGTATTTGTTTCTTAACTTATTTTTAACCTTAGTTAGTCTTTTGATCCCATTTGTTCTCCAGGGTGCTCTTTTGTTAGTTCTTTCTTACAGTAGAACCTCGATAGTCCGACCTCCGATGGTCCGACTCCTCGGTTGGTCCAACCGTGCCCGTCGGCACAACAGACTTCCTCTAATTCGTCCTCGGCAGCATTCTCCTCGCTTAGTCCGACCACGCTAGCGGAAATTTACATCATTTGTTTACTTCGTAACTCCGTTCAAGTTGAAACCTGTTGATGACACATCGACAAGTGACATCGTGAGTGTGTATATGTGTGTATTAATTTAATGTTTTTAGGCTTTCTGTAGCGTTCATCAGTACAGTAGCTTTTTATAAAATCTTGTTGCAATATTCTTTGTTCGAAATACAGTTTAAGTTTGTTTTTATGTTAATATACAAGTTCCTCTAATAATCCGACCTTTTTGTTGTTCCGACCATACCCCCGGTCCTGCAAGTGACGGATTAGCGAGGCTCTACGGTATTGGTGTGTGCTCATCATATATTTTTCTAATATTTGAGCTGATAAAGTGTTCTACGTTTTCAGCCCCTTGTATCGCTAGTGCATCATTCGAACCAAATTCTGAAATCCGATTAATAACACGATCCAGTTCGAAACTTGAAAAATCTCTGTAGGTTATAAACTTGGCTTTACTCTTATCTTTTTGACAGACTATCTCACAATAAACAAGCTTGTGGTCAGTTATTTTAACTCCTCTGTGATCTTTAATGCTTGCTGTATCTATTACATCTGTTCTCCCAATTTTGGCCCCCTTGTCCATTATAATGTGGTCTAACAAGGTAGCAGAGTTTGCTGTTACTCTCGTCAGTTCGCTAATTATTTGAACCATATTGGTTTCTTTCAATACTCGGTTCAGGAACTTTGTCTCACTAACCACACAATTCAACAAGTCAATATTGGTATCACCTAGATATATCACTGAGTTTACTTCAGCTGCCAAGTCAACAAAGAGAGAGTGAAAGAAGGTTGAAAGATTGTATACCTTACATAAGATGGCCTGTAAACTACACAGACGCCAAGCCTAACATCTCTAGCCTTCAAAACCATCCAAAGAGCTTCCAAACCCGGGGGAAGATCCTCAGAGAGGGTATGCTCATCATAAAGTAATCAATACCTGTTGATAATTAGAGTAGACAATAGACAATTTTCTTTATTTGTACTTTCATTAAGAAATACAATGGCGTCATTATAAATAAATTCATAATTTAATCTTGCTTTACATGTTTCATTCAATATATTAAAAAACAATCCTTGATAGAGTAAACTGGTCGTTCAACTAGCCAGGTGTGCTTCTGAGGTGCTTCTTCAAACTGTTTCCTGTCATGTTTTTAAGTCTTGTGGGAGTGAGTTGATGATTTTTCGGCCAATGTAAGAGGGTTTCCTGCTGTACTGTGTTGTATGGTGAATGGGAGGGTTGAAGTCTGCTGCCCTTCTGGTGTTGTATGAATGAAAATTCCCATTTCTTTCTAGGTAGGTCCAACTGTTTGGTGTATATGACAACTGCATGGATGAAAAGCCCTGTGACTGTTAGTAGCTTTCGAGATTTAAAAACCTCTCTGCAGCTATCTCTAGGACCAAGGCCAGAGAGTGCCGTAACAGCTTTTTTCTGGAGCACAAGAATTTTACCAAGGTTGTACTCAGATGTTCCTCCCCAAACAATTAATCAATATCTGATTTGTGACTCTACTAGTGCATAGTACACTGTTTTAGCTATTTCAACACCTCCTATCCATTCCTTCCTTTCTTTTCACTGCATTTATTCCGTATGAAATTTCTTAACCAGATTGCTTATATGATCAATCCAGGAGATTTCGGCATTAGATGTTAATCCCAATAGGTGTGATTTTATTTCAGTCACAATCCATCTAAGTATGAAACCGTTAGATCAGGAGTGCCTCAAGGATCAATTTTGGGCCCAGTCTTGTTCACGATGTATTCAAACGATCTCCCAAATAATATAAATACAAAAATTATCATGTTTGCAGATGATACCACAGCAATTATTAAGGAAAATACACTAGAAGAATTGAAATCCACAACAGAAACAACAATGAAGGAATTAGAATATTGGTTTGAAATAAACGGGCTATTATTAAATGCTGAAAAAACAAATTTGGTACATTTTAAAAACAGACGATATGGAGAGGAGGAGCTGAAGATAGAAATTGGTAATAAAGCTGTGGAATGCCAGAAATCAGTTAAACTTTTAGGTTTGATATGTGATAAAAAATTAAAATGGGGCGAGCATATATCATGGCTATGTAAGAGGTTAAATAGCATATGCTTTAACATGAGCTGCATAACGCATTGTACAAGCATAGAAACCAAAATAACTGTATATTATGGCTACTTCTACTCATTATTGAAATATGGAATTACCTTATGGGGTGCTACTGAACTTATAAAAGAAGTATTAACAACCCAAAAGAAAATACTGAGAATAATGACAATGAAACCACCTAGACACTCATGCAAAGAAATTTTCAAAAAGTTAGAAATACTTACAGCACCTAGCTTATATATCTACGAAGTGCTTTGTCAGGTGAGAGATAATCTAAACTGGTACTCTAAAGAGAAAACTGACCATAAATATAATACACGAAACAAAGCTCTCCTCATATATCCCCAACATTCGACCTCTGCTATAGAGAAAGGAATTTATTACATGGGGATCAAACTTTACAACAAACTGCCCAATAACATGAAAAGTACTTCATTGAGTCAAACACAGTTTAGAGATGGAATTAAACAAATGTTGATCGGAAAGGCCTACTACAGAATTAATGAGTTTTTGAATGATAGTAATATTTAAGCTGATCTTTTATTGTTACTTGTTTTTATTAGTCATTCTCTCTGTTACATTGTAATATAATTTATTTATTGTTAAGTTTTTTTGTTTTTTTTATGACATAGTTTATCATTGTTAATCTTATTAGGAAATTTGTATGAGACAACATATTTTAACTCTTGATAAGCTGTATATGTAGTTATAGATATCTTGACGAAGCACCTGTACATTGTATAAACCTTGTTTGTACGTTTTGTGCCAATAAAAATGTCTAATGTCTAATGTCTAATGTCTAATGCCCAGTTTTAACACTCAGTATAAAACATTTATTCTTCTACACCAGAATGTTTTGAGCATGTAGTGTTGAAAGTACAAGCAGTTATGCCAGGTCAGTTTTGCTGACAGCTGGCCTAGGTGTCCAGTTGTTTGCTGAGTTGGAGAAGTAGGTCACCATATGCTAGTGTGTATGCTTCTGTATTCTCTTGTTTAATTCAAATTTCCATGGTCCAATCACAATACCTTAAAAGTAAAATACATCAAAACAGTGTAGTGTTTTTTGAAGATATATGTTTTTTTCTTGGTGAAGTATAAGGTGTTATTAGTTAAGAGAAAACATTTTAAATTTTCATAAACAGTAGAGCGTCGAAAATCCGGACGTCAAAAATCCGGAAATATCCAACTTCTCTACAGCACTATATTTTAAAATCTTGCGGGAGACACTGCCAGCGCGGAGCGGGTGATGAGCGGTGCGGGGCGGGGGATGAGGGGCGCGCCGAGCAAGGAAATGACTTTCAGCGTGTTTATTTTTAACTCGGTGACTCGGCCTTACCCCCTATCCCCTGCCATCAATATTATTGTTCCGTCATCTGTCACTGCCAGTAGCGTTCAGTTCTCAATGCAGTTAAAAGCTTTCAGTTACGTCTTGTAGTTTGATTGGTTTTCTGTGCCTTTGTTTACATTATGGCCTCATCGTGTATACTGAAAAGAAAACATATATTTCTCCCTATTCAAACTAGAATTGAAATTTTGAATAGGCTGCAAAAAACATTATTTTGTTTCATTTAACTATATTCTATAACTTCACTATTAATACTGTAGGCCTAATTATATGTTCAATAGGTATTTGTAGGATATGTTTGAAAATCAGGACAAATTGATAATCCGGACTACCCACCACTACCTACTACCTATGGCCCCAATTGGTTTGGGTTTTCAATGCTCCACTGTAATTATTTCTTTGATTTGTTAAAAAATTGGGTTCTTTTGTTGTGTTTGCATTGTTCAGTATGTTGTTTATGTCCTCAGTATAGTTAATGTATATGTATCATTCTTTTAACAGAATTATACATAATTTATAAATTTTAACAACTATTGTTTTTGATCTCTGAGCACCAAAATACAAAAAAATAACATGGTCCTGGGCTTAAGTCTTGCCATGAGACCTGCTGTAATAGCTTCTTCCCTATGGGAAATTCGCTAAAAAAAAACTTGGATTAATTATGAGCTCAAAACTGAAAAAGAAATGCTTGAACAACTTAGTAAAAGGGCGAGACAGAAAAAGTCTCAATCTCTGAAAGAGGAGCTGAAGGTTAGGAATAATCTCTTGAATAAAAATTGTTGTATTGTTGTAAAAATTAGTTGATGTCAAAAAAAGTACTTTAGTAATAAAATAAAAAATTCAGAAAAATTCCAAAAAACTACATGGTAAGTTGTAAATAAGGAATTAATACCCCCGTCGCAGCAGACCTGCGTACTCAGCGAATTCCCAAATCAATAATATATTGATAATAATAATATATGACAAGTTTTGTCAAAATCTGTCGATAAACATGAGAATTATTTGCCTATTCAACGTAAGATTAACATGGGAAAGAGTGTGCAGGTTTGCTCTCTGTGAGGAACACTGAAAGTAGGCATTTATACCATCAAAGATTTTTATTTCTAACATTTATACCAACTTTCATCAAAATCTGTCCATAAATAAAGGAGTTTGCCTATTCTCCATATGATTAACATGGGAAAAGAGTATGCAGGTTTGCTGCTATGCTATGATAAACACATAAACTATGATTTTTAAGCATAAATGGATGAACCTCAACCACACGAGGCTATATATAAAGTTTTATAAAAAAATATTGGTTAGTAAGTGAAATAATAATCTTCCCTTATCCTCCATAAGGTTAACATTGGAGCCTAAAAATACAGTATAACGTACTGTGTTTAGATTTATTAATATCTCGGTAACCCTTGGAGATAGAGAAAAACTTTAAGGAACTAAATTATGTAGTTTTTTAAGGTGATTCTAATTGGGAAAGATAAAATTTAAAATTTTTAAAAATTACATGGGAAAAAGCAAAAAACCCATTTTTGGGGTATAAAACCCCCCAAACTACCCGTTTCCGATTGTCCGATATGTCTGGTTTACGAACTCGTCCGAGCAAATGCAGGAATACACGTCTCTACCAAAATTGGTCTCGATTGGACCATTTTTACGAGAGTTATCGTGTTCAGTGACACATATATGTATGTACTATATACATTTTACATATAAATTTTAACGACTACTGTTTTTGGTCTCTAGGCACCCAAAGAAAAAAAACATGGTCCCGGGCTTAAGTCTTACCATGAGACCTACGGTAATAGCTTCTTCCCTATGGGAAATTTGCTAAAAGGTAACAAAAATTAATCAATGTTAGAAAATCCAATACTATAATACGAACAAGGTTTTTATATACACTGTATACATATATATTTGCACTCGAAAGCAGCACTAAGGATTTTCTTTAAATTTTGGAAACTAATTTCTGAGTAGAAAATAAGTTCTAGATAGGTCTAATGTCCAGGAAAATTCCGGTTCTCTTATAATACTAAGTTAAAAATCTAAAAAATTAACATTACGCTTATGGAGAATCAAAATGTAAACAATACAAATCAAAACATCGATTTGTAACCGTTTGACAGATGTTGATTGAAGACGGTGGGGAACAATATGTGAAAGAGGTTTTGCATAAATATTTATTTTATGTATGTAATAAATGCAAAATTATCAGGTTACTAAACAATTTGTAAAAACTAAAGGGTAACATAACTGCGAAATAAAAGCAGAAAAAATTATTTCCAAAATCTTCCGTGTTTTGGTAGAAAACATATTTATTGTATTGCTTGAAGCCACTGTAACAAACCAATTAATTGGTGTTAATTTAATTTCTCTTTTGCTTTTCAAACCTCATTCCGTTTCTAACAAAATCAGTTGATCACAGGCTAATAATAACTGTATGGATAATTAAACAGTAAATGATCGGCTAAAACAATTGAGGTTGGCTAAAATACCTTAAACGGCGTCGCTCATTTGGCAGACGCGGTATCCGAGTGGTAGCGCGCTGGCCTCTCAAACTGGAGGTCGCGTGTTTCATCCCCATCAGGGGCAATAATTTTTGTTCAGTGCTACATTAATTATGGTGTTTTTAATGGGTTATATTTAAACCACATAAATGTTTTCATTGGGTAATAAATGTGTTTTAATTTTTCTAATTAATTTTTGTAATACATGTCTAATTCTATACGAGCAAAGCTTGGTCACCAGGTACTGTAACTTATAATATAGGTGGATTGATGGTAGAAAATCCCTCTTCTATTTGTAATAGTTTTAATGATTATTTTATTAATGAAATAGATAATATGTTAAACAGGTTACAGCCAAAACAAACAAAATTAAAATTTCAAGAAGTGTCAAAATTAAAGTGCCTATCAATAGAAGAAAAAGAGCGTTTCTCAATTAATAAAAAAAGTTTTTAGAGCAGACACATTCCTGTTTGCTGCTCAAGTTCTACGTACAATCAAGCTTTGGTGTGATCAGAATAGTTTAACTGTCAATATTAAAAAAAAGTGTATGGCGGTATCACTACGTGGATTAGGTAACCCAGTTGATAAGGAACTCAAAATCCATATTGCAATAGTGTGCCTTGTTGTCAATGTGAGGTCATCGAATCTGTAAATAAATATAAATACCTGGGTGTAGTTTTTGATAACAGACTTTCTTGGAAAGAGCATGTAATGTTTGTCAATAGCAGAACATGTTTGCAAGCCAAATTGGGATTGCTCATGGTCGGGATTCAAACCTGTGTCTTTCCAATTGGCTAAAAACTGCACTCATCAGTAAAAGTGTTTAGTCCACTACACCAAAAAGGAACACCATCTGAGAAAGGGCTTATTTTGTGATTCAGTGGAAGGAGGTCTCAACTTAAATAAACTGTGTCCGGCATAAGTGTGGAAGTTGACGGCATTTGTAGGCTTGATAGGGATTACAGTAGAAAACTGTTTTGCTGCTTTTATGACTAGTTAACACGTTCGCTGCCGACTACTTGGATCCGGGTGGTGACGTTTAGGTTAAAATCAAGATGGTGGATCTGACGATGTAGATAAACTGCTAATTTTTGGGATCTGAGAGAACTACAACCAGCTTTGTTATAACACAGTATCTATTTTTGTATGGGTCACTTGGAATTTTCCTATCGGTTGATTGTAAACTACACTGGCCGATCCACGCGAGGAACGAGGGTTTTGATCACCGCAGCAAATGTGTTAAGGAGGGGCATGTTTTGCTTTTTTTTGTTTGTACTTAGTATTTTAAGAAGAGTTCTATAAAAATGAAAAATTCAAAGTAAGTTTAAAAGTCATAGCACTTGGGGGGGTTAACCCATTTCTTACCTTAAGTGCTGGCAGTCACCGATGTTATGTGTCTGGTATCTTATTGTTATTGTATTCAATAAAATTTAAACATACAGTAATTTATTCCAAAAAGAAACGGGAAATTATTATACAATGTTCAATACAAGGAAATCCCCGCACAGCCTGTGCGTGAGTTCATAACAATCACTTGAGAAAGTTTGTAGAGTACGCATGTAAATCTAAACTTGAAAGAAAAATAACAGATTCACTTGTGACTAAATGAACTGTAAAAAAAATAAGTACGTGAAAAACGGAGGTTCTAAGGCAATATAGCCAACATTTATAAATAATTCTGTTACGAAAAAACATTATAACTACTCAAAGTATGAAAAGGTTTATTATCAGATAAAAAGTTGTACAACATTGTAATTTAACTATTTCTGAAAAGAAAATATATATGGAGAGCAAATGTATTTGGAGATAAAATTGTCATGCAAGAATCAATAAAAAACTTATTATCACCATTTAGAGAACAACAAACGTTTCGAAATAGCACTCACAGTGGGGTACTCGGACCCTTGCCAATTTCAAACTGATAAGGCCTGTCTCACAGAGACAACGCTAACCTTAAACCTGCTGCATTCATACTTTTATATGAAGGATACATTTAATAGTTAAGTAAGAGTTAGAGTAAGAGTAGGCAGGAGAGAGAAAAACAGAGAAGATTACATACCATCACAATTAGATTAAATTAGTCACAATAAACATTTAATTTTATTCATAAGATCTTCTTTAATGCTTTATCAGAGTGAAACCTAAGTATCATAAGTGGGACATGTCATCGAACATGTAGTTTCCCTCCCAATATCAATCAGCCAATCCACTATCTTTCTTTTGTACACTTCAACACATAGCTAATAAACTACGTAGATAATTGGGCATATTTTGATTGAGGATGTGAAGTATGTAAAGGGAATTTTGAAGCATTTGAAGATTTGGTAATCCGAAGTGTAACTGTATTAATGCTGTTTTTGTAACAGGTGTGATAAGAGTGGTTCATCAATTACAGCATTCTAAAGTTTCTTTTGTAGCTGAACAAAATTAATGATTTTATAAATAACTGGCGAGTATCTAAAACTGAAAAAAGTTCAAAAAGTCTAACCATGGGAGATCGGATTGGCCCTTGAATAGCTGCCTTCATTATGTATTTTTGTGTTGTCTGTAATGCACGAACAGTTGTTGTAAGAGCACCACCCTAGGCCAGTATACCGTATTGTAGTACACACTGCACATATGCAAACCATCTTCAAGTTTTTGGCATTAAGGACTCTGGACAGCAAGGGAAAAACTTGCACATTCTGCTAGTGACAAACATTACATGCTCTTTCCAAGAAAGTCTGTTATCAAAAACTACACCCAGGTATTTATATTTATTTACAGCTTTGATGACCTCACATTGACAACAAGGCAAACTATTACAATAACGGATTTTGAGTTCCTTATCAACTGGGCTACCTAATCCACGTAGTGATACCGCCATACACTTTTTTTTAAATATTGACGGTTAAACTATTCTGATCACACCAAAGCTTGATTGTACGTAGACCTTGAGCAGCAAGAAGGTAGGCTTCATCCCAGCGTGAGCTTTCAAAAAGTAGCATGGTGTCATCAGCGTACAAGTACATGTAACTATTCCGCAGATGGACTTTTGACACATTGTTCTGATAGATTAAGAAAAACAAGGGCCCAAGTGTGCTTCCCTGAATGACGCCATAGTGAACATCCAACACATCACTATCAGCTCCATTCAACGACACCAACTGCCTCCTTTGTGTTAAACAAGATTTGAACCACTCAAGTGCAATATCCTTTATCCCAATGTATTCAAGTTTTTTTATGAGTAAATTTCTGTCCAGGGAATCAAACACCTTCGCTAAATCAACGAACACCAATAAAGCATGGTTTTTTATTAACTGACTGATGAAGTTGGTTTGTTAAATTGAAGAGCGCATTGTCAGCAGTTAGATCACTTCTGAACCCATAGTGATTTCCAGATATTAAATACCATTATTATGATATCAGATGTTATATTTACCATTTATAAATACAATCAATAAATGTTTTGTTTCGTATTTTGTTTTGTAGAGGGGTATTTTTATTTGGGTTAAAATTACCTTCAAGACAATTTAGAACGTTTTTAGCCTCAGAAGTGATTGATGTATCAAAAGGAAAGTCTGACACATCAGTATGATCGTTATCTGTAATAATATTAGTCATATTTCATAGCTGATACTCAAGTTGATGTATAATTTATACAAAAATTTTAGTCTAATAAGGATGAAATGGATCCATACAGTAGAACTTAAATAACTTGAACTTTTTTAATTCAAAAATCTTTTTATGTCGAATATTTCCTGTGAAAAATCACGTATCATAAAAGATTAATTACGAATCTTAATTAATTAAGATTTAATTATGTTAAATAATTTTAGTTATGTTAAAAATAACATTTTGTTTGATTTCTAACATTCAATAATTCTAAAATTCAAAGATTATTTTGAACTAAATTTAACTTTCTACAAAATCATCACATGCCTTTTATTGCTAAATTAATAACATCTACCACAGTGGCCCACAGGTGTTCTGGTTCAATCTCCACATGTCCAGGATTTGGGTAGAGAAGAGTCACCTAAATAAATAAAACAATTATCATAAATAATAAATAAAGTATTACAGGGTTGCCAAAAAAATGTATCCATGTGAATTTCTTGACTTTAATAGAAAAAATTCTGTAATTTCCCAGACGATATTTATATTTGTAATACACTAACCCAACCACCAATAGGTATTTTAACCCTTAAGGCGCTACTGAAAATCACGGTCCCTGCTCATTTACTGTACAAAAATCAAAATATTATTTTTCCAACCTTTGTTTTGATTTTGGTAGCTTGAATAAAGGATACAACTGTAATTTGCTTCATTTTTAATTATTGAAAATTTTAATACTATTATCAGGTATTAAAAAGTATTTTTTCATCTGGATGAGCCATTTAAGTTAATAATAATTACCTAGTTAATAAATCCTATTAAAAAAAATGTTCTCAAAATATACACTATTTACTGCTAAAACACAATAAAAATAAACACATATCGATGAAAATGTCAACAAGGTTAGCGAAAGCCGTAGCGGCTGTAGCTAGCCGTAGTGACTTGTGAGTTATCTCGTTAAAAGCAGTATGGGAGCACTCGAATACGAGCAGTTGCCTAGCAACAAATTTCAGTTACTAAATATTTCAACAAATCCGCCATATTGGTTTTGAGAGTGCATAGAGGCTAAAGCATCATAACCATGCACTCTATTCGTGAACTACAGTGCAGTAAACGTCGCAAAATGATTAATCGCGAATAAACTCGTTTACCGCGCCATGCGACCCGATCCTACTATGCTGGGAGAAAAGTTGTCAGCCGCCCGGTAAGGCTTAAGGGGAATATGAGTGAAGGGTAAGTGTGATGAGTATCAAAACTCAAATGATTTTTTTTATTAGATAATTGTGATTTGTTGAAGTGGTATGATGAAAAATATTTTTTGTAAACTCATCTCGTGCTTTATGGAATTCAACTAATTAGCTTTGCCTTGTACTTGATATGGGTATGATATAAATTACTGTTTGAAACTCATCAAAATGATTTGATCGTTAACAGCCACCTACTAGACTATTGACTATTACCATTACAGTACAAGTATGAAATTAATGTTATATAAACATTATTTTCTGTACCAGTATTCTAAAAAAGTGATTTGAAGGATGTAGTTGGATTTTAAAATACCACTTTAGGTACCGAATTATAAAAATAATTGATTTCCTCAGTCAATTTTTATCCCTGAAACAGATCTTACTGCACAATTTTTTAATATCCAGTATATCAGTATTTTTAGGATAAAAATTTCCAATATTTAGAACAAAATAAATCCAAACTATCAAGTATCAAAGAACAGGATAAATTAACATTTTTTTTCTGAGATTCTGTGATAAGAATTCCGTTTTAATGCAAAATTGGTGAATTCCGTTCAGATAAAGTGAGGACTTCCATTCATTAAACTTCATCAGAAATTTCCTGATATTAAAATTACCTCATTATTTCTTAATTAATTAAAATACTATTCCTGTTTCCTGTTTGATCAAATGAAAAGAAACCAGACACCATCATTGGAAGAAACCAGAAATTTCATAATTGTACGACTACTTTATTCATTATTCTCATAGTGTTTTGGATTGCATTGGGACCGAGAACTTGAATTACCAGAAATTGTGTTCACATTGGGTTCGGAAAATGTTGACAGATTAGCACAAAACCCAAGGTTTAGGCAGTGCATTGACTTTCCTTGAGCTGTACTACAATGAAGGTGACGAAACATGTGTGGTCTAAGTCACACCAGAATCAAAACAACAGTCCATAGAATGGCGACATTGACCATCACCCAAAAAATTTAAGTTTAAGAAACAATTTCTGCCTGGACAATCATATGCAGTTTTTTGGGACAGAAAATGTCAGAGTTTCTGCCTTGTAATGAGACAATCAATGCAGTGTCTTATTGTGAGACATTGAAAAATCTGTCAATGCAATGTGGAACTAAAGACATGGCAAGTGTTCAGTAAGGCTATTGTTTTGCTGCATGACAATGCCCAACCACATGTGACTAATCAGACCAAAGATCTCATCAAATATTTTCAAATGGGAAACTCTAGTTTGTCCTCCAGGAAGCCCTGATCTGGCACCCAGCGACTACTATTTGTTACTGCACTTGAAGAAACATCTGGGCGGTCAGCATCTTCAATACGATAACGAAATCAAAACAGTTGTGATACAGTAGTTAACAAGTCAGGTGGCAGAATTTTATGAAGGTATTCAAAAAATTGGTGCCACTGTATGATAAGTCCTTAAATATTCACGAAAATTATATAAAAAAGTAGGTAATTAAGGTACAGGCTTTCATGTAAAAATAAAATTATTGCAATACGTTTGCACGTCTTTTTTTTATTTCCAAAATGGTACTTACTTAAAAAACATGCCTCATACTTTCTTACAGTAATAAGCAGATACTTTTACAATGTTTTATTTGACTTTTGGCCTTTTTTAAAACCTTCCCTGACTAAAAACTACTTCCCTAAATCCAGATCTGCAGAAACGTAGTACAATAACAAGAAGAATCCAATATTTATATAAAAAAATGTAATTACCTGATTGAAAACAAGCTTGTTTCTTATTAATCCACCCAAAAGACAAATGTATAAACCATGGATCACTGGTATAACGTACAGTTTTTGAATTTTAATATCAATACAAATAGCAATGTAGGAATTGCCTCAATGGCAATTTTTTTTCATATTTTATTTTGTGTATTTCTACGCCAGTGGCATTTTTAATGTTTTGATGGGGAACGGTCCAAACCCCGGTCTTGTTCCTACCTAACGTCGACCTGTTGTTAGGAAGCATCATTAATTAGTAGCCCAATGGCGACTGGGTCCAGATTCGACCCTTGCGGGATTCGATCCGGCGACCTTCAGTTTTGAAGGCGGGTATTATAACCACTACACCACCCAGCCAGTTATTAAGGTATTGTATTTTACTCACTGGTTTATTTGAACATCCAACTACGTTGCCACTCCTGTTCAGTATTAGACAGCGTACAGATGATGTACCAACATCAAGAGTTGCAATGTAACAACCTCTATTCTCCCCCTCAATCATGATAGATACATACCACCAAATTTATCTGAAAACAATGATTTACTTTAAGATCAAAAATACAAAAATAATGTAATGCAATATGGCATTTACAACTGAATGAATATATGAATTTCTGCACTTGTGTATTTCTGTCATGTACAAATTACTACTGCATACACAAATTCAATTTGCTATGAGTTTTATTTTTACCTCCAAAGTCAAACCAGTCATGTTGACCCTCACAGTGTTAACCTGACAGGGCACGAGACCAGGCATTAACATTAATGCTCAGCCATCCACGTCATGAGTAAACTGCCCTTGTGGGAAGGAGAATTTATAAAAGAAAAGCAGGAGTTTTACAATACCAGTTTTCGACAAAAATACTTCCTTAATTCACTCTTAAATTTTAGGTTCCTGTATATCCAGATTTCCACTCAGATTTTTAACTATGTGCTTAACATAACTCACAACATGCTAAAACCCAACAAGATGCTTATGTTAAGCATGTTAGATACTTAACATGTCATTATGTTGTTTTTAACATCTCCCACGTATTTTTAATTGGTTTTAATCCTTTGAGGACCAGAGCCATTTTATAATTTTTATGAATTTTATTTTAAATACCATAAGTCGATATGCTATGCGAAAAAGACAATGTGAAATCAGCATTTTTGTAAATGCAATTTTTTGTGTACAAATTTTAATGGGATTTTAACCAAGAATGAAAATGTTATCATAGATAATGTTATAATGATACAAAATATGTTGTTTTCCAGACAACAGGATTGTTTGTTTACTGTTAAGTATAGCATTATTGACAACATGATATAATTTATATCTGTAACTTAATATTTCAATTTTTAATGTAAATTATTAGGTAATTACTTGAAAACGGGAGGAGTTTTCGACTTCCAGAAACGTTGTTTAAGCTTTGTTAAGAACAAAGACGTGTTGGAAAAGTCCAATAAAAGATACTGTTTGATTCTAATAGTAAAAGATAAAATCTAAAACTTTTAAAACCTACACATAAATAAACTCACAAAACCCAATTTATTGTACAAAACCCCTTAATTTACCTGTTCGATTTGACTGATATATCTGGATTACGAACTTGTTCAAGTAAATGTAGGAATACACACCTCTACCAAATTTGGTCTCAATGGGACCATTTTTATGAGGGTATTCATTGACATATATTATTCAAATAGGTTATTCAAAAAGAACGGTGAAGAGTAAGGTTAATTCTTTTACAAACTTTGAATTAGAAAACCATGAAAACAGAATAAAACTGTTTCTTGTATTAACAAGTTTTAACGTTAAAACATATTTGTTTGCATTAGAAATGCTCAATGTGAGCTCCATTAGAAGCTCTACAAATATTCGGTGAATTTCCAACTCAGCTCAGACGTTCTGCATTTCCTGAGCTGCGGACTGCATGGCTACAGTTATTTGATGTCTCCATTCTTGTACAGTTTGGGGCATAGGAGGGTACCGGTAGTACACTTTGTCTTTGATAAACCCCTTCAAGAAAAAAATCACATGGCTTTACGTCTTCCCAATGGGAAATTCGCAAATAAAGAAATAACCAAAATAATAAAAAAATTACCAAAAACTAACATTGAATAAACCTAAACTTGTAACAAATTTCAAATATCACTGTTATTTTGGTGTTGCGCACGCATCTCGCAAGTGTTCAGTCAGACTGTTATTTTGTTCTGCATTTATTTTGCAATTTACACAAAATCAAATCAACTCAGTTCGTTTTGAGTGGTTTGACTTTTGATCCTAGATCAGTGTTTAAAATATACTAGTTTTCTAGTAATTCATTTTTCCATTATGTGAAATACGTGATTAATATGTGCACTCAATAACATAGCCTGTAAAGCAACTAACAAGCCACACAAGACGTGCTCATACTCACATGATAATGAATATTTTGATACGAGAACTTCATAATAATCTTTCTCTCGTTTACTCGACAAGCACTTGTGGTGAAGTGGATAATGGCGCTATCCTAAGCTGCCACCGCCCACATCAGCGTGCGTTCGAGTACGAGCGCCTCCAATTTAATTTTTGCTCAGGCCTTTTACTGCGCTAGCGCCCTCTGTTCCACCACATTTGGCTTTTGCCTTCATTTTCCTTGATGCAAATCAGCAATCACCCGTGCACTGAAGTATACTATCAAACTCTTTGCAGGGATCTCAGTGTTGGTTTTTAGTTATTAATTAATTTAATTTCAAAGATTTTTTTTAACAAATTAGTGTTAACAATTGCTATAAGGCCAACCATTGCAAAAATGTGTGAAACTGTATTTTAAACAGAGGATACTGTTAGCGAATCCAACGAAACTGATCTTCTTGACATAGCTAGCAAATTAAATATTCTTAGTGCAAACCACCCTTATGTGTTTTGAAAATCGACTTAATCATGTATCTAAACTTGTAAATAGGCTTGACAGTATCAAATTGGAATATGACAAAATTGCCGAGGTCCTTCAATCAACATTGGTTGAGGTAATAATAATAATAATAATTTTTAGAAACACTATCAGCTAAGCTTAGCTATGAGAGGGAGCGTTGGCGAGAGGATCTGGACAATTCGTTATTAAGCTACAAGACGAGACTTCGGGGGAGGTATTGGCGCTGAAGACGAGGATTGGCACCCTGGAGGAGGAGCTACGGCAGCGTGACCGTCTCTTGAGCTCAACTATTGCTGAAAAGGACTCTTAAGTTGCTAGGTTTGATGACATGTACAGTAGATTTAAGCATGTCAAAGATGAATATAACATACAGGCAGCGTCGCTAAGACATGTTGGTTTTAAGTATAACATTGCAAATGAAGACATTCATTCATTTTTTCATTCATTCATTCGAAGGGGCGGACTTCCCAAGGCGCTTCAGACGTTGCAGCTTTTTGCGCACCCCAAAATTCTCTCAAATGAAGACAATAATAAGCTAAATAAAATTGTTAAATATAAGTGGGTGTAAGATGAAACATTAAATGATTATTTTAATGCAATGCGAAGCAGCGCAGGGAAGTCAAATGAATTCCTGTTTTTTGGTCCTTCTATTTCTCATCTTTTAAAATAAACGGTACCAGTGGACTGACAAACACTTTCTCCCTTAAGTAAATTTAAAAAAGACAATCTGTAATAAAACTCTCATGTTCTACAAAGTTATGCTAAATATCATTTAATAATTAATTGTTCAAATTGTATGGGGGAACCCCCCCCCCGGTAATACCAAGCTTTTTTGAGCTGGTTTTGTTCGGTGATTTGACCTTACACTTCATACCAAGTTTCATGGAAAACAGTTGGAAAGTAAGGAAGAAATTGATTTTTTTATATTCTCCATAAGAATAACATTGGGCGCTTTCAGACAACGTACTGCGTTTATCGTGGAAAGTAAATTTAAATTTTCTCTGGAACCCTTAGTCGTAGACAAATAATTTAAAATACTAATTTGTTTAGTTTTTAAAACTGGTAAAATCGTTAAAGCCATTTTTCAGAAAATTGGATTTTTCACATTTTTTAAGGGTTTTTAGGGGTGAACTACCGTTAAAAATCAAAAATTCAAAAAAATAAAAAAAACGCCTGGAGATATGGTGACTATATATATACATGCCAAATTTCATCTAAATCGGAACAACGGGGTAGGCTGTGGCATTGTACACATCCACACACACACACACACACACACACACACACACACACACACACACACACACAGACGGACAGACATCACGTCAAAACCCACTTTTTTGGATTCAGGGGTCCCCAAAACGGATATATCCACCCTCAACTCAAATTCGAAAATTTTGACGAAAACAATACTTTCTCCATATACTATGTATAAGGGGAGAAAGTAAATAAACGGTACCAGTGGACTGAAACATACTTTCTCCCTTAAGTATTTACTTGCGTTTTTAAATAAAAAAAAAAAAGACAATCTGTAATAAAACTATCATGTTCTAGAAAGTTATTCTAAATATCATTTAATAATTTATTGTTCAAATTGTTTGGGGGGGAACCCCCCCTCCAACCGGTAATCCCAAGCTTTTTTGAGCGGGTTTTGTTCGGTGATTTGACCTTACACTTCATACCAAGTTTCATGGAATACGGTTGGAAATTAAGGTAGAAATTGATTTTTTTATATTCTCCATGAGAATAACATTGGGCGCTTTCAGACAACATACTGTGTTTATCGTGGACAGTAAATTTAACTTTTCTCTGGAACCCTTAGTCGTAGACAAATATTTTAAAATACTAATTTGTTTAGTTTTTAAAACTGGTTTCAATGGTACCAGTCAAGTTATACTTTATTTTTTGTGTTTTCACTGAAAATTTAGAAATTTGATTTTTTTGACATTTAAAAGCCCATAACCTTTGAACCGTTATTTTTACAGGTATGCGGGTGGTGTCAAATTATTTAGTACTCTGTGCACTATAAACTATCAAATTTTAATCAAAATCGTTAGAGCCATTTTTCAGAAAATTGGATTTTTCACATTTTTTAAGGGTTTTTAGGGGTGAACTACCCTTAAAAATCAAAAATTCAAAAAAATGAAAAAAACGCCTGGAGATATGGTGACTATAATATATACATGCCAAATTTCATCTAAATCGGACCAACGGGGTAGGCTGTGGCACTGTACACATCCAGACACACACACACACACACACACACACACACACACACACACACACACACACACACAGACACACGGACGGACAGACATCACATCAAAACCCACTTTTTTGGATTCAGGGGACCCCAAAACGGATATATCCACCCTCAACTCAAATTTGAAAATTTAGACGAAAACAATACTTTCTCCATATACTATGTATAAGGGGAGAAAGTAAAAGGGAGACCGAGAAACCATTGTCAGTCACTATTGTAAAGTCACCTTTGTATCAAAACTGCAAATTTGTTTTTGTTTGTTTAAACAATAGCACTAATGTGACTAATGGAAATTCTGGATCTCATTGGTTTTTTGCTTGTAAAAATAAGTTTAATGCATGCATTTCACCTTGACACTTATGATGGTCTTGATAATGTAGCTGCACTAAATGTAGCAAGTAAACTTGGAATTCTTGCTGAAAATTATATTAATGTGGACTGTGTTAGGAAAATTTGTTTTGAATGTGGCTTAAATGTTTTGATTCATGCAAAGTTAATCCTCAGTTTTTATTGCATGCTGAATGTCAATAAATCGTTTGTTTAATGGTTCGTCCTTGCATCAAAGCTGCAACCCCGGAATGAAGTTTATGCTAATGTTGTGTCTGGGGCCGAACAGCCACTTGAACCTCTTGTTGGTGTCAGTAAAAAGTCTGATGTCCGTTCTAAAGTTAGCCCTATTACGATTAAGAAATGCTCTAACAGTCAATGGAAATTGGTTAAAAGGAAGCATGCAAAATGAAAAATTGGTAAAACAAAACATTTTATGAAATTTTCACCTGCATTAGATTGTAATAATAGGTTTACTATTTTAAGTAAACA
This sequence comes from Nephotettix cincticeps, assembly GCA_023375725.1. NCBI lineage: Eukaryota > Metazoa > Arthropoda > Insecta > Hemiptera > Cicadellidae > Nephotettix > Nephotettix cincticeps. The sequence continues at coordinate 90,181,544 of CM041786.1, read as the reverse complement.
GGAACCTGAAAATCATGTACCTGTATGCAAGCCTACAAATAATAAACCTGTAAATACTATACCTGTAAGTAATGAGACAAATAATAATAGTAATCTTAAATCCAAAGTTTGTAAAAGGACTATCCAGCCACCCCCTGTCATTCCGCCAGTATCTGAGCATGCTATCAGTGACATTGAAGATAAGCCAAATGTATTGCTATTGAGTGACTCTCACGGATGTTATTTAAGTAGTAAACTTGAAAGAAATGTCAAAGGTAAATGTAATTTTGTCTCTGTGTTCAAGCCATCGGTTACATTTAAAGGTGTCTTGCATGGAAGTTGTCAGTTTAAAGACTCTTTTAGCAGTAAGGACTTGGTTATTGTTATGGCCGGAACTAATAATTTTCCTGGTCATGAAGGTATATTGCCAACTGTTAAGGATCTCTTGGAGAATTCCTCAAATACTAATGTTGCTATATTAAGTATTTTACCAAGATATGATAGATGTGACTTAAATAACCATATTTTCAAGACTATCAGTGGGCTTCATCAATTGGTCAACAGCTATAAACATGATAAGTTTGTTGTTCTTAACCTAAACTCCAGACGCAATTTCGCCCGTGATGGTGTTCACCTTAATTTTTCCGGTAAACACAAGCTTTCTCAACTGATCTCTAAATTAATTGTTGGCAATACTAAGCAAAGACTCTCCACTCTTCAATCTGCGCCTGCTTTTAGGGTCATGGATGATAGTCAAAATTTAGTTTTAGGCCCCGACAGGACAGTCACCAGTAGCTGTTCGTATGCTGGCCGAGTTTGGGTCAATTCGGCACTGAGAAGAAATAGTTTTTTAGGGGAAACATGGCGTCGAAAACTGAAATTATAACTAACACCTCGTCACCAGTCGATATTTCAACATTTTGATTTAACAGAGGGGACTTGACCATTTTTCATCAAAACATATTGATATTTATGATACATACATATTGATATTTATGATGAGCTTAAAACGAATTCCAAATGTTTGTCAATTTACACATTGACTGAATCGCCAGATATTCGTTGCCTATCCGAGCATAACCTCACGAGCGAACAGTTTGATGTTTTTTACCTACAAGACTATCGCAAGTTTGCTACTTTCTGATATGACACAGCTTGATAACTTGATACTAACTCTTGTCTGTTTTCCTTTTAACAAGATCTTCAATTAAAAACATACAATCAGATTTGAAGCCTAATCTTAACATATCCACTTTAGAGTTACGGGACAGAGTTCGCTTCCTATATTCTGACACAAAAGATCTTGATCATCCCTCACGATTGCAGCACAAGAAATTTAAAAGTGAGCTAAGGCGTGAATTGAGAAAAGCAAAGTCTAAAGCAGGGCTGAATAAGATTTCTCAGTCATCCAACAAAACCAGGGCTATTAGGGAAGTGGTGAATGATCATAAATCATCAGTTGATAAAAATTTTCTAAATTCTTTACTAATAAATCGTGAAGGTGAGACAATTTCTGATCCAGATAATGTTGCAGAAACTTTTAATCATCATTTTGCTTTGGTTGGAGATGGTCTTTTCAACGACATGATTCAAGGGTCTTCTTATACAAATTCTGTTACCGGATCACGCTTTCTTGCTCTTACATCAAAAGTGGAGGTTGGAGGGGAAATACTCAGCTTAAAACCCAAAAAATCTCATGGAGCTGATTAATAATCTCCAAGATTTTTGAGATCAGTTTTCAACCTAATATCTGAACTGTTATCCAAGCTTATTAATACCTCATTTGAGTTAGGAATTTTCCCGACCGTTCTGAAAAAGTCTGTTGTCAAGCCAATTCTTAGACGAGAATCCAACAAAATTAAACGTGATTCCTGATTTTTTTCTCTGCAAGATGGTGGCCTGTGTTTACTGATAGTTTTATAGCTTCAGTGATAAGTGTAATTACGTGGGTTTTTCAAGATTAGTTCTAAAGTGTAGATGCCAAGTGAGTCCTATAACCTCTAAGACTATTGAGATTTATTAATTTCTTAAATCTCTTTAAAATTAAATTCTTCTTTACATTTTTTTCTTCATAGATTGATGCAATACTTTACAGGTTTTCACATGAAATCAACCAATACTCAATTATTGCATCTAAGTTGCATCTAAGCCAATTTCCCATGGGGAAGAAGCTATTACCGTAGGTCTCATGGCAAGAGTTAAGCCCGGGACCATGTTATTATGTCTTCTTTAGGTACCCAGAGACCAAAACCAATAGTTGTTAAAATTTATATATACAGTAGAACCTCGATAGTCCGACCTCCGATGGTCCGACTCCTCAGTTGGTCCGACCGTGCCCGTCGGCACAACAGACTTCCGCTAATTCGTCCTCGGCGGCATTCTCCTCACTTAGTCCGACCACGCTAGCGGAAATTTACAGCATTTGTTTACTTCGTTCAAGTCGAAACCGGTCGATGCATCATCGACAGGTGATATCGTGAGTGGACATCGGTGATATGTGTGTATTTATTTAATGTTTTTAGACTTTCTGTAGCGTTCATCAGTACAGTAGCTTTTTATAAAATCTTGATGCAATATTCTTTCTTGTTCGAAAAACAGTTTAAGTTAGTTTTTATGTTAATATACGAGTTCCTCTGATAATCTGACTTTTTGTTGTTCCGACCATACCCCCGGTCCCGCCGGTGACGGATCAGCGAGGTTCTAATGTATATCTATCTATATATATATATATGTATATGTATGTAATATAGATATATATATATATACAATAACTCTCGTAAAAATGGTCCGATCGAAACCAAATTTGGTAGACACGTGTATTCTTACATTTTCTCAGACGAATTCGTAAACCAGGCATATCGGTCAATCGGAACGGGTATTTGGGGGGGGGTTTTGTACCCAAAAATTGGGTTTTTTTTTGCCTTTTTCATATGTAATTTAAAAAGTTTTTAAATTTTATCTGCCCAGTGAGGATCCTGACCTTACTGAACGGTTGACCAACTTGGACAGTTCCAGAATAATGCAACATGTCCAGACGCCTCTTGTCTCCAAGTTCTAACTCTGCTGCCAGAGTATCATTGTGGCTGCCCATACTGCCTCCCAGATGAAAAGAGCAGAATTGGTATGAAATACCAGTTTCCTTCCCTGGGCCAGGAAATCGATCGGAACGGGTAGTTTAGGGGAGTTTTGTACTCATAAACTGGGTTTTTTGCGTTTTAGCGAATTTCCCATAGGGAAGGAGCTATTACCGAAGGTCTCATGGCGAGACTTAAGCCCGGGACCATATTATTTTTTCTTCTTTAGGTGCCCAGAGACCAAAAACAATAGTCGTTAAAATTTATATATAAATATATACGTGTGTGTGTGTGTGTGTCTGTGAACACGATAACTCTCGTAAAAATGGTACGATCAAGACCAAATTTGGTAGAGACGTGTATTCCTACATTTGCTTGGACGAGTTCGTAAACCAGACTTATCGGTCAATGGGAATGGGTAGTATGGGGGGGGGTTTGTACTCAAAAATTGGGTTTTTTGCGTTTTTCATCCGTAATTTAACAAAATTTCATTTTTTTTACCATTAGAATCAGATTAAAACACTACACAATTTAGTTTCTTAAAGTCTTTCTTTATCTCCAACTGAGATATTAAAAATCTAAACACAGTACTGTACGTTGTATTTTGGGGCTCCAATGTTAATCTTATGGAGGATAAGAAAAAATTAATATTTCCCATAAAACTCAATATTTTTGGATTAACCTTGGTATTTACCTTCATTTTGTTGATATCCACCTGTTTATGCTTAAAAATCATACTTTAAGTGTTTATTATAGCAGCAAACCTGCATACTCTTTTCCCATGTTAATCATATGGAGAATAGGCAAACTTCTTTATTTATGGCCAAATGTTCATGAAAGTTGGTATAAATGTTAAAAATAAAAAGTGTTTATGGTAGAAATGCCTACTTTCAGTGTCCTCACAGCAGCAAACCTGCACACTCTTTCCCATGTTAATCTTATGTTGAATAGGCAAATAATTCTCATGTTTATCGACAGATTTTGACAAAACTTGTCAAATATTATTATTATTATAATATAATTGATTTGTAAATTCGCTGAGTACACAGGTCTGCTGCGATGGGGGTATTTTTACATTGTTTTAAGAGCACGATCAGTTCTAGTTACAACTCAGCACACAAGCGTAGCATACAGCAGACGACACAGCAGGCTCAGTGTTCTCAGTGAAGTGAACACTTTTTTGTGTTGAGATATAATACAAAACTGCTGATCCTATATACACACCTCGAACATAATGTTAACTAATGTACCAAACCTCTGTGGCATTTGTTTAAAGGAGGTGACAAATTGTCAACATGGCGCTCAATGTCGGGGAAATTGCAACAGATGGTTCCATAAACATGGTTTTTAAATTAGTTCTACCGATTATTCTCGTCTTGCAAGTGACGATAGATATATCTGGCAATGCATGCGAGCTGATTGTGTTATAAATGGCACACAGCCCCATGATTTGATTTATGAAATTAGGGACCTAACTTCAGTGGTACAGAGTCTCGTTGATAAGGTGAATACAATGATATCAACTGAGCAGAAAAATTAAGCTGTTGGAAGTCTAGAACAGGCAGAAAGAAGCGAGGGAAGAGGATAGAAGGAGACAAGAGAAAAAGAAAGTGAGAAAGAGGAGAGGGGTTAGAGAAGTTAAGAGAAAGTTTTGTGTTAGAAGGTTGTAGAAGAAGAGGAGAAAATTATTTACTTAGTTACTTTGAGTTGATGTTTCTTAAGTAAAGTTTTTTCGAATCGGGAAAGAAACTGCAAACAAAAGAGGCACATTCTCAGCAGCTCATTCTTGATTCAGAGGCAAGGGTGATTAAAATACTTAAGATTGCTTCTAGAGAGTTCCTTGATAACTTGGATCCAGCTTTTGCCAGGGTAAAGTTGGCACGGGACAAAACCAAGCGTGAGATGGGAGTATCTGGATCATTTAAGATAAAAACTTGAAGAGCACACTAGGGCGGGAGAAACTGATCTTACTATCAAAACCAAAAACAGAAACCGTTTGTCAATCCAAATTAGTGGCTGCATTACCGATTGATGTCTTAAGTAGTTTTTTTACAGCTGCCGCCTTCTCAGCATTCTTGATTAGGCTTTTACTTAAGACTTCTAGAAGTTCCTTGATAACTTGGATAGCTTTGGTAAAGTTGGCACGGGACAAAACCAAGCGTGAGATGGGAGTATCTGGATCATTTAAGATAAAAACTTGAAGAGCACACTAGGGCGGGAGAAACTGATCTTACTATCAAAACCAAAAACCAGTTTGTTAAACCAAAATGTCAATGGCCATTGGACCAAGATGGATTTGCTGTTTGAAACTGCCTCTTTTACCTTGTATTATGTAGTTGTTTTTACAGAGGCCAATTTGATTCCTTCTGTTAGCACTTCTGAGTTGGGCTTTCACAATTATACTGTTTACAGAAAGGACAGGTCATGGAAACTAGTAATAAGACTTCTGGTGGTGGTGTTTTGGTGGCAGAAGTCTGCAACCTTGCTTATGATAACCTTAAGGCTTTATTTGTTACCATTGGTGTTGGTACTCGAAGATTGTTGCTATGTGCTACCTACATACCTCCACATCAGTCTACTCCCTATTATTCTCTTTTTGCTGAGGCTGTTGTGGATATTACCTCAAGATGTGGAGAGTTTGTTTCTATTATCATAGTTGGTGATTTCAACCTTCCTGACTGCAAAAGATAGTTTGTTTGCGAGTGTGAGAGTCCTTTGTGAATTGTCATCATTGATGGAGTTACAGCAAATTACTCATGTAATAAACAGCAGAGGCATTCAGTTGGATCTAGTTTTCAGCTCATCGCCACAGTATCTCTCTTGCCACTGATCCATTACTGCCTTTAGAAGACATAAATCCGCCTATCTCTATTAATTTGGAGTGTTATTTTGCCATGTAAAAGAGTGCTGTATTCTACATACCAGATCTGAAAAGATGCAATTTTGATGGTGTCAAGAATGAATTGACTCCAGGGAGCTCTGAAACTGGATTTGGGAGACGATTTGAGTGGTTTGGAGGTTTCCATACATACCTTAAGTGCCTTAATGCCTAACAATGGCTTTGGCTCCTGTTTCCCTCACTGGTTTACTAACCACTTCAAACAATTAGTAAAGTTAAGAGGACGCTCTACCGGAGATACAAGGAAACTTTGAGTGACAGTAACTATTGCAGCTTCAGTTGTGTTCGTGAGCAGTGCAGGAGGAGGCAAGAGCATGTTGACTTAGCAATGTGGAGCTTTAGAGGCTGTAATATTAAAGTGTTTTGGTCCTTTGTCAATGGCTTAAAACAAAACAACCCTAAATCTTGAATTATGGAGCTTGACGATCTGAAAGAATCTGAGCCTGATAAAATATGTGAGTTATTTTCCACCTATTTTAAGTCAGTATATACACCGCCTATTGACTGTTCCCACACATATGATTTTAAGGCTAATGTAAGCATATCTAAATGCACAGTCACCCTTGAAAAAGTCAGGAAGAAGCTGGAGTCTCTTGATTCTACTAAAGGAGCTGGACCGGATGGTATAACACCTGCAGTCAGCTTGCCCCTTTTCTTGTCAAATTATTCAATGCTTCCATTATATGGGGGCTGTTTTTCACCATTACTTAAACACAGCTATGTTGTACCCATCTTACAGTCGGGTGATCCTTCTAACGTCAGGAATTACCGTCCCATTGTCATCCAATCAGCAGTGGGTAAAGTATTTGAAAGTCTGGTTCTGAATCTTATCAAACCCTGTTTTAGGCAAGTAGTTATGGATGAGCAGCACGGGTTTACATTGGCCAAATCTACAATCTCCAACTTACTTGTTTTTCAGGACTACATTTTGGAGGCATTTAGTGGTGGGGGTCAGGTGGATACATAGATTTTGCTAAACACTTTAATAAGGTAAGTCACAACCATCTTCTTGCCAAGTTGAAATTATGAGATTGTTGGCAATTTGTGGATATTGTTCAGTAGTTATTAACACAATCGGACATTAGCTGTAAAATATGGCTCTAACATGTTGGCTTCCTTCATTGCCACGTCGGGTGATCCTCAAGGCTCACATTTAGGGCCACTCTTATTTATTTGTGCTATTCATCAACGACATTGGCAATGATTTGATTGTTGGCTATTCATTGTTTGCTGATAAAAAAGTTCCGTGTAACCTTCTGGCCAAGGTCTAATGTTAGAGTTTTCAGGTCGCACTACTGCCTCTAACGTGACCTAACGACTACTCATGTAGCCGGGACCAACGGCTTAACGTGCCTTCCGAAGCACGGTGGCAGTCTGAGAAATGAAATTTCATGTGTCATGACCGGGAATTGAACCCGGGTTTTTTGGGTGGTAGGCCAGTACTCTACCCACTCAGCTATGACTGCCACTATTGTTTGCTGATGATGTTAAGCTTTACCAAAAAATAAGAACAGAAGATAACTTTCGTTTGCTGCAGGACGTGCTCTACTAACCATCTCAATGGTGTGACTTAAACCTAATGGAGATTGATCCTTCTAAGTCTAAGCATATTACATTTAATCGAATGAAGTCTCCTATTATTGTGGACCTGTACTTACGGGGAGATCCGATTAAGAGATGTGATACTGTAAGGGATCTTGAAGTGGTCATGGATTCCTAACTGAACTTCAGTACTCATATTGATGGTGTTTACTTAAGAGCATTAAGGATTACGGGCTTGGTCTTTAGACTGGGAAAATTTGGCCTCAACACTCGAACAATGACAATATTATTCTAGTCATTGGTTAGACCGATTCTGGAATATGCTTCCCCTTTGTGGTCTCCATATCAGTTGGGTCAAATTGATATACTTCAGTCTGTACAGACGAGGTGTCGAAATCAAAACTTACTTCAATCTGCTGCCTCTGACCTCTAGACGTCTCGTTGCTGATCTGGTGTTCCTCTACAAGCTGATCACTGGTGATATTGATTGTGCTCACTTGCTTCAACTGGTCAACTTCAGGATCCCCACACCCACCAGGGTGTAATACCTTTTTGATATAAGGCTTAGTAGCACAAACTACCTCTGTCACAGCCCCCCAGTTGCTGTCCCGGATTGAGAACTGGAAATGAGGTCTGCAATCTGGTGGATTTTTTCTCGGTCTCCTTGGGAACTTTTTAGACGCCTGCTCCTATCATTGGATAAAAATGATGGGAAATTAAATCTTCCTCGTGCATGAAGTGGACCAGGCTAGGTTGGCGAAGGAGTTTCGGTGAAGTGTTGTTTGGGGGTTGCGTTAAAGGGCCACATTGTTGTTATTTTTTCTTTAGGAGGGCATTGTTTCCTCCCTTGCAAATGCTATTTCAATATATAGTGAGTGTTTCTTTAAGTAGCTGCTTTAAAGGGTTACACCAGTGTCTGTGAGGGCATGGCCTCCTCACCTCCCCCCTACACACACACTTACTAATATCAAGTACACATATTTACAGATCTATTTTTGTTGTTATCTTATGTTTATATATTTATTCATGTTATCTTCTTATGCTGTTTATGAATATGTTATTACTTATTTATTTACTTGTTTCTTTTTAAGTTTTGTAATATTTATTGTTCTCTTTATTATTTTTTTACAATAGCCTTTTTGATCCACACGACATTATATGTGTTATTTGTTAAATTGTTGTTAGTCTAAGAACTAATTTGAGGAATGATATCTTAGGCTACCATCTTGTGTATAATTAATTCCATTTTGTAAAATTGGTACAACCGTGGGAAATAAATAAGTATGACTGTAACGATTATAAACCCATTTCATTGACATCTTGCATTAGTGCATTTTGCATTTGAGAAAGTTTTCCCAAAAGACTTCGGCGTTTGTGGAGGAAATCAAGATTTTATCACCTGCACAGTTTGGTTAAACTAAATGTAATTCCTAAACATTTTGTTAATAGTGTAATATCTTCAATTGTTAAATCACTCGATTCTGGAAAATTGACATCTGGTATTTTCTTTGATTTTACAAAGGCTTTCGACCTCATGGACCATTCAGTGTTGCTTTCCAAACTGTGGAATTTGGGTGTAAGAGGTCTCATTTACTCTTGGATTGACTGCTATTTAATGGGCAGAAGTCTAGTTGTCCAATCGTCCATATTTCCTATGTTGATTTGCGTAGGTTTTTAGGTAGGTAGATACAATCTTCCTCAAAACCTGTACGTATGGGTGTTCTTCAAGGGTCCGTCATTAGCCCTTTTCTATCTATCCTCTTCATAAATGATCTTCCTGGCTGTGCTTCTAATTCGTTAATCAGCTTATTTGCCGATGATACCACACTCATTGTAGATGCTTATAGCAGTTTAAAAATTAAAAGTTTCATTGAAGGTAACGCTGTGGTACAGTGGGCAAATCAAACCAATTAGTTTTAAACAAATGTAAAACGAAAATTGTAGAGTTAAAAATAAGCCAGGCAGGAGCTTCTGAACGCATTAATTACTTAATTGGTGATAAATCCAATGAGCCAAAGTCAATTGTTAAGTTCTTGGGCGTCCAAATTGAGTGTTTAAAATTTCATTCTCAAATTGATTTTGTCTGTCAAAAGCTCTCTTCCGGAATTTTTGTTTTAAAAACAGTTTCTAAATATCCTGACACACATGTGTTGCTCACAACATACAATGGCATTTATTATCCTTTCTTAACCTCTATTACTGTTAGGGGGCATGAGTCTGAAAGAACAAAATTTGTTTTTTATTAACCCTAGAATGCTAGCGCTAAGCAGGTGGTTGTTATTACTAGCGCTACGTAAATTTTACGTGTTTTCATATTTTTTTTTAGAGCTGTACATTATAGTTATAACATGTTGAATAGCTCCTATTTTCATTTTAATGGTATTTTAAACCATTTACATATAAAATCATTAACAGTGTTACTCATAAAAAAACCTTAACATAAAACTGTTTCTCTTTTTTGAAAAAATATCATATAGCCTATATTTGTTTGAAATAAATATATATATTTTGTAAATATCTAATATGCATAAATATGTACATTTTATATGTATAAAATATACATATATTATTACATATCAAATTAACATATAAGAAAAAGTTTTTTTTGTAATTTATATGTATACTAATTTTGTATACAGTAATTTGTAAACATGTTCATATTTTTTACGAACTCTGTTGGAACTGTATGCAAAAGTAGTATTTCTACAAAATATTTTTAAGGGTTAAAAAAATTTTTTCAAGCATATTTTCTACAAAATATTTATTGGAAAAAGTATAGTTTCACACCAATATGTACATTTAGAAATTTTCTTGCTAATCTTAAATAAATAAATCTTTATTTTATCTTCTATTTCTATTTCTATCTTCTATTTATTATCTGACCAAAAAAGAGAACAAAAAAGATATTATTAACAGGCACTGGAAATTATTTTCTAGGCACAGTCAGGGCACTGGTGATGTTGGTGCTCCCTACATATTGGCTTGCCACAATTGCAGTAGGTTGTAGTCATTCGTTTCTTTTTCCAATCACAAAACTTACAGTAAGATCGTGGCCCTTGTTGATCATTTTCTAGTACCACTTGCTTGGGCAGTGCCAAAACTTTCTCCATGCTCAGCTTGAGATCCTTAGACAAATTTGGTTGAGTAAGCCGGATGATTTGATGTTTTCTTGCCAACTGCTCGTGAAGTTGTATCATGAACTTGTGCCGGGACATTGCTTTGGCACCATCTCCATGTTTCTGATAGAAATTGTGGACATACACTACATAGGAGTTGATAGTAGCAATGTTTATCATGTTGTAAAAAAAACAGAGTGGCCACCGTTTGGTCTTCCTGCCACAGTTTGCATTGTTGCACATTTGGTCGAAGGAGTCAACTCCTCCTTTTGTGTCATTGTAAGTCATAATGACCTCTGGCTTCTTTGTGATGTCGTTTATTGATGCGCCTTGGTGCATTGTTGACACCAGAGTAACAACTTTGTTGTTTTTTGGTTTGTAGGACACAGCTGTAATTTCATCATGGAAAAGAAACATGCTACTTCCGACACCTCGATCTTTGTACTTTGGATCTTTGAACTCTGTAGGTAGTTCTCTTTTGTTTTTCTTGATTGTCCCAACTGTTGTGAGGTGACATTCTTTTAAAAGGTGTAAGCACAGTGGAATGCTTATGAACCAGTTGTCCATTGTTTCTGTGGCTTCCAGACACAGTACCAGCAACAAGTTTTTCGACAAATATATCTGCAATGGGTTTTTTGACAGTGATAGCCTGTTTTCCCAAGTAAGGAAGAGCATTCAACATGTACTTTGTACTATTGTCACAAAGTAAAATGATTTTTATTCCGTACCTGTTTGGTTTACTAGGAATGTACATCCTAAAGGGACATTTCCCCTTAACCCAACCAGTTGTTCATCAATTGTTAGATATGAACTAGGTTTATAGTTCATCTTACAGTTTTCTATTAGTATATCCCAGACTTCAGAGATAGCTGCTAGTTTGTTATTTTTTTTTCTTTCATCTCTTGTGGTTTTGTCATCAAATCTCAAACATGCCAGTAAGAATGAAAACCTTCGCTCGGACATAGTAGCTCTGTATCTATCTCCAGATAAAGTGGAGTCAAACATATCCCTAGCTGGTAGGTGGTTGTCTTTCAGAATTGCTGATAGAACTAGTAGGCCTAGAAGGGCTTGTAGTTCATCGGCATCAATATCTTTCAGAGACCCGTCGTTTGATTTGGTATATTTGATCCTTTTTTGGGCAATTTCTTCATTTGTGTGAAGAACTATCTTATCAATAAGATCTTGAGTAAAAAATGTTTTGAAACACTCAACTGGGGTAAAAACATTCTTTGCATTTCCAGCTGGTCCCGGTCTAATATGTACAATATTTCTAGCTGGGGTCTTCCCTTTGTCCAATGAAGATGCTTTTGTGCTCCATACAAAGTCGTCGGGGCTCCCTGCTTCTTTTGATTTCAATGTGTGTTTTCCATTCAAAGTGTCAGTATCTGGAACAATGATTTTACCATCTTCAGGTTTTTCAATACTATTTTCTTTGCTTGTGCTTGGCTTGGCTACAGAGTTCTTTTTCTTTACTTGTAGTCTCTTTTTCTTTTTTGGAGGCTCTGTATTTTGTTTCCCAAATTCAATTTTTTTATTGGAATTGCAACCACAAGCTCATCAAAGTCGCTTTCTGACTCAGAAGCATTTCCAGGAATGAATTCCGGGTCGTTGTCGCTGTCGTATTCTTCACTGTCTGGTACTTCGTATTCGATTTCATCATCATCACTTATGATACCTTCTTCCAAAGCTTCTTGAATTTCATTTGCCGACAGTGCCCTTTCGTTGCTCATTATCTGCAAGTAATGGACATTGTTAGTTGGATAGGCCACAACAGTTTTGCATATTTTGCAAAGAATAATAATTAATTACAGAGCATCTAAATACTTTCAATAGTTGAAAAAACATAATGCGAACGCAACATTTTATTGATTGATAAAAACATCCACCATCGATGTAAACAAAGTTTGAAACTTGTTTTACAGAATCATGTAAAATTTTATAGTATGTTTTATACCTCATATTACTAGCACCACGTTGTTTTTACGTGCAACCCAACACCCGACATAACTAGCGCTACGCAAAAATTACGTGCTAAAAACATTAAGTATTACTAGCGCTACGTCAATTTTACGTTTGAAGGTAAATGATTACTCACCAGCAGGAAGAACAAACGCAGTCCGATGCAAACACTGTGCCGTCTCACTGGCGACTGACGGAAGCAAGCACTGCTGGAAGGAGAAGCGCTTTTGGCAACGGGGGTGGGGGTAAACTCACAAAATGGGAGCGGAACACGTCAAAAATACGTACGCTAGCGTTCTAGGGTTATATACCCCTGTCGCAACAGACCTGCTTACTCAGCGAATTTCCAAATCAATAATAACATATAAGAGGTTTGATCAATATCCATAATAAATAACAGTGTTTGCCTATTCTTCATAAGATTAACATGGGAAAGAGTATCCAGGTTTGCTGCAATGTAGAACGCTGAAAATAGGCATTTTTACAATAAACTATTTTTATTTTGACCATATACCAAGTTTTATCAATATCTATCCATAAATAAATGGCTTTCCTAATCACACATATGATTAACATGAGAAAAGAGTCTGCAGGTTAGCTGCCATGACAAACATATGAACGATGATTGTTAAGCATAAATGGATAGAATCTCAACTCTCAACCACATGAAGGTAAAAATATCAAGTTTAATAAAAAAATATTTATTGATATGGGAAATATTTATTTTTCCTTATCCTCCTTAAGATTAACGTTGGAGCCCCAAAATACAATGTACTGTGTTTAGATTTTTTAATATCTCGGTAAACGTTGGATAAAAACTTTAAGGAACTAAATCGTGTATTTTTGAGCTGATTATAATGGTAAAAGATAAAATATGAAAATTTTAAAAAATACATGGAAAAAACCCCGTTTTTGGGGTACAAAACCCTCAAACTATCCCTTCTGATAGACCGATATGTCTGGATTACAAACTCGTCCGAGCAAATGTAGGAATACACGTCTCTACCAAATTTGGTCTCGATCCGACCATTTTGACAAGAGTTATTGTCTTCGCAGACATATATATATGTGAACACAAAAAAATACCCCATCGCAGCAGACCTGCGTACTCGTAAAATTTCCAAATCAATAATATGACAATAATAGTACAAGTATGTGAAAAGATTGATCAATCAATACCTCTTGATAAATTAGAGTATTTGACTATTCTCTGTAACATTAACATGGGAAAGAGTATGCAGGTTTGCTGCGTTGAGGAATGGTAAAAGCTGGCATTTTTACCATAAACTATTTTTATTCTGACCATATATCTGGACATAAATAAAGGAGTTTGCCTATTCTCCATAAGATTAACATGGGAAACAGTGTGCAGGTTTGCTGCTGTAAGGAACACATAAACTATGATTTTTTTAGATTTTTTAATATCTCGGTAACCGTTAGAGATAGAGAAAAACTTTAAATAGTTCCTTAAACTTTTTCTTTATCTATTGTGTAGTTTTTTGAGCTGATTCTAATGGAAAAAGATAAAATTGGAAATTTTTTAAAATTACATGAAAAAACACAAAAAACCCATTTTATGGATACAAAACCCCCCGCAAACTACCTGTTCCGATTTACCGATTTGTCTGGATTACGAACTAGTCCGAGCAACGAAATTTTGTCTCAATCGGACCATTTTACGAAAGTTGGCGTGTTCACAGACAGAAACAGACACACACACACATATATACATTATATTGAAAATTTAACGACTATTGTTTTTGGGGCACCTAAATACAAAAAAATAACATGGTCCCGGGCTTAAGTCTTCCGATGAGACCTACAGTAATAGCTTCTTTCCTATAGGAAATTCGCTAAAAATCCCGTTGCAGCAGACCTGCATACTCAGCGAATTTCCAAATCAATAATATGACAATAACAGTACAAGTATGTGACAAGATTGATCAATCAATACCTGTTAATAAATTAGAGCATTTGCCTATTCTCCGTAACATTAACATGGGAAAGAGTATGCAGGTTTGCTGCTTTGAGGAACAGTAAAAGTAGGCATTTTTACCATAAACTTTTTTATTCTGACTATATACGAAGCTTTATCATTGTCTGGACATAAATAAAGGATTTTTAGCATTAACGTATGTATCCCAATGACATGAAGCTTAATACAAAGTTTCATCCAAAATTTTTGATTAGTAAGGTAAATATTAATTTTTCCTTATCTTCCATAAGATTAGCATTGGAGCCCCTAAATACAATGTACTGTGTTTCGATATTTTAAAATCTCGGTAACCGTTCAAGATGTAGAAAAACCTTAGGGAACTAAATTGTGTAGTTTTTTTGGCTGTTGCTAATGGTGAAAGATAAAATTTTAATTGTTTAAAAATAACATGGGAAAACCGCAAAAAACCCATTTTTGGGGTAAAAACCCCCGTTATCAAACTACCCGTTCCGATTGACCAATATGTCTGGATTACGTACTCGTCTGAGTAAATGATACTGCCCTACCTCTTAGGGGTGATGAGATGTAGTTTAGCAACGGGGTACATACCCTCGAAATGGAGGAGGGCAAGGGTAACCTTCATTCCAAAAGCAGGCAAAAAGGACAATAGTCAACCTAAGTCCTACCGTCCCATAAGTCTAACCTCTTTTCTGTTGAAAACAATGGAAAAGATGGTGGACAACCACATAAGGTCAGAAGTGCTGAGGGATTACCCTCTACATCAGCAACAGCACGCATATCGGGCGGGAAGATCAACAGATACTGCCCTATATGAGCTGACAAAAGTGATCAGGCTAGCACTGGACGGGAAAGAGACCGTTCTATGTGCCTTCCTGGACATAACAGGAGCCTTTGATAACACCTCTCATTTATCAATAGAGGGGGTACTGGAAGGTAGAGGGGTTGACAAGACCACAACCCGTTGGATTAGGAATATGCTGTCCACAAGAACGGTGGAAACACACGTAGGAAATAGAATTATTCAAATGGGTACAGTGAGGGGGTGCCCTCAGGGCGGGGTATTATCACCCCTCCTTTGGAGTCTGGTAGTCGATGAGCTTCTTGGGAAACTAACCAGGAAGGGCTTGCGATGCATCGGATATGCAGATGATGTGGTCATCATCGCAAGAGGGAGGTTTGAAAACACTCTCTGCGATCTCATTCAGGGGGGGCTTGACTGTACAGAGGCTTGGTGTGAGTCTGTGGGGCTGTCAGTCAACCATAAGAAGACATCACTTGTGCATTTCACAAGAAAGAGGAGACTTGAGCATCTGAAGACCATCAGGCTTGGGGGGGAGGAGCTTGAGTGGAAATCAGAAGTGAAATTTCTAGGGTTAATACTAGATAAGAAATTTATGTGGAATAGACACATAGAGGAGGTGACAAACAGGGCTAGTAATAACCTGATGACATGCAGGAGGTATGCGGGGAAGATGTGGGGTTGTAACCCATATATACTAAGAAGTATGTATACCCTGTTAGTGAGGCCTATCATTACATATGGGTGCGTGGTCTGGGCTGGTAGAACCAAAGTTGAAGCAACAAAGAAAGCCCTGGAGAAAGTACAGAGGCTGGCATGCGTTATTATTACAGGAGCCATGAGATCCTGTCCTACTGCTGCCCTGGAGGTGATCTTGAATCTGACACCCCTACACTTTGTGGTAGAGAGAACAGCAAGGGAGACCTTGCTTAGAATGGAGAAGAGTGGCTTTGACACTTCCTCCACAATTTGCGGGGAGCTACTTCCGCCAGGCCTAAGGGACCTGATGAAACGACCAAGGGATTCCATGGTAAGAAAGTATAACTTTGAAAGGAAATTCCATGTGGAGCTAGGAAATAAACTTAGCTGGGACGGGAAAACCCTAAATTCCCTCAGGAATCAGGTCATCATCAAATACAACGAATCACTGGGGCGTTCCCCCAGCATATTCCAAGCAGAGGTCAAGGCCATAGAAAGGTGTGCACACTTCAACCTAAGCAGAGGATACATGAAAAGGGAGATTGTGATCCTCTCAGATAGCCAGGCTGCCATTGGAGCCTTGAGCTCAGCAGCCTTCAGATCCAAGATGGTCTGGGACTGTCGGAGCAGTCTAGATCAATTGGGGAAGAGCAACAAGTTGTCACTACTTTGGGTACCTGGGCACCAAGGTGTCCAGGGGAATGAAGTAGCAGACAAACTGGCTAGGGTAGGGGCAGCCACCCCCTTTGTTGGACCGGAGCCAGGTTGTGCACTGGAGGACTCCTTTTTCAAAAAGAAATTAAAGGAGGAAGAGAAGGAAGCCAGAGGGAAAGCCTGGACTGTTCATTCAGGATGCCGACAGGCTAAGGAAATGCTTGGAGTGCATAATATAAGAAGGTCTGAGACCATGATCAGGCTTAAGAAAAACGATCTAAGGATACTGACGGGATTTCTAACCGGACACTGTAGGCTCAGGGGTCATCTGAGCAAGATGGGCATTGTCCAAGAGGGTGAATGCCGCTTCTGCCAATCTGGGGAGGAAACACCTAGACACCTATTGGCTGAGTGTGACGCGATAGGTCAGAAGAGAGCCAGAAGCTTGGGAACACACCAGGTGGCGGTGGAGGATTTTCCAAAGGTAGAACCCCTCGTTATACTAAACTTTATTAAGGCATTAGGACTAGAGGGGGTTCTCTAGGCAAGAACTAGAGACTAGTCTGGGGGGCACAATAGATCTCAGGTCGCAGTGCAATCTTTCCCCTAGATTTTATCAAGTATCAAGTAAGTAAGAGTAAATGTAGGAATACATGTTTCTAGCAAATTTGGTCTTGATCGGACCATTTTTACGAGAGTTATCATGTTCACAGACACACACACACACACACACATATATATATATATATATAAAATAACATAGTCCCGGGCTTAAGTCTTGCCATGAGACCTACGGTATTAGCTTATTCCCTATGGGAAATTTGCTAAATCATGTTGGTAAGACCCAAAGTTCAAAATTTCCGGCCTAAAGAATTAGGTAATTGTCGTGGCATTTGCAAAATTATGTGTAATTCCTCTGAATTTAAAAACATTGTGACTATGCAATAGTTGGAAAATCGACGATTATTGATTCACATGGCATTGGATAGTAAAGCAATATTGCTAATGGAAAGTAAACCTAACAGCTGTAGCTAAGAAATCAAATGTTTTCATTGTAGAAAATTTGTAAACAAACTTACATAAGGTTAACATTAGAAATTTAAAAAAGCCGTAAAATGGAAACTTACACAGTTTTCAAAAATATTTTTTTCATTAAAATCTTCCCAGACACATATAGAGAAACTTCCTGAAGATTCATTCGATCAGATGAGTAGTTTGGCAACGCATAAAGGACATACATACAAACATTCAATTTTATATGTAGCGATTTTTTGTTTATTTTGATGAGTTCTATCATCTCTCGAAGTTTGTCACCGACTTTAATGAATACAGGGTGTTCATTAAAGTCGGGGACAAACTTTAAGGGGTGATAGTACTCATCAAAATAAACAAATAATTACCTATAGCAATTTGTCGAAAAATCCTTCGTTTAGCCACTAGCCACCATTTTGTAATTTTTACAAAAAACGTTATATATCAGGAATTATTTAAGATACAGAAACCAAACTTTGCACACATATTTATTTGTCAAAGAGAAAAATATTTTGAAAGTATCATTTAATTTGCTTTTATATTTTCAAAATGGCGGTAGTTAAAAATCTTATAACTAAAATAACAAAAAATCCATTAACTTTGTAAAATTTTTACAAGACACAAAAAGTATTGCAATTTTAATTTCAAATCGAACGGTATTTCGGTGAACGAAATCCGTCCACGGATAACCGAGAAAATGCACTTTTAATGTCAGAATACAGGGCACGTGCGCCACCGCGGAACGGCTTAAGGGGAGTTCAAGTCAAAATTTGACATTTTTTTTTTATTCCTTAAATGTTTAGTTCAGTTCTTCCTGAGTAATTTGATACCACATATACTATGATCCTTTGACTGAAAACGTTATTTATAATCTGTCGAAAAATATATTACACAGTCTTTGCTCGTTGCGTTGCCCGGCAACAACTTGGTTGTGATTACACTTTGAGCTCTTTTATATCAATTTCCATGGGTTTTATTTTATTAGTTAGATATGTGTTGGTAAACCTGTATTATTATACTATTTGTTAAATCATCTGATTCTATTATTGCTTTACTTGTAGCAGTAGAAGTTTGTTCACAATGAATACAATCAATAATAACAGTAAATTCTTTGTTTTTACTCGTTTTCCGCAAATTTTAATTTTTGAACTTTAGGTACACTTATCTCATGAACCGGGTGAGCTACAGTTTTGTGATTTTTTGTGGATTCTCAGGTATATTATACTAAACTACTGTAGCAAAATATTTTGAATTGGCTCATATTTAACACATGATGTATATCATTATTTAGTAAAAAAAGTGTTTAAAAAAGTTACAATTATAAGATAATTAAAAAAGATACAAGGCTTTGAGTGAGATGCATAGTTTTGCTACGGGAGCTTGATATTATATGTAATAACATGTGTACAAAGTTTGGTTATTCTAGGTTAAATGGTTTCTGAGAAAAGTGTACCTAAAATGAGGCAAATTATATGTCTTAAATAGTGCCTGATATATAATGTTTTTTGTAAAAAATACAAAATGGCAAAATATTAACATGGGCTCTTATGGACGCTTCAACTCCCCTTAGGCCGGCCGCACACTGATGCAGCATTTCACCTGAAGCAAATTGTTTCGCAACGTTTTGTTTCAAGCGTTTTGCTTCTTTGCTTCTGCAGTGTGCGGGAGGTTGAAGCACGATGCAACGTTTTGTTTCAAACAATAGAACATAATGTTATTTGTACTCTAGTAGTGGAGATACATACGTTCACTTCCTCGTCGCACATGTTGACTGAAATAAGACTATTGTATTTTTCATCGGAAATCCTTTTTAAATTATATTATAAGTAAAAATGGGGTTTAAAAAACTAATCGGGAATAAATTAAATCAACTGTATTCGATAAAAAAATCCTTTTTTAGTATTAATTTTCATTAAAATTTTCAAAGTAAAATACAATACGCTTATCTAGTTAAAGCTCTGAAAAGGAGCAAGTTTTTTTAAAGTAGGCCTATTTGATATTTTTTAACTACTATTGACATAACAATAGCTGAAATACGTAACATTTTATAAGGTTTTAGGGAATGATTGATTACCATCAAACAAACGGAAAGTGGAGAAATTTAAGCTTTTCCGTAGCTAGAAATTCTTAGGTAAGAGACCACATGCGATAAAACAAAAATAATTGTGGATATGAACTTGAGTGATACATAGTTTACCGAAAACAAATTGACACACAAACTTCCAATCGTCCTGAATATAGTTTTATGTTGTAATTGAATGCAAGTAAGACATAAGTGCTGTTAAAGTGTAAAATATTTAAAAGACAGTGTCCTTAAAATTGTTAATTCATTAAATATTACTGT
The DNA here is from genome assembly GCA_023375725.1 of Nephotettix cincticeps. Taxonomy (NCBI): domain Eukaryota; kingdom Metazoa; phylum Arthropoda; class Insecta; order Hemiptera; family Cicadellidae; genus Nephotettix; species Nephotettix cincticeps. The sequence goes on along the minus strand of CM041786.1, from coordinate 90,161,490 downwards.
TTTATTGTGTATTTATTTTTAATAATACATACTTTTAAATTTTTTAAAATATAAAATAACAGTTTCGGTAAAGTACTAAATATTAAAGTAAATTATGAACTAACAATTTTGATATAAATCTATTGTTTTTGAAATTATTTATATTTTAATAACAATATTGTGTACGTTATGTTTATGTATTTTATATTTTAATGATAATTTATTTTACAACATTTTTTATCGCATGACTTGTTAACTAGCCTGCAACATCTTTCCGAATTATTTTAATTCCGAGTCATCACGGAATGTGTGTAATTTCCGATATGGCTAAACACTGACTTTTGAATGGAAATATAACGTCTCTTGAGGATCAGTGATTACGCACATGGGTTTTCCTCCATTTCCACCGGAAACAGATTTTACAAGTACGAATGCCCTGTTGCGCCAATAGAAAATACTTCTAGATCACGTGCTCAAATACGCAGATGTGATTGGTGGGCGAGTTGGCGCCATGTGCTCGCTTGTTGGCGCATGCGCAGAACGCTTTGCTCCTTGAAACATGAAACATCGTGCTGTATTGGATCCAGGCGTCGAGCGGCTGCTCAATTGTTTCGCGGTGTTGCGAAGCGCCTCGCAACGTTTGCTTGATGAGTGTGCGGGCTCCCATTGAAATACACGGGGCGCTAGTACCCAGCGAAACATTTTGCCTCGCAACAATTGCTTCAGGTGAAATGCTGCATCGGTATGCGGCCGTCTATTGGACCTAGGCGTCGAACGTTTGCTCAATTGTTTCGCGGTGTTGCGAAGCGCCTCGCAACATTTGCTTGATGAGTGTGCGGGCTCCCATTGAAATACACGGGGCACTTGTACCCAGCGAAACATTTTGCCTCGCAACACTTGCTTCAGGTGAAATGCTGCATCAGTGTGCGGCCGGCCTAAGAAGCGGAGTTCAGCTGACACAACACGGCTTCTTTGCCACGGCCACGCCGCGTTGGCGCATGAGCCCTGTATTGTAACATTAAACCCGCATTTTCTCGGCTATCCGTGGACGGATTTCGTTCACCGAAATACCGTTCGATTTGAAATTAAAATTGCAATCTTTTTTGTGTCTTGTAAAAATTTTATAAAGTTAATAGGTTTTTTATTATTTTAATTATAAGATTTTTAACCACCGCCATTTTGAAAATATAAAAGCAAATTAAATGATACTTTGAAAATATTTTTCTCTTTGACCAATAAATAGGTGTGCAACGTTTGGTTTCTATGTCTTAAATAGTGCCTGATATATAATGTTTTTTGTAAAAAATACAAAATGGCGGCTAGTGGCTAAACGAAGGATTTTTCGACAAATTGTCATAGGTGATTTTTTGTTTATTTTGATGAGTACTATCACCCCTCGAAGTTTGTCCCCGACTTTAATGAACACCCTGTATATATAAATACCCCCGTAGTAGCACATTCTGTGTACTCAGCGAATTTCCACCTCAATAATATGGCAGTAATAATACAAGTATATGACAAGATTGATCAATCAATACCTGTGTTGATGAATTATAGTATTTTAAATATTCTCCGTAACATTGACATGGGAAAGAGTATGCAGGTTTGCTGCTTTGAGGAACACTGAAAGTAGGCATTTTTACCATTAACTATTTTTATTTTGACGATATACCAAGTTTTATCATAGATAACTAAAGGAGTTTGCCTATTCTCAATAAGATTAACATGGGAGAGAGTATGCAGGTTTGCTGCTGTGAGGAACATATAAACTATGATTTTTTTAGCATAAACATATGGATCCCAACCACATGAAGCTTAATACGAAGTTTCATCCAAAAATATTGGTTAATAAGGGAAATATTAATTTTTCCTTATCCTATATAAGATTAGCATTGGAGCCCCTAAATACAATGTACTGTGTTTCAATATTTTAATATCTCAGTAACTGTTGAAGACACAGAAAAACCTTAAGGAAATAAATTGTGTAGTTTTTTCTCTGATGCTAATGGTAAAAGATAAAATTTGAATTGTTTAAAAAAACATGGGAAAAACGTGAAAACCAATTTTTGGGGTAAAAAACCCCCGTTACCAAACTAATCGTTCCGATTGACCAATGTGTCTACTTTACACTCGTCCGAGCAAACGTAGGAATACATGTCCCTACCAAATTTGGTCTCGATTGGACCATGTTTACGAGAGTTATCGTGTTCACAGACACACACACACATATATATATATTAGCTGACCCGGCGAACTTCGTAACGCCTAACAGTAAATATGTGTTAACTTTCAGATTGCCCATGTTCTGAAGTCGAATAGCATTACAACTTCGTTGTGACAATTAGATATTCTGGGTTGCAGCACAGTTAATAATAACAGTACTGAAACGATAAGGAATATTAATAAAACTACCACAAAACAAATAAATCAATCAAAATTAAAAAAATTGTGAATCAATCCACTCAGATTGATTCACAATTTTTCTAATCCAACTTAAAACCAAGAAAACCTAACTGTAATACGGCTTTTATAGGAAAGATATACATCAGCTGATTGTTATAACAAACGTAATATGTATAAACACCATTATTATTTTTTATTTGGCCGACATAATTATAAACACGTTTTAATAAGACTAAAAAATAAAAAATATAAATACATAATCAAAACCCGTAAACTATTAACGTGGTGAATAAATCTGTTCATTTTGTACAGTGCACATTTTCTTCATAGTTTTACATTAATGCATGATTCAGATGGCATTGGATAGTAAAGCATTTTGCTAATGGAAAGTAAAACAACAGCTGTAGCTTAAGAAATCAAATGTTTTGATTGTAGATAATTTGTAAACTAACTTATTTTCCATAAGGTTAGCATTAGAAATTTAAAACGCTATAGAATGGAAACTAATTGAATTTATGGAAACTGAATATGCCTAAAGCATGACCGTAGCAGAGACGAATCCGAAAAATCAAAGATCATTAAAATCGGCCCAGCCGTTCTCGAGTTGTAATTCGTGTAACTAACACGACTTTACCGTATATATATATAAAACTCTGGGCACCTAAAGACGAACAAATAACATGGTCCCGGGCTTAAGTCTTACTGTGACACCTACAGTAATAGCTTCTTCCCTATGGAAAATTCGCTAAAAATAGCCTTTTGGCCTCCAAAAAGCCCTGTAAGAGCGATTCTGTAAGGGATTATAAATACACATAGACCTATATTTAGAAAACCACTCTCGTGGGTTCAGGGAACACGAAACAAATAGGCCCCTCACTAAAGAATCCAGTTGGCTTGAATTTCCATTTACAACGGTTTCCATTAAAAACTCAAGAACAACAAATTTGACAAAACCATTCCCCTTAATGAATGAATGAATCGGTTTATTTCCATAAAAAGAATACAATATAAATACAAAGCATTGCTAAAAATAAATATTGGAAAATATTCCCCACATAGGTGAACCTATACGTGGGAATGAGTTCAATTCAAGCAACCACTATAATACTACAACCATAAGAATAAAAGCCACCACAGAAATGTGATTTAAATTATTTTTAAAAAATAAATAAAAATAATAGAGAATAAGAAAAGAAAAAAAGAGTGTGATGACACACTTGTCCCGACCTATACTTAGCATATACACTCACAATCACCTAAATCACCCAACATCCACACCTGGCAGGTGTGAGCACACCTACCCACATATGTACGCACAAACACCCACAAACAGGCACCACACACTCACAACACACACACGACACTCACACTAAACTCGCACGCACACAAACTCACCCACACACGCATTCCATACACTCGCACTAGTACAATTGCACTTATCATCATGCTTCCATACTTCTTCATTCAGATCCGTGGAATTTGACAGGAAAAAAAACTTAGGAATATATTGAGATAAAATAGCTATCTATCAGACCCCTTCCAATCTCTCCTAGCCATTTATTTACAACATTTTTGTATTTTGACAAAGTACATGGTCCTAGGTTCTTCAGATTATTCGGTAATTTTGAAAACAGGGTATTTGCAATATATTGAGGAGAAGTTTTATTTATAGATTTATTTATTCTAGGTAACTGGATCCCGGTGTTGACTGAGAATCTAAAGATATATATATAAGCAGAAACCTTATAAAAAGTTGTGAAACATTAAACACTTTGAAATCATCAAAACAGATTCTGAAGGATAACAGCGAGGTTTCCGAAGAGCAATCTTGATGATTGTCTTTTGCAGAATTTCAATGGGTGCAAGCACACTTTTGTATCCTCCACCCCAAGCTAAGTTTCCATATTGTAATGTCGATTGAATATAGGCATAGTAAACGTTTTTGATTATATGAATTGGGTAAATTTTAGATAAATTCGAAAAAATAAAAATGTATTTCCGGAGTTATTTTCTGATTTGGTTTATATGCCCATTCAATTTCCTTAACCCTAGAACTGGCAAAGTCGTAATTCACGACACATTTACATATTCAATAAGAAGGGGCAGGTGGAGCCATCTGTCGTCAGTTTAGTGAACTTGTTAGACACTAGCGCCTACGTGACAGTGTTGCCCTCTGAGGGCAAGCAACCGAACCTGCTCTCGTAGTGCACTAGACTGCCACCGGGCAGGTCTATAACCAAGTAAGCGCTTTCTACTTCTAGGCACTGAGTAGCGGGACTGGCTAACGCGCTACGCTGACGAGCGTAACGTTCTAGCCATTCGAAAGTACTAGGGTTTGAATCCCGACCATGAGCAATCCAAACTTGGCTTGCAAATGTGTGGTAAAGCAGAGAGGAGGGCCCACCTTAAATAAACAGTGGCCGGCTTGGGTGGAAGTTGACGGCATTTGTAGGCTTAATTGGGATTACAGTAGACACCGGTTTTGCTTTTGTAGTTAGTGGTTATAAGGGGGGGGGCATGTTTTATGCTTTTTTTGTTTAAACTTTGATATTTCAAGAAGATATTAGTAATTATTTTTATGTTACAGTTAAGAGTAAAAAGCTAGCCACTTCTAGGGTCAAGGTTAATATTGAAAAATCAATTTCTTCCTTATTTCTCCAAAATTTTGAGATAGAATGTTTTAGTTCAAATCTTGTTGTGGGTTCAATGATACCATTAACTAATGATACCAGGGTTAAAAGTGGGAGGTTCACGAATTGGTACTTTCATATTATACAGACCACAATCATATAATGTATTGAATATCAAACATCCAGCACTCTGCGGATTAAGTTAGGTTGGTTTCTTTAGTAAAATAATATAAATAGGCTAAAAATATCAATAACAAACCAAATCTAACTCCACAGAACGCTAGATGTCAGAATATACAATACGATGTACGAATCAGTCGGTATAGCCTAATACGAAAGTACCTACGAATTTTATGCTTATAAAATAGAAATTTTTCACCAAATAGAAAATTAATGAGTGAAAGCATTATGTATACTATACAACTCCGATTACAAAGACAACTGAACACCCTGAGTTACACCTACAATGAGTGTGTACAATAGAATGTACAATACAGTCCATGGCTAACAGTTAAACACCATTCAACGGAATTTGAGGCCACAGAATCGGTATTCTTATTATTTATAAAGCTAAATAGTTTGAAGGTTTAATGGCAAATCAACACTGAATGAGCCGTCCGGCATCCTTCTAACAATGTGGCCTCTGTTAAAGAAGAAGCAACTGCTATCGCAATGTTGGATCTGGCATGAATAGTTGCAACATAAAATACCCCCGTCGCAGCAGACCTGCTTACTCAGTGAATTTCCAAATCAATATTACAATAATAATAATGATATATGACAAGTTTTATCAATATTTGTTGATAATTTGCCTATTCTCCATAAGATTAACAAGAGTATGCAGGTTAACTGCTGTGAGAAACATTGAAAGTAGGCATTTCCAGCATAATTTTTTTTTATTTTGACCATTTATACCAAGTTTTAAAAACATCTGTCCATAAATAAAGGAGGCTATTCTCTATATGTTTAACATGGAAAAAAATAAATAAATGCAGGTTAGCTACCATGATAAACACATAAACTATGATTTTTAAGCAATTGAAGCATAAGATCTCGACCACAAGAAGGAAAATACCAAGTTTAATCCTAAAATATTGATTGATAAATGAAATATAAATTTTTTGGAATGGAATACCTTTCAGGAACTAAATTGTATAGTTTTTTAAGCTGATTCTATTGGTAAAAGATACAGTTTAAAAATATTTTAAATTACATATCAAATAAAACAATTTTTGAGTACCAAACCCCCCAAACAACCAGTTCCGATTTACCGATATGTCTGGTTTACAAACTCGTCCGAGCAAATGTAGGAATACACATCTCTACCAAATTTGGTTTTAATTGGGCCAATTTTACTAAAGTTATCGTGTTCACAGACACACACACACACACACACATATATATATTTAAATATATTTTAACGACTATTGTATTTGGTCTCTGGGCACATAAAGATGAAAAATAACATGGTCCCGGGCATAAATCTTGCCATGAGACAGAGCCTGATAGAACCTTGCCTTCAACAGCGGTTGTAGTACCCAAATTTGACTCGTAATCTCCGCTAATCTATTGCCAATATCTTAAAAGTTCCAGTACCAGGCGGGGTCCAAAACCTTCCTCAAAACATATCCATGAACAATCTGTGGGATTTGCCTGTCAATTGAGAAGGATGACAACGAGGATGAAGGATGAGCAGTAGACTGTTGAGTCTACTGCTGCCGCTGCAATAAACCAGTCTGTGCAGAGCATCACGGGAAGTGTTATGTGAACTGTGTCGAGGACTTGTAAATCCCTTAGTTTGGCGCAAAAATGTTTTTAATATTATGTTTTGATTATTTGTATTTGTATAGTTTTGTAACCAGAAATATTTATTTCTAAACTTTTATAACCTGTCGTGAGATTTACGATAGTTTATACCTTTAATGTCATTTTTTAACGGATTAGTTCTCTAGGGAAAACCCTTAACATCCTGGGTGCGGTCTCACAGACCCCTTTAGTAATTTATTTGAATTTAAGGGTTTCAAAAGACGACCCCAGCCATGCCAGGTAGTTGTCCCTCCCCACCACCGAAACCGATCCCTTTTTCACTTGTCTTCCGAACGTAATATATATAGATATTTTTAGATTTGTTTGTCGTCAGCAGTCTGTGAGACCGGACCCAGGACACTACGCGAGATATGGCCCATTGTCTTGTGTGTGTTTTTGACTCGGATTTCGAAGAGATGTTTGGAAACTGGTACGAGGATGCTTTTATATGTGAATTGGATTCACTTGAATGGTGAAACCTCAATATTTGGCGAAGTTTTCAGAACACGAGGCTGACGTATCAAGCGAGCATGCATCCGTCGAGTACTGGGAGTAGAGGAACTAAACCAAACACTGTTGGTGATAGGCTGAATAAAAGAAATAAATACCACGCATGTGATCCGAAGAAGATAAGAAAAACTGCCTACATTTGCTATTAATGTAAAAAAATGTTTTTCCACAAGTGTACAACAAAATATTGCAATGAATAGACCTATGTAGACCTATGTTATAAGCTGAAATTAACTGTAGGCTAAAGCGACTGTCTCAATTTAGAAAATACGTTTTTTATACGTATCATATTTTTTTTACGTTCATCATATCCTATGGAATGGAAAAGTACCATAATTAAACATTTTGTTATATTTATCATTAAGTTTTTATGGTTTTAGAAAATGTTTACATTTTGCATCAGATTTCACCACGTCAAAGTTTTTTAAATTTTATACATCTGTTATATGTACTCAATAAACGTAATTTAATATGCACATAGTAAACATTTCAAATAACTTATAAGATTGATAAAATGATTTGACAGTAAAAAGTAATTTTAATTGTTTTTTTCAAAAAGGCCGTCTGTGACTGTGAGACCACACCTAGGAGTCAGGACATCAAGGGTTAAGAAAGGAGTAGCCTACCTAACACAGTTAGGTGAACTGTGATGACTAGTAAGCCTAAAAATTACCATATATCTAAGTTGACATGGTGAAAGATGATTATTAAACGGTGTATATTAACCTTGTATTAAAATATAGTTCTACTTCGTATTATTTTAGAGATAAAATGATAATGAAATGATATAAAATGATAACGGGACTCGCCTATGTAATATAGCCACGTACTAACCTGAAACTTATTATAAACTATATGACACTAATCAAACATCTGAATGTTTCATGATTAAATCATTATACAAGAAGTCACGGTAGATTTCGTTAAATAAGTGGACAATTAACTTTAATTATCAAAATTGATGAAGTGCCTTAACAAGTTTAAACGAATTTCACTAATGTGTTATTTATTTATTTTTTTCTTTTTTGCCAGAGGCAGGCTCGGCATCAGCTATGCAATTTCGAAGTACACTATCTTTCTTATTGAATTCCCATCTAAATTTTGTGGCCATCCCGGGAATCGAACCCGTCACCTCTTGTAACGAAGTCCAAGACGCTATATATGTGCTCATATATATTACACAGACACACACACATATATATTTATATATATAATTATCCAGCTAGTTTGATAGAATAAATGAAAAATGAAAATGAAAAGTTATGTGAATTTTCGTTTAATAAACATATAAACGTTTTCAAGCATTTGAGAAAATAGAAATGAGAGTTTGTAAACGCTTGAAAACGTTTATATATTTATTAAACGACAATTCGCATAAATTTTCATTTTCATTTTTTCTATCAAACTAGTTGAATAATTGTGTGTGTGTGTGTGTGTGTGTGTGTGTGTGTGTGTGTGTAATATATTTGAATTTTAACGATTATTTTTTGGGACTCTGGGCATTTAAAGACAAAAAAACATTACCCGGACTTAAGTATTAACATGAGACCTACGGTAATAGCTTCATCCCTATGGGAGATAAGCTAAAAATCTAAACACAGTACCGTACATAGTATTTAGGGGCTCCAATGCTAATCTTAAGGAGGATAAGGAAAAATAAATATTCCCTTTATTAGCCAATAGTTTTGGATGAAATTTTGTATTTACTTTCATCTGGTTAGGATCCATACGTTTATTCTAAAAATTCATAGCTTATGTGTTCCTCACAGCAGCAAACCTGCATACTCTTTCCATGTTAATTTTATGGAGAATAGGAAAACTCCTTTATTTATATCCAGATAATGATAAAACTTGGTATATGGTCAAAATAAAAATAGTTAATGGTAAAAATGCCTACTTTCAGTGTTCCTCAAAGCAGCAAACCTGCATACTCTTTCCCAAGTTAATGTTACGGAGAATAGGCAAATATTCTGATTCATCAACAGATATTGATGAATCAATCTTGTCATATACTTGTATTATTATTACCATATTATTGTTTTGGAATTTCGTGGAGTACGCAGGTCTACTGCGTCGGAGGTATTTTACATTTCAGTGGAAGAGTAGCGTGGTTTCCCATCTCGTAGAATCCTATTTCGTAGAAAATAAGGGTTTCCCATTCTGTAGAAAATGAAGGTGTCCAATCGTGTAGAAATGTATAGTTTTTCCCTGTTGTGTTGGCAATTCTCCTTGTTTAGTTGGCATAGCTTGCATTTCTACACGTTTGGACACCCTAACTTTTCTACAAAATAGGAAACCTCCATTTTCTACGAGATGGGAAACCCGCATTTTCTACAAAATAACACTCATCCGTTTTCGTAATATAGCACTGATATTGTTATATTGTGTCAAAAATCCTAACCAAATTATACCAGAAAAAAGCGCAGTTGGGGTTAACAAAATTATCGAACTGGTATCAGAATAAATGCAAATTAAATAAATGCAAATGAACAATGGAGAAAGCTAATGTTAGCTAACGATCATATTGAAATGCAAATGAACAATGGAGAAAGCTAATATTAGCTAACGATCATATTGCTGTTAGGAGGAAGGTGTACATTATAAAAAATGCATTTTAAACTCAAACACTAAAATAGATAAATAATTGAAGACTACGACCTTCAATAATTAGGCTTAGATATATCAAAGTTAAGTAAATTAAAGCTCTCAATGGATTATATTTTGTATTTGCAACTAAAAAGAGATGATATGATATTTTATAAATTCTGTCTCAGAGGTCCAATTAAGCTGCACATGAATATATAATAATTAATTATTCATCAATGCCTATTTATCAACAGTGACTAGAAACTATTATTGACTAATTTTACTGGCTCGTAATGAAAACAATATAACTCATTATGTTAAGCCTCCAAACTGGAATTAGTTTTTATGTATACAATACCTTTTCCACGTATTTTCCCATAATCGTCGACCCAAAAGAAATAACTTCGAAAAGTTTGTATGATATTTAATTTATGATTTGTAACTGAGACTGGAAAAATATCAATGTAATCTTATTTAGTTACAGAAGATAAAGCTATATGAATTGTTGTCAATGAGTAGTTAGCCTACTTTGACCAGAATTTTGTAAATTTATAGATGAAACTAATTACTAATGTGTTTTGCATTAGCTTATTGTGTAACAACTGCATTCAATTAGTTGTTAGTTCAATAATTATCGTCTTTCTTAAATGGAGCTGGTATTAGTTCATCAGAGACAGCATGGAAATACCAAACGGTAGGCTTCAATATAATAATATATTAACTGAAGAGCATTTTAGTTTCCATTCATGGTGGTGCATATGCAATCTGCTATGGAAAATTATATTGCCAACAGACTGTCAGCTCCAAGTACATTGCAAGTCAATATCACATGATAACAGTAACAAAACGGAATTTTAATAATAAAAGTCTGCTTACTATAGGCTACATATTAATAGACTTTTAACATTTTAATACAGGGCTTCCATCCTGCATTACTTTGGAGCTATGAGTATTTGAATTGCCCATAAATAGTGTTATATAACATATGAAACAAAAACAAAAATAATATATCGTAGAAAATAACTTTATTTGGAGATCTTTTAAAAATTTACCTGAGGATCAACTTAAAAGCTCAGGGTATATTAACGCGATATGCGAATAATGGCAACCACCGCTAGAAAATCAGTTTCACTCTGATTAATGTATTCTAATGAATAGTAAGCTTGACTAGTAAGTAAGTAGTACTGTAGTATATAATGAATAGTAACGTAATCTCCAACAAAACATTATTTTCTATAGATAAAAGGCTGGCTACAGTTCCATCACAACAGATGAATGATCGTCCCTCAAAAGAGCTGAAACCAAAGGTAGTCATGCAATCAATTAAGAACTAATTAATCAGTAATTCGTCAAATAACATGGCTATTCATTTGAAAAATAATTACCATAATGGCAACATTTAAAACTTGAAATTCAAAATGATATACTCTTTTTCCTATTGCTAATATTTTTAAATGGAATATTTTTTATTTAAACAATAAAAGAAACGTTTTAAATTTGTATTTATATGTTATACTCACCAAAAATAACTCAATAACCGAGACCAAACGTGTACCAAACCAATATATTACCACTACATGTACTTTTATTGTTTTAGCTATTCATACTAACTAATTCTATAAAAATCCTAGTTAGTTACTTCGCGTTGTTAATTAATTATTATTTGTAGATATCTTACAAGACTTAAATCAGTTATTAATTATAAACGTTTATTTCTTATAGTTACGTATATTATGAATGATGATAATACCATAGATGAACGGATAGTAAAGAACTTATAATCCGTTCCTCTCTGATAGTACATATCAATCAAATTCATAACGGTCTATTCTTCTTTAAAACTAGTCTTGCTAGACACCGCTAAAAAGAAGAAATAACGTTAGCTACACGTTAGCTTACTTGGCAGTGACAGCTGTTAACCGTCCTCAAAATTATTGTCGTGCACATGGCAACCCTGTCTATTTGTTCCATAGAGTAAGGGAAATTCTACAAAATTGGACGATCTTATGTTTCTACAAAATGGGAAACCTCCATTTTCTACAGAATTGGAAACCTTCATTTTCTACAATTTAAGACGATTTTAAATATTTCTGAAGAATTGTAAGAGCTCACTTTCTGCACGATTAGAAACCCTTAAATTTCTACACGATTGGAAACCCTCTTTTTCTACGAAATAGGATTCTACAGGATGGTATCGCACCAATTAGGACATATACAAACAATAAGAATTTGAAAACTAATATAGAACTAAGCTTAGAACCTCATTGTAAACCTTAACTAACAGCCTAACTAGCCCACAAATACTAGCCTATATACTAACCATTTCCAATTAACGTTTTCAGGGAAGCAACCATGAAAATTAGTGAACTTTGAGGTTGCATGGTAATTTAAACTAAAGCCTGCTTAAAAAGTAAAACAAGAAAAAAAATAGGTCGAGAGTTTGTTTGTGAATTGTAATATAGGTAAATTAATTTGAAAATTTGATGTAAAAAGTTAGCATTACCATGGCCGCTGTAGTTAGTAACCTCGAGAACAGTTCAATTATTAAATTAGACTATTCTGTACATAAATGTTCAAGTTTTTCAGCATCGTTTGTCCCTTCGTAAGTTTTAGATAACTTTTCTTTTTATATATTGTCCTAACGTTACTTAACCTAAAAATTGATAAATTAAGGTACTTAACCTAAATTGATCTAATGTCTACACATTGTTGTGACTATTTATGATTTATTATTTATTAATGGTATCTCTTAGTTTCATATTGGTTGCATCAACATTCTTAGCTAATAAATTACCGCCAGTATGCTATACACTAAGAGTTCATCAATTCTAGTTGTATTAAAAATATAAGTAATGGTATTACAGTTTGTTCATGTCTATTTACATATCGGTTAATTTCATTTGAATTTTAATATTTGAAAACTGTAGATTGGCATATAGTATTACAGAATCACCAAGTGGGATGGGAAATAGAGAGGGGTTACCTAAGACAAAACTATGAACATTATATTTGAAACTGTATTAGATTGTATTGTACTTTATAGAAATGAAACTGCACCATTTTAGAATTGGTATAGTTGAAATTATTGGCTCTTTAATAAGAAATGTGATAGGAATGAAACAATGGGAAGTTTACCTATGAGCTATATCAATATAACTCCTTGGAAGTATTGAAACTAGAAATATATAGAGCAACAATTCTAATCTAAATGATTTTATAAAGTTGATGTATGATATTTTAATCTAGGTCAAAGATTTAATCAATAAAAAGAATTACCAACTTTGGCCTAAGTTAGAATTTAAGTTAGTTAGGCCTAGTTGTTAGCTTTAAAATCGGCCAAGCAGTAATAGTTATACAATACTACTGACAAAATATGTTCTTTGACTCGCGATAGTCCGACACACATGGTAATCTGATGCTATATTTAGCTGCATTTTGCACAGAATATGGTCCAGACATTTTTTTACAGTGGATTGCACAGATTTTCTAAATGTGACAGTATCCTCAAGTCTTCCTTTTTTAATAGCTCGCTGTCTTTACTAGTAATCACATAGCTTTCGCTGATAGCAATACATGTGTGTACTGTACAGTTCTTTGAGTGGAAGTAATTGAATTTTTAATTCTGTGCCAAGTGATGGCAAGTACAGTAGGATCACTGATATCCGGAAGCCTTGGCCGGATAAACCAACCTATTCTAAAACAATAATTAACAGTAGAGCATTGATTATCCGGACTAACATGATGCATGACAGTGTCAGGATAACTGATAATCCGGATAGCCGATTTAAACTTAATTTTACCTAGCTCAAAAGTGGAGACGTAATTATAACTTTGAATTTAGGCCTACAGAGTTCAGTCGTATGTTTTGTATGTAACATTATTTGTATACACTTATCATTCATTCACAATGTAGTTAAAATACACACTGTTGTGTAATTGAATTTGTACAGTAACTCAAATCCTTTATTCATTAAAATATCGTTCTGTACCTTGATTGCGGCAGACCAATTAACCTCTTGAAATACAGATTAGGTTGGATAGACTAGCTCGATAAACTGACAGGCAGCAGCACAAATTAGCCAATAGCAGAAAACAGCACAGTATTACCATTATGTAAATTATAACTGTACAGTATTGCACAAGGACTAGAAGATTAAGGAATCTGACAAAAGAAATAAAATATTTGTTTCCGCTTGAGACACAGCTTTCGCTGCTGCTGCCTCAGCATCTACCTTCAGTGGGTTTTGGCTGATTGTCAAGTCGGGTCTATTGCTCTCAGAGAACTGAGTCCTCTATGTCTGTATTAGTTGGGGAGTCTGGGTCGTAGTTGAGGGACGGGTTCTTGTAGGAGTCCTCTGATGTGGTCCCACTCTGTGTCTTCTGCTCGCTTGTTAAAGTTGTCCGTCAGTCGATCTACGAAGGCTCGGATGGTTGGGATTCCGGCTGAGTTGCGGATCGTCTCGTTCCTGACAAACCAAGGAGAATTTGTGGCTCGCCTGAGGCACCGACTTTGCACCGTGAGGAGGCGCTTTCGAGAGGTGCTGGAGACTAAATGATACCAGGCCGGCGCTGCGTACGTCAGGACTGGTCGGAGGAGCGCAGTGTATAGATGGATCTTCATCTTGGTCGGATGGCTCCTAGATTTGAGGAGCAGAGATATACTGCCAAGCCCTTGAGTAGCAAGACCACAAAGCCTGTTGACATGGGGAGTCATCGTTAGTCGTTGTCCAAGAGAACGCCCAGGTACTTGACTGTCGTCTTCCATCCAATTCTGCTCCCATCCAGGTGTAGGAAGGTGCCGTCATGTTGCTGCCTGGACCGGGTGAAACTTATAGCGTCACTCTTGTCGCTTGATTCTCCACATCGTAAGCTGTAGGCTGTAGGGCGTTCAGCTGTCTCTGGACGTAGATGCAGGACTGGCGGAGTCTCATCAAGGTGGCGGTGATCATCGCATCGTCAGCGAATAGAAATAGTTGAACCCTGGGCACAACGGGGATATCATTCGTGTACCACAGGTATGGTATCGGGCCGAGCACCGAACCCTGTGGCACACCAGCTGTGATGGGGCGAGGCGTTGAGCGGGCCTGGCCAACACGGACAGTGAAGCTCCTTTGGTCCAGGTAAGACTACAGGAATTTCCAGATCCAGCCTGGGAGTGGGGAGGTCGCCAGTTTGTAGAGAAGGCCTTCATACCAGACTCTGTCAAAAGCCTTGCTGACATCTATTAACATGGACGTGGCGTGGTGCTTCCGTTCGAGGGCCCATGCCGAGAGAGTCCAGGCCTGGGGCTTTCTTCGGGCGTAGGCGTTTGATGTAGGCCTCAACTTCTTGAGGGGTCACAGGTAGAGTGGGTTCTGCATCGTCAGCCTCGGGTTCATAGGCATCCAGGAACTCCTCCACGATGTCACCATGTTCGTCATTGTAGACGTCAGCATTTGGGGAAAACTGCTCTTCCATTGTGTCAGCAAAG
Source organism: Nephotettix cincticeps (assembly GCA_023375725.1). Taxonomy (NCBI): domain Eukaryota; kingdom Metazoa; phylum Arthropoda; class Insecta; order Hemiptera; family Cicadellidae; genus Nephotettix; species Nephotettix cincticeps. Next base: position 90,146,106 of record CM041786.1, on the reverse strand, counting down.
GCTTCTGCGCGGTCCGCCGGAGAGTACGCAAGACCACCTTTTCCGTGTAAAGGGGCGGACGGCGGTCTTCTCTCCTCTGAGGGCCTTCGAGAGTTTCCAGATCCCCCCTGTAGCATCGTCCGCTTGGCTGGATAAGAAGTCCTCCCATTGTGCTGCTCGGTGTTCAGCCAGGAGACGAGAGCAGTGTCGGGCTTGGCGATTGAACATTGCCTTGGAATGCAGACATCTGGAGCGTTGGTAGGCCCTCCGAAGCCGACGTCGCAAGAATATCTCCTCCTTGAGCTCTTGGGGAAGTGGCGGGGAGTGATTCTTCCTTGTAGCAAGAACCTGAGACTCCGACACGGCTTCCTGAAGGATGTTAGTCAGCTCCTGGACCTGGGAGTCTAACTGTTGAGTACTTCGGGCAGGCGGCGGAGGAGGACGGGGCCGATCAGCTAGTCTGTTGGAGAATTTTATCCAGTTGATGGTATGAGCTCGCCATGGCGGATGAGCAGCCCTTATATCATCTGGGAGATCAAAGACGACTAGATTAGCATTGGAGTCCCTAAATAAAATAAATAAATGTTCTGTGTTTAAATTTTTCAATATCTTGGTAACCGTTTGAGATAGAGAAAAACTTGAATTAACTAAATTTTGTAGTTTTTTAAGCTGATTCTAATGGTAAAAGTTAAAATTTGAAAATTAAAAAAATTGCATGGAAAAAAAACGCAAAAAAACCATTTTTGGGGTACAAAACCCCCCCGAACTACCTGTTCCCATTGACCAGTATGTCAGGATTACAAACTCGTCCGAGCAAATGTATAGCAAAGGAATACACGTTTCTACCAAATTTGGTCTCGATCAGACCATTTTTATGAGAGTTATCGTGTTCACAGACACACACATGTGTATACAGGGTGTTTCCCGGCAACCCTGACAAACTTCAGGATTTAGTTCCTTGGGTTAAAACAAGGAAAAAATGTTATATTAACTTAGGTCTTAAATTTGTTTCATAGTTATGGTTAAAAATGTGATTTTTTAGTTTTTTTGTGTATCTAATGTACATTTTTACCTCTTGAATCATGCAAAATTGATAAAATATTTTAACAAAACTTTCATAGATAAATAGAATATTAAATTTAAATGAGATTTCATTGCTTTTTTGTATATAAAAATTGAGTATGGCTGAGAAAAATCTGTTTAAAACAAAATTTTTTCTAAAAAAATAGAGTTCAAATATATATTTTATAACTTTTGACGTCCTTTACTAATACAACCAATCATGCAATTAATTGGGTTGCAACTTTACAAAAAGTTGCAGAACTTAAGGGAGAACAATAAAGTATCAACTTTTGTATACCTTTTAAGGTGATTATTTTAAGTAAAATTAAAGAAAATCTAAGATAACACTATTGTATGGAAAATTTAACGTCGAAAGAGATTACATTTTATTAGATATTTTATTGTCTGTGCAACATTCATGATCCTTCCTAACAGCTCCTCTCTTGTTTGTGGTTTCGTCTTATACACCTCTGTCTTCATGTTACCCCATAGGATGAAATCCATAGCGTTCAGGTCTGGTGACGTGGGTGGCCACAATGCACTGGTACATGGTAAGCAATAATGTTTTGCCGAAGTGGTCATGTAAACACTTTAACACGTCACTTGTTCTATGTGGGGGTGCTCCATCATGTAGATAATACATATTTTGCCTAATTTGAAGGGGAATATCTTCAAGAAGCTCTGGAGGAATGTACTGTAGAATCTGTAAATAGGATGGTCCATTTTGTGCTCCATCCAAATTGAAAGGTCCAATCAGCCTGTCATCGAGTAAACCGCACCAAACATTTACTGAGAATCCTTGTTGAACATGTGTCTCTACTGTACCGAGTGGGTTTTCTTTGGTCCAAATATGTTTTGCAATTATTTACACCATTTCTAGTAAACTGAACTTTGTCTGTAAACATATTAACTTAGTAAGCTGATGATTTCTTGCCACCCAACTACAAAACTGTGATCTCATAACATTATCGCCGGGATGAAGCGCCTGAACATTCTGGACATAATAAGGGTAGTAATTTTCTTTCTTTAATATTTTCCATTCTTTTGTAGAAGACTAAGCGCTGCTGAAAGTCCTGAAAGTGACTATCAGGGACACGCCTATTAGGAAATCTTGTGCTGTACTCAATTACAGCTCTTGCCGCTCTTAAACTCCCATATCAGGATTCGCTGTTAGTAAAATTATTAGAATCTGATAGTTTTATAAACACTTTTTCAATAAAAGAAAAATAATTAGACAACAATGAGTTTCAAAGGCTGGGTTCTGGTGGTTTTCTGAATTCTTCAGTGTTGTATCTTATTAAAAGCTAATAAATTATTTTTAAAACTAAATCAAAACGGAAGTAAAAAGGTTTACAACTAAAAAATCTGAAAATGATTATTTCTGTCATTTCTCTTCAGATAATGTTTTCTTAGTTCTTAAAAATTTAGGTTTTTTATATCAAATAAAATGTAATCTCTTTTGACCTTAAATTTTCCATACAATAGTGTTATCTTACATTTTCATTAATTTTACTTAAAATAATCACCTTAATAGGTATACAAAAGTTGATACTTTATTGTTCTCCATTAAATTTTGCAACTTTTGGTAAAGTTGCAACCCAATTGCTTGATTGGTTGTATTAGTAAAGGACGTCAAAAGTTATAAAAAATATTTTTGAGCTCTATTATTTTAGGAAAAACTTGTTTTTTAACAGATTTTTCTCATCCATACTTAATTTTTATGTACAAAAAATCAATGAAATCTCATTTAAATAAAATATTCTATCTATCTATGAAAGTTTTGTCAAAATATTTTATCAATTTTGCATTCCAGAGGTAAAAATGTACATTAGATACACAAAAAAACTAAAAAATCACATTTTTAACCATAACCATGAAACAAATGGGTTTAGGACCTATGTCAATATAACGTTTTTCCTTGTTTAAATCCAAGGAACAAATTCCTGAAGTTTGTCAGGGTTGCCGGGAAACACCCGGTATACAGGGTGTTCATTAAAGTCGGGGACAAACTTCGAGGGATGAACCTGCATTTTCTCGGTTACCCGTGGACGGATTTCGTTCACCCAAGTACCGTTCGATTTGAAATTAAAATTCCAATCTTTTTTGTATCTTGTAAAAATTTTATAAAGTTAATGGGTTTTTTGTTATTTTAATTAAAATATTTTTAACCGCCGCCATTTTGAAAATATAGAATTTAATGATACTTTGAAAATATTTTTTTTTTACCAATAAATATGTGTGCAAAGTTTGGTTTCTGTATCTTAAATAGTTCTTGATATGAAAGGTTTTTTGTAAAAAATACAAAATGGCGGCTAGCGGCTAAACGAAGGATTTTTTGGCAAATGGTTATAGGTAATTTTTTGTTTATTTTGATGAGTGCTATCACCCCTCGAAGTTTGTCACCAACTTAAATGAACACCCTGTATATATATATATAAAGGGTATATATATATATATATATATATATATATATATATATATATATACAAATTTTAACAACTATTGTTTTTGGTCTCTGGGCACCTAAATACAAAAAATAACATGGTCCCGGAATTAAGTCTTGCCATGAGACCTTGAACAGCTGACCTCATAACCAAATGCCTTTATAAAACAGCTGTTTTTAAAAAAAAATTTGGGTTTTTTTTTCGGAAAATTTTTCTACTTGATGCGCCTTGGTAAGATCGGACAGAATTAGGAAGTTTTGAAGTCAAAAGATACTTAGTTACTGAGATATCTATAATTTTCTAAATTGAAAATTACATGGTATACCTTGTAATTTTCTGAAAAAATATGCCGATTGATGCGCCAGAATTAGGAAATGTCAAGAGATATATAGTTACAGTTATATCGAAGATTTTTTTATTTCTAAATATATTTTATAACCACTTAATGAAAGAATAAATTCATGACGTCATTGACTATATGACGTCACAATCCGAATGTTGTCACCGTGTCAAATTTCGGTCGCTCAAATTGCCAACACCCCCCTCCCCAGAGCTAAGACATATCCATGTCAAAATGTTTGTTTTCTTTGAAGGTTGTATATAATGATATACAATCTAAATTATTAGATTTTCATGAAAAATGCAAAAAACCCAGAATCGGAGTACAAAACCAACAATACGCTCTTTGGCATCAAACCGTTTTGTATGCTCAAAGTAAGATCTTATAGTTCCCGACTTCCATAATGATGTTAATAGTTAGGCTACATGTATTGATATTTCATTTAACATGGACAACTTAAGAGCCGCTATAAGTTTTGATTAATGAAAGTTTATTGTAGCATGATTAAAAAATTAAATGAAAAGTAGAAAAAATATTACAAACAAACATATCTGATTTGTCAAAATATTCTAAAAGCTTAGGCCAGCCATATACTTTCCGGTATACCTGTACAGGCGAGAGCTCACAAACGCTAGGGTTAACTGGATGGGTGAATGATGTCCACTCAGTTGTGAAATGGCGCTTCACCAGCACATTTCGGCTGGCACACAAGCTCTGGTTTACCTGCACAGGTAAACCTCTCCGGTATACTGGAACAAGTATGGCTGGCCTTAAAAATATTAACTTTTAAGCTCATTTCAACTGAAGCCAGTTTTTGTAGTAATGTTGTATTATAATTTTACTATTATAATACAATTAACAATACAATACAATTATAAAAAATATAATACAATTAACTAAATGGTACCAATTACTGTTTCAGACTAGCCTATTCTTATTATTTTAGACTATTATTCTTGAATAAGTCACAAAATCACAGAGAATCCCTGTATTCTCTTGTTATCTGTGCCTGTTTGTGATTATGTCTTATTTACCTAATATCTCTTACTAGAGTTTAACATTCCATTTATCATTTTATTGGAGTTTGGTGGAAAATTTAAAGTCAACCTGCGGACTATAAAGGCCTGGAGAGCATTAGTCTTAATTATGTTTGTACCAAAAATATTGTTGGTTTAACTTAGTACACTCTTGTCTGCCTATGTACACAGTTTTTCAAATACCATCTTTTAGCGAATTTCCTATAGGGAAGAAGCTATTACCGTAGGTCTCATGGTGAGACGACCGGGACCGGGACCATGTTATTTTTTCGTCTTTAGGTGCCCAGGTCCAAAAACAATAGTCGTTAAAATTTTTTAAATATATATATATATATATATATATATATATATATATGTGTGTGTGTGTGTCTGTGAACACGATAACTCTTGTAAAAATGGTCCGATGAAGACCAAATTTGGTAGAGATGTGTATTCCTACAAACGCTCGGACGAGTTCGTGAACCAGACATATCGGTCAATGAGAACGGGTAGTTTGGGGGGGTTTTGTACCCCAAAATGGGGTTTTTTGCATTTTTCACATGTAATTTAAAAAAATTTTAATTTTATATTTGACCATTGGAATCAGCTTAAAAAGCTACACAATTTAGTTCCTGAAAGTTTTTCTCTATCTCAACAGTTAACGCGATATTAAAAAATCTAAACACAGTACGTTGTATTGTGGGGCTCCAATGTTAATCTTATGGAGGATTAGTAAAAATTAATATTTCCTATATTAATTAATATTTTTGGATAAAACTTGATATTTAGCTTCATGTAGTTGAGATCTATCCATTTATGCTTAAAAATCATAGTTTATGTGTTTATCATGGCAGCAAACCTGCATACTCTTTTCCCATATGAATCATACAGGGAATAGGCAAACTCCTTTATTTATGGACAGATGTTGATAAAAGTTGGTATGAATGTTAAAAATAAAAATTTTTGATGGTATAAATGCCTAATCTCAGTGTTCCTCACAGTAGCAAACCTGCTCTCTCTTTCCCATGTTAATCTTATGGAGAATAGGCAAATAATTCTCACGCTTATCGACAGATTTTGACCAACCTTGTCATATATTATTATTATTATTATATTATTGATTTGGAAATTCACTGAGTACGCAGGTCTGCTGCGACGGGGGTATTTAAAGTTTTTATGGTCTGGGATTATTTCAATTTGATAAAATTGTGTTCTAAATTTTTTTATAATGAACACTAACTAAATTAGGAGTAAAAATTAAGGGGAAGATTTATTTTAAAATTAATACACCAAATATACAAACCAAATTTACCTGTATAAGTAGCCATGAGGAGCCTCATGGATGATTTCACTATCAGTGTTAAAGCTACAGATTGACTGATAAGGCTAGTTGATAACAACTGACCTTGGCCCAGACCTCTCTAGAGCTGTATAGGTCCAAGCTCCAGTCTTATCATGTGGCGTATTATCCCAACTGTGGCACATGCATCACTGTTGTTTAATTTAATGTTTTGTTACTCATCACACTAAGTTTAAAACTTATTAAAGGTTTGTGGAAAGTTATTAATCATATCAAAGACAGGGAAATTTATGATAGGGGCTTAACACTTTTTTTAAGAGAGGAGAATAAATTAGATCAGTGTTTTTTTACCATCCACTCATCCTTAATTGAACCTCAGATGATTATTCGGTAGCCTACAATGATAAGTTAGTCTAAAAAAAATGTATTTTTTAATTTCCGTTTGAAAAATAGATATTACCGTTGTCGTCAATACAAGACAACTACTTGCCAATACCCATTTCCAATTTTTTCTATCTATCTATATATATACCACCGGCTGTTTGGCCTGCAGGCAAGTCTGCAGATGCGGCACGTGGGGTTCTATTTCAAATCGCCATGTGCGCCGCTAGGAATCCATTACATTATACTTTGTTTCTTATTATATGTGTTAGTATTCTTATTCTTTTTCATAATATACATTACGTAACATTTCATATTATGTTATTCTTAGAGTTTTCTTTGGTCAAGTTAGTTCAAAATAGTGGTGCTGCTTTAAAGGGGTTTTACCCCTAAATTGAGTTAGTGGGATTTTTTCCCTAACTACCTTCCGCGCACACTGCCTTATTTCTCCCTACTTGCTTGGAGGCGGAGTGTTGTGGTTAATTTACTTTGTGTATTTGTTTTTGTGTATTGTGCATGATAGACAAATATATTTATTTTACTTTATTAATTTATTTTTTGACAGGTAGTAATAGAATATCTATAACTAAAACCTTTAATTTTAATGTAATCATGTAGCCTACTCGAAAACAGGAGGAGTTTCTCCACCTCCAGACACCTTGTGTTGTTAAAACACAGACACATTGCAATCTTCGAAAAAATAATTTTAGTTAGCAATAACCAACGCCAAATATGAATTTCAAAGATTATTTATTCATCTCTTATACATAACACATCATATGCCAACTTCAGCCAATGACCAATTTTCCAATTTTAAAGTTAATGTTATAAGAAACCCCAGATTTTCCGGAACCTCTCTAGAGTTAAATTTTTCCTCAGAAATGAGTTATTTCCAAAAGTTAAAAAACTATAGAGCTGTTTTTGAGATCCTTGTGCAAATAGGCTACATATAAATATTGCTCGTATTATAGTTTAAAATTCATTTCTTAGCCTTTTAATTTAGTTACAAATTTAATTTTTTAATCACTTAAAGGCCCAAAATCCTATATCATAGGACTTATAAATTAATTTGATCAAGAAACGTTAAACTTACAAAACGTACAAGTTTACTTTTACGTATTCTTTTTCTTAGACAAGTTTTGTCAGGAAATAATTGAAATATATCCTACATAAATATGTAGGTTACCCAAATGGGTTTCAGGATTTTTAAAATTTTAATTAGAGGTTATTTATAATAGTTTGAGGGACTTTGATGAAAGAGAGAATGTGCAATTTACTGATAACATTTATTATTCACAGCAATATTCAAGAGAACAAGGCAGCAGATCAGACATCTAGGTGGTCCTCCGAATCAAACAACCCTCCTCAGGTAAAACAGTCTATAGCTGTCATAGTTATTAGGCACACACCTTTCACACGGCAGGTGCATATGAATATGGGTATCCGTAGGGCGGGAGAATCAAGCTGAAACCAATCTGAAAAATCTCAAATTTATTTGAGTTACATTCCCAAAATTTTACATCTGCAATTTTTTTAGAAATTTTTTCTGTATTGATATTATAGCTTCTTTTAAATAAGCAAATTATTGTATTATAAGTTTCACTTGCTTATATTTTTAAATTGTATCTATTTTTCAAATATAAAATACCATAGTTTAACTTCAACCCTGAAACCCTCAAGTGGTAACATTGTACTACGCAATGTCAGCAAGCTGCTCTATGAGCAATTATATAGCACTATCGTAGTCAACAATTACCGTCACAGTGCTGCTATCTGGAAGCCATTGTACTGACGAGTATAACCAACCATGAGCAATCCTAATTTGGCTTCCAAATTTGTGGTACAGTGGAGGGAGGGCCCACCTTAAATAAATGGTAACTGGCTTGGGTGGAAGTTGAACGGCATTTGTCGGCTTGAATAATTGGGATTGCAGTGGACTCCAGTTTTGTTTCTTTTACGACTCTATGGGGGGGCATGTTTTGCTTTTATTGTTTGTACTTAGTATTTTATGAAGAGTTGCATAAAAATCAAAAGTACAAAATAAGTGCAAAAGCTCTGCCACTCAAAGGGTTGATCTTGAATTATAATAACAGGGTTCCCACACGTCCTGGAAACCGTGGAATTTCAGGGGTGTACTGGAAATCCTGGAAAAATCCTTGAATTTTGCTTGATGACCTTGAATTTAAGTTTTTATCCTTGAATTCTATCAACTGTCCTGGAATTTAGATTAGTTTAAAAAAAAATTTAAAGTTTTTATAGATTTAACGATTTTAAATCTAGCTTTGAAATGTTTTTTCTCAAGACTTGTACAAATATTTTATTCATGTATTTATTTCTAGATTCATCAAATTCTTATTGAAATATTTTTTTTCTTGAGTTATGTTAGTTGACTGCACCTCATAACCTTAAAAAGGGAGGATGGTTGGGTGATTAACAGAATTAATAAAATCTTTTGTCAAAGCTGTTCTTAAAATAAATAAAAAACTTTCGCTCCAAAAGCCTTTGACAACCAAATTGAGTATTATTTCTGTTGTTGAGGTGGTATTTATTTTGTGATGTTCAGCAACAGTAGTTTACTTTAAAGTCACAAATTGTCATTTGATGCCCCCATAGAATTTATTAATTGTTTTTTATTTAGTACAAGGAGTCTCTAATATAACTTGTGACTATTTTACATTATTGCCTATTAAGTTTTGATGTATTGGAGATTTTAAATGTTTTTAAAGTAGATCCCATTTCTGACCATGGCCCATGGTGTCATGGCCAGAACTGCCAAAAAGTCAGATATTGGGAGGAGCAAATAAACATTTTTTTATGCTGTATCTTTCCTGATAATAACCAATTGTTTTTTTTCATATTTTTTTCTTTTCTTTGTTGACTTGTTCTTGTTCTGCTTGGTTTTCAATAGATTAAAATCTAATTGTTAGGTCAATAATGTAAGCTTTGATATTGTTTCTATCTATGGTAATGATGTCTCTTCTTATTGATTGATCATCGTCCAGAGTAGTAACTTATTCGAAGACCTTGTTATTTTCTTTGCTTTTTAGTTGATCCACTATTATTGTTCTAATTTCTTTTGGTCTAGAATTTTTTAAATACTGCTGTGCGGGCTTTGTCCAAGGATATGAGAAACTGATTCAAAAACTTACTTCTCAGTGTTGGAACAGTGTCAGCACTGGTTGCCATCCTTTGATCTACCTCGCAGACTTCTAGCTGGTGCTACATCCCCTATCATTTTTAAATAGCATTTAAATTCTCATTCTGTCAGTCCTTGAAATTTGGCAAAGTTTTTATTAATTTTTGGACAGTCTCTAAAAAGTACTAGCCTACTCTTCTATCATTAAATGGCAATTTCATCCAGTTATGGAATTCAGCTTACCTTAATCTTTCTCTTAATTTCTTCGTTGAATGCTCTGACCTTTTTATATAAATTTATCATTTTGAGGCAATATATTTACTCACACTTAAAATCCACGAGGCCTTGTAGGTATTAGTTGTTTGTTCATATGTTATAATGTGTCGTAATGCTGCTTCACGAAATTATTTGTTAAGGCCAAGTCATTTCACCTTTGTACTGCTGTAGAACATTGCGTTGGGAGTGTCATCAGGAAAATCACGTATTTCCTTTACTGCAGACCTTATTATTTCATCTGTGTAATCTAAGGTTAATCTTTTGTAATGGAGATGAATGAAATGGAAATATAAGCATAGGCGATAGATATTGCTTCAACCCTTCGTGAGCTAACTATTTTAGTATTGGAGGAAAATGTTTTTTTTACATAGATTATGTTCATAAATGGTCTAGTTGTACTATAATAAATACCCACCTTTTTGTTCAATTTTTTAAAAACGTTTTCACTGCATCCCCGCCTGGGGAATACAGTGCCCTCTGATGTGTGGGTGGAGCTACGTCAAAATGGGAGCAGACCAAAATCTTAATAATATGTGTACCATCCTGTGTTCCTATCAATTACCTAGGTTTATTGAATGAAAACAATAAAACTACCAGTAGTTCTACCTTTTAATACCATTTTATGGTCACCTAAAGGAGTTGTTTCAACCTGCATAACATGATTCTGGAAAATATATGTTTGAGTCTTTGCCCGTGTTTTGTTAACGACATGATTGTCCTGGAAAACCAGTTATTTGTCCTGGAATTTGGTTTTAAAAAACTGTGGGAACCCTGAATAATATCTAATTCCGGAACTCAAAAGTTCCCATGTTAAAATTAACTGAAAAATTCTCACTTCATAGAATATTTTCTTAAGGAGGTCAAGAATAAGTACTTCCTAATGTAACTGTACTGTAACTGTGTGTATGATGTAAATAACCATCAGGAAATCGTAAAAGATGTAAGAAAAGTAATTCAGGATGAATTTTCAACTGAAGTCAAGGGCACGACTTTAAAGATTAACGTTTCGACCATTGACAATTTCCGTAAACTAACCAAATTCTATGACGACATTAATGTGAAATATCATACTTTCCAAGCAAAGGTCGATAAAAAGTTAGAAGTTGTGATTAAAAACGTCCCCTTTTCTCTCACTCTAGATGAAATAAAAGAACTCGTGACACAAAACTATCCTGTCCTTTTAATGTCCAGATTGTTTAACAAAGACAAAATGCCATATCCCATTTGCACAGTTTCTCTGGAGAACAATGAGTCCAGGAAAAGTATTTTTCAGCTAAACAAATTATGCTGTACTGTAGTACATGTTGAGCCCAAGAGGAAATCGCCTAATGTCCCTCAATGCACACGTTGCCAAATGGCAATGGGATCACCTCTATCTAACTGATACTTACATGAATTATTTGGAATCGGAAAAAGTAATTAATAATTTGAATCTTTCAAAAATAACATAATATTCTGGTACAGACATGTAGACGACATATTTGCCTTTTCGACGGATCAGAAGAAGAATCAGACAACCTTTTAAATTATCTTAATTCACTCTCAAACACAATAAAATTTATAAAAGAAACTCAAACCAACACAATCAACTTTCTAGACGTTACAGTAATCAATGAACAAACAAAACAACACACTTTTAAAATCTTTAGAAAGCCAGTCGCAATAGATAGTATAATCCCAGCCAATTACAACCACACGTGGCAGCAAAAAATGTCAATATTTCACACAATGATACATAGACTTGTCAACATTCCCATGAAAAGATCAAATTTCAATGACGAAAAAGACACCATAAAATACCTTTCTATTAAGAACGCATACAAACCTACCCTAATTGACAATCTGATGAGGAAGAAATTAAAAAAGATTAAAGAAAAAAAACAACCTTTAAACCAACAACATGAAAACAACAGAGCAGTATGTAAAACATTTAATAAAAAAAAAACTACAGAATAAACTTCAAAATAGAAATAATGTCCATGACCTTATCACTAGAAAGAGAAACAGAACCACTCACACTACCAATAATTTTGAGAAATCAGGAATATACCAAATAAGCTACCCACAATGTGACATGTTTTATATTGGACAAACCGGCAGAACATTCAAAACAAGATACATAGAACATGAACAGGCTTTTAATTAAAACAACTACACAAGCATGAAATCAAATGTAGCCGAACACATGATAAAGAAATATAACAATTTTAAAAGTTTGGAAGAAGACCTTGTTAAACTTTAATTTGGAAAAAAGAACACTAAATTAGACGTAAAAGAAGAATTGCTCATTTACAAAAACTAGAAAACACAACCCAACAGATTAAAAAATAAAATGCAAAACATACAAAAACATTATATTTGAAAAAAATCATACAACTTCATCCCAAAGACTAAATGAAAATCAGCTGCTGATGAAGATAGCAAACATTTATTTACCTTTGATGATAACTTTATTATACTAGGTTGAGTGTAACTTGTGAACATGGCCTTAAGTTCCGAAACATGTCAAGTTTAATTAAATTAAAAAAAGGGTACTATATTTCAAATGTTTATGAACTTAGTAACAATTATGGATAATAGTAGCCCTCCTTCCTTTAAATAAGAATATGAATATATATATATATATATATATATATATATATAATATGTGTGTGTGTGTGTGTGTGTGTGTGTGTGTGTGTGTGTGTGTGTGTGTGTGTGTGTGTGTGTGTGTGTGTGTGTGTGTGTGTGTGTGTGTGTGTGTGTGTGTGTGTGTGTGTGTGGAGTAATTTTTATTCAAATTTTTATTTTTTTCAGTTTTTAATATTGAAATTAGCAAAGCCTGCTATTGTGAAATCAATAACTTTTGGCAAGTATGAGAAAAATCATGTGTGCAATCTCAAAAAGTTCAAAATATTTGGTGGAATGACAGAAGAACATATGCTGGAGTTATTAGACACGTAAGTCTATTTTGGATTAAAATAAATAATATAATATAAGAATTCACCTTTTTAATACAGCCAACCATTATTGAATTTTTGTTCTGTCTTCGCCAGTGGAATTTTTTCATTGTCACAAAGTAATTGTACACTAAAGATTTTTTGCGAAAGCAGTCCAACTCATTATGAGCATCCGGGGATTTGAAATCGTGACCTCTTGTACAAGATGCTAATTACTAGGCTAGTAAGATACTCAATACTCATGTTGATGTATGTTGGGCACAGCAATAAATCACATTCACTTAGTCGAATTATGAAATGAAATACCTAATCTAAATTGCACTGAAGGTCACTGAACTACACTTGATCATATCTGGGTATAGTTTCACTTGACAGGTATTTAGCTATTCTAATACTAATAGCTGTATTCAGACAGCTATTTTTACGGATATGAGACAGATGTGTGAGTGTGATAGAAAGTAAGTCTGAAAAATATATTTTATCATGAAGAAATTTACTGTCTAAAAAAACTCGGTCTACATAAAGAAGGGCAGCCTAGTTTGTCAACAAGAGTACTAAGTGAAAAATTGAAAGGGTTTGAGTTTGCGAGGAGTGCTCAAAAGTCAATAAAAATTTAGTTAAATTCAATGAATTAACAAAATCTTAATATAAATATTACCTGAAAATGATAAATGATGTGACCCCTGTTTGTAAGGTTCAAGGACCTTCCGTTTAAAAAACGGAGATGTCCCTAAAGATGTCAATAACAAAAAAATCAATACTTACAAAAACAGTGTCCCTTATTACATCTACAAATTCTAAAAGAATTTGAAATATTTTTCTAATTTTAATCAGATTAAAAGTAACCATTCCAGGATTGGTCTATGAATTTTGGAGGAAATTTAATCTGGATGGAAAGGCTTTTAATATCCTGGCTAAAACAGGGGTCAAATACTCCATTAAAATACTTCAAAACAACCTTTACAATTATTGGAATTGATTATTTTATTTATTTTTAAATATTCTTTGTCATTCAGGCACTTTACAATATGCAAAAATATGTTAATTTAATAAATTATTTCTTGTGGCCAAGATCTAATGTTAAGAGTTTTCAGGTTGCACTTGACCTAACGTTTTTAGGTCTAATATGACCTTAAAAAACTTTAGTAGAACTTAAGTAGCTGAGTCCAACGGCTTAACATGTCTACTGAAGCATGGTGAAAGTCTAAGAAATTAACCTGAAATGAAACATATACATGTACAATGCACATATATACGTGTATTTAGTTTTACATTTAAAAACAAAATGTGAAAACTTTAATGATTATAAATAATGGGTTTCTCTAGGTTACAAATTTTAATTTATTCACTTTTCCTTAATCTGTAGTTTCTCCACCAGAGTATTTTCATAGAATAAATTAATTTGAGAGTAGATTCTGCATTGAAATTTGTATTAAAGTCTAATTATTTTTTTCAAATTTGGAATGATTTTCAAAATTTTTAGGTGAATATTAATTAATAATGTATATAATTTTAATAATTTATATAATTTTTTTGTTAAACCTCTTTTTTTCTTGTTAAAATCTGCAATTTTTCTGTTCTTCTTTGGAAACAAACCAGCTTATGTTCTGACGGTATCATTATATAAAATTAGGTGTAAATACCTCTGCTTTGCTATTGAGGTATGTTAATCAATAGTCTACTGTCACATGGTACAGGTTCTATAGTACTGAGACAGTTCTACATAGTTTTCCTTTGCATTTTTGTTCAGTAGCAACCAATGAGTCATTTGATAACACTAATGAGAAGACATAAGCTTCTTCAACTGGATTTGATCAGTGTATCCTACTTATTTTTTTGTTTGGAATTATGCATTAAATGTTTAGAGTTATTATATAAATCAGTCAAATTCCTAATGTTTCAGTGGACTGAGAAATGACAACATTGAAGAGACCTTTACATTGAGACACTCAGTTGGAGGTCATGTATTTCCTTGCAGGTAATTCTGAGTATTATTGTAAATACTGAATACTGACCTCACTGTTGTAAGATTTAACCCTAGAGCAGGATACTGTTATATATTTTACAATGCCAAATTAATCGTGTTTTGACAATTTTATCACAATATTCCCCACTTACTGAGGAATTTAATACCACTGAAGATGTACTGCAGGGTTGAATTTTACTTTTGGTAGTTACTTTTTATAAATTCATGGAATTCATAGTTTATTACGTTTTTGGTACTTTTTCGTAATAAACAAATTAAATAAATAAAGATTTTCTTTTATAAAAGTTTTATTTTTTTACTTTGATGTAAAATAAATTGAACAGAAAAATTTTCCAAAACATTTATACTGTTACTTAAATAAAAAACATACTATTATAAACATTTTGGTGAAAAAATTATCATCCTATATATATAAAAATAAGTTTTTTATGCAAGAAAACACGTAAAACGGCATTTTGTGAAAACGTAAGCATTTACAAAATAGATCAATCTACCCCATTTTTAAAGATATTTCCACCCAATTCGATTAATGTTTACACAAATAACTGCCCTACAGAATGTTAGTATATTTATTATGTTTTAGGTACATTATCATAATAATAAAATAAAAAATAAAAGGTTTTCGTTTCCAAAAAAAATTATTTTTATACTTTGATATAAAATAAAGTGAACAGAAAAATTTTCTAAACATTTATACTGTTACCTAAGTAACAAAAATACTTTTATAAACATTTTGGTGAAAAATTATTAACCCTAGAATTGGCAAGCTTTTTACTCTTAACTGTAACATAAAATAATTACTAATATATTCTTGAAATATCAAAGTTTAACCCTAGAAATGGCAAAGTCGTAATTTACGACGCATTTACATATTCAATAAGAATTGGCAGGTGGAGGCATCTGTCGTCAGTTTAGTGGATTTGTTAGACACTATCGCCTACGCGACCGTGTTTCCCTCTGGGGGCCAACAACCGAAACTGCTCTCATAGTACACGAGCCTGCCACCCTAGAAGTGGCAAGCTTTTTACTCTTAACTGTAACATAAAAATAATTACTAATATCTTCTTGAAATATCAAAGTTTAAACAAAAAAAGCTTAAAACATGCCCCCCCCCTTATAACCACTAACCACAAAAGCAAAACGGGTGTCCACTGCAATTCCAATTAAGCCTACAAATGCCGTCAACTTCCACCCAAGCCGGTCATCGTTTATTTAAGGTGGGCCCTCCTCTCCGCTCTACCACACATTTGCAGGCCAAATTGGGATTACTCATGGTCGGGATTCAAATCCTAGCACTTCCGAATGGCTAGAACGTTACACTCGTCAGCGTAGCGCGTTAGCCGGCTCGGCCACACAGTGCCTAGGAGTAGAAAGCGCTTACTTGGTTATAGACCTGCCCGGTGGCAGGCTCTTGTACTATGAGAGCAGTTTCGGTTGTTTGCCCCCAGAGGGCAAGACGGTCAAGTAGGCGATAGTGTCTAACAAGTACACCAAACTGACGACAGATGCCTCCACCTGCCAATTCTTATTGAATATGTAAATGTGTCGTAAATTACGACTTTGCCAGTTCTAGGGTTAACATGGGAAAAGAGTTTGCTGCCACAATAAACATATAAACTATGATTTTTAACCCGTTTTGCTTTTGTGGTTAGTGGTTACCACAAAAGCAAAACGGGTGTCCACTGCAATTCCAATTAAGCCTACAAATGCCGTCAACTTCCACCCAAGCCGGTCATCGTTTATTTAAGGTGGGCCCTCCTCTCCGCTCTACCACACATTTGCAGGCCAAATTGGGATTACTCATGGTCGGGATTCAAATCCTAGCACTTCCGAATGGCTAGAACGTTACACTCGTCAGCGTAGCGCGTTAGCCGGCTCGGCCACACAGTGCCTAGGAGTAGAAAGCGCTTACTTGGTTATAGACCTGCCCGGTGGCAGGCTCTTGTACTATGAGAGCAGTTTCGGTTGTTTGCCCCCAGAGGGCAAGACGGTCAAGTAGGCGATAGTGTCTAACAAGTACACCAAACTGACGACAGATGCCTCCACCTGCCAATTCTTATTGAATATGTAAATGTGTCGTAAATTACGACTTTGCCAGTTCTAGGGTTAACATGGGAAAAGAGTTTGCTGCCACAATAAACATATAAACTATGATTTTTAACCTAAAATGATGGATCTCAACCACATGAAGCTAAATATCAAGTTTCATCCAAAAATATATATTGATAAGTGAAATATTAATTTTTCCTCATTCTCCATAAGATTAACATTGGAGCCCCAAAATACAACGTACCGTGTTTAGATATTTTAATATCTTGGTAACCGTAGAGAAAAACTTTAAGTAACTTATTTGTATAGTTTTTAAGCTGATTCTAATGGTGAAAGATAAAATTTAAATAATCTAAATTAAATATGAAAAACGCAAAAAACCCAATTTTTGAGTACAAACCCCCCCCCCAAAATACATGTTTCCATTGACTGATATGTCTGGATTACGAACTTGTCCGAGGACATTTAGAAATACACGTCTCTACCAAATTTGGTTTCCATCCGACCGTTTTTACAAGAGTTATCGTGTTCACAGACACACACATACACACACACACACACATACACACACATACACACACACACACACACACACACACACACATATATATATATATATATATATATAAATTTTAACGACTATTGTTTTTGGTCTCTGGGCACCTAAAGACAAAAAAATAACCGCAATTATACTTTTGAGGCTGCTTCAAGAAGGCGACCTCAAAGACAATTCTCTCATTCTTTCTCACACTTATTCATGAATCATTCTATAACCTACCAACTAGCTAAAGGCTGAAATTTGATATACTCATTCTCTAGGAATAAAATCAAAAATAAAATTGATCCTTCATATTAATGTACTTGTAGAACTTAGATCTACTAATCCTTACCTCACAGCTGCAGCCTACTAGATCTGGTATGTTTAAGTTATTTAGTTATTCTGCCTCACAATATTACTAACCAGCTCAGATACCATATTTATACTTGTGTACCCTATTCAACATTTGCCTCAGTTGCCTGTGTTTTTGCTGTTCCCTTTTGCCAGTACCCTCAGCTGAGATGGTGCAGACCAACACTAATCAACTAGACTTAGCTGAATCAAGTGCTCTTATCCACACATGTGCTGGATAGAGAGAGGGCTCCTGATTCCACCACTGATGCCAATAATCCCTTTTCTTGGTCTTGGTCAATGAAAGTTGCTCATGAGTTGACTGAGGCTCCCTTTTCTTCCAACTTTCTTTGCCACTCCCTCGCTATGCGTTTGGAAGGATCTTCTATGGTCTAGTCACAACCCAAGATATTTCAACTTCTTGGCAGTATTTTCTACAATTCCATTCACTTCAACACTTATCTCAGTCAGTGTCTTCCTG
This sequence comes from Nephotettix cincticeps, assembly GCA_023375725.1. NCBI lineage: Eukaryota > Metazoa > Arthropoda > Insecta > Hemiptera > Cicadellidae > Nephotettix > Nephotettix cincticeps. The sequence goes on along the minus strand of CM041786.1, from coordinate 90,127,827 downwards.
CCTGCCATTACTATTGCTCTGTTTTTTTCTTAATACAGTATTACTATTTACTATTACTATTTTGGTGCAATCTCTAGCCCCTGCATCTTTAAACAATCAGGCATCTGATGAATGGATGGGGTTGCTCTGGTCATCAGCAATTCTTCAGTTTTTTCTTTAGAAACTAATGTGAGGACATCAACATAGCCTACCAATGTCAATCCACATGGCAATATAAGATGAAATATCCTATCATACAAAATGTTTTATAGAGTTGGCCCAAAAAGTTGGAATCCCTTAGCAGTGGATAAAGAGTGGTTACCTATTAAATTGTATTTATGTATTTCGTATTGTTGTTGTTAAAATTTATGTATTATTATTGTTGTGGAGGCCCAAAACCTGCTTCGTTTTGAACGCGGTATGTGGTAAGATATGTATTTCCTATTAAAGCAAAGTTTTGCTCAAATAGTATAAATATTGTAGGCCTATATCAACACTTCAACAATGTGATGTCTTCTTTTTCATCATTATTAAATGTTTACTTTCTCCCCTTATTTGGAGTATTCTTCTTGAGTATTTGGAGAAAGTATTGTTTTTGTCAAAATTTTCGAATTTGAGTTGAGGGTGGATTTATCTATCCGTTTTGGGGTCCCCTGATTCAAAAAAGTGGGTTTTGACGTGATGTCTGTCCGTCTGTGTATGTGTGTCTGGATGTGTACAGTGTCACAGCCTACCCCGTTGGTCCGATTAGATGAAATTTGGCATGTATATATATAGTCACCGTATCTCCAGGCGTTTTTTTAATTTTTTTGAAATTTTGATTTTTAAGGGTAGTTCACCCCTAATAACCCTTAAAAACGTGAAATATCCAAATTACTCAAAAACGGCTCTAACGATTTTGATTGGAATGTGATAGTTTATAGTGCACAGAGTAATAAATAATATGACACCACCCACATGTCTGTAAAAATGACGGTTCAAAAGTTATGGTCTTTTAAATGCCAAGAAAAACAAATTTTTAAATTTTCAGCGAAAGTATAACTTGCTGGCACCATTGAAACCAGCTTTAAAACTAAACAAATTAGTATTTTGAATTATTTGTCTACGACTAATGGTTCCAGAGAAAAGTTAAATTTACTGTACACGATAAACTTATTACGGTGTCTGAAAGCGTCCAACGTTATTCTAATGGAGAATATAAAAAAATCAATTTCTTCCTTTTTTTCCATGCAACTTAGTATGAAGCGTAAAGTCACATCACCCATCAAGCCCAACTCAAAAAAGCTTGGCATTACCAAAGGGGGGGTTTCCCCTATACAATTTGAACAATTAATTTAACTTTTTCTCTCTGTTTTTATTTTCAGAAATGGGATGATTATTTTTGAAACAATAAATTATTACATGATATTTAGATAAACTTTGAAGAACATGATAGTTTTATTACAGATTTTCTTTTTTAAATTTACCTAAGGGAGAAAGTATGTGTCAGTCCACTAATACCGTTTATTTATATTAGGTTTATAAAAATAATGCCTCTTCAGTCATGGGGGCCATGTTTCAACTTCAGTATTTGGTTCGTGCAGTTAAGTGGAGTGAATGAACCGGAAGTTGTGGATCCTGCATTGGAATGGTTTAAACAGGTAACCTTTTTATTCCTTCCATATCTTGTACTTTTATTTAAAAAAAAAATTTTCAAACAACTCTAAATCACAAAATTATAATAAAACATAATGTTTTCCACACATTTATTCAACATATGGTAGATGAGACAACTTTGTATTTTTGATGTTGTTCCTTTGTATTATTTTTTGCCACAAAAAAGAAGTCTTAAACAAACAACAATCAATACTATATACAACTACAACTATAACAAATCTTTAAATTTGTAATAGTCTAAACTTTGGATTACTTAGTGTAGGAAGCTAATAAAACTTCTTAGTAATAGAAATTTGAATATCTTAAGATTGGTGAAACATGAACACTTTTGTTACAAAAGCTGTTCTTCAAGCCTTTATTTAGATCAAAGGATTTAGATCAAAATCGGAAAATATTTTATCAACCTTCGTTATTTTATGGATGAATTTTGAACACAACGTGAAATGACATTCACAAATGATTTTCAATCACAGCCAGTGGCGGTGACAGCAGGCCTACGGTGCGGGGGGGGGGGTGTGACAAAAGAGCGAGCCTAGTCTGGGGTTTTTTGTAAAAAATTGTTAAGGCCTGGTCCCTTTAAGAACTTTCTTGAATCTTCCCTCTAGAACTTTTACCAGGTAATCCTGAATTGTTTGCTCCAATTTATGTAAAAGGAAGTCTCTTATACATCCTGAAAGCCAAGTCTGGGAACCGTTTGGAGGTGAACATTAACCTATGTTTCGGGATATCAAGATTGGCTTTGTGGTGCTGAACTAACTTTGGTTTTCATGAACATCAGAGAAACTAAGATGTAGTGTGAAGGGATGGTAAGAATTCCCAACTGGCGGAACAAGGGACGACAGTGATCACGGAAATCACTGGATGAAATGGCTCTCACGGCTGCTTTCTGAAGGAGAAACATCCGATGGTCACCTGGGACATGCCCCCACAATATAAGTTCATAACTGATGTGGGTATGGAACAGGGTATGGTAGATCATTGTTAAATATTGGGAAATGAGCATACCCCGAAGCTTTGTGATGGACCCTGCTACTTTGGCCCTCCGCCTACCATAAAAATATTTATGACCAGCAGTATGTAACGGGGAGGATAGGTTAATGACCTAAATGCGTATGTATGTATTTCGTTATCGTCGTGGCGTCGTTCGGGGGATGGCGATCTGAGCGTGCGTGTCGTGCAGCGGCGAACGAAGAATCCTCTTATCACTAGGTCCCCGCTGCCGACCAACCAAAACGTGCCCAGATAACAAGACACCGTCACAAGTAAGCCCGTCCTTTGTACGGTTTGAGGGATTCAGTTTAAAGAAGAAAGATCATCATTACAAAATGTAAACCTGAAATCCTAAACAAATCAGTACAAAGAAATAAATCAATACCCTGCTTTATTATTTAGCATTACTTTACAATTAAATAGATTAGAACATTAATACCATTATTATAATTAGTTATACGTTAAAATAACTTTTTAATATAGTATGATTTCGAAATGGGTTTTAAATCAATGCCCAATATAAACTAACTATTATTGATTTGACAGCTGTTTGTTTTTCTTTCTAATAAATCTTTAAACTACAAAGACAGCTGATTATTATCAGTAGGTTATTCATTGAAAACTGGATCAAAATAAGAGTAATATTGCGTAAAAATGGGTTTTTAAATGCTTGTTTTTTACTTTTCAAGGGGCGGCTGGCGATTTCAAGCATTTATAAACCTTCTCTGGAATGTAGAGAGTTAATCAGTTTTCTCCCGTTTTTTCGGAGCAGACGGCGTAAAATGCCTCCTGGAGCGTCACAGACAAACAGACAAAAATTGAGATAAGACCGGTTTCGGCTTCTCTAACGCACGAAAAGTAAAAATAACTAAAAAATAAATAATTCTGAGCAATGTCCAGACAAAACTCTAATTTTATTTATATAGATAGTAGGTATTTTGTCAAGAAATTACTAAATTAACCTTAAAACATAATAGTGCATAAAAACGGTGCTAACCATTATTATATTTAAGAGAGCTGAATTAAATGATTTTTATTCACGCCATGATACAAAGAATATGTATCGTCATAGTCATCTAGCACTACTATATGTACAGAAAGCTTAGCACATTGAACCCTGGATGCCAAAGAGGCTTGTTTTACTTGGATACTGGAGAAATTTCACATAGTCAAAATATGCCTAACTTTTTAATTTTTGTAAACCTCACAATTAATTAATACATCATTTTACAGACAAAATCAAGAGCATTAAGAATATGTAACACTTTATGGGTCTATTTTAGATTAGATTATTGAAATGGCGACCATACCTCAAGTATTTTAAGCCAATACCTTTTTGCAATTTTGATAATAAAAAACTACAAATATTGCCAGAAATAAAAATAGCTGCATTACACAAGAGTTCATATGAGATGGACAAAATATTCATTTTTACTTTTTATATCAATCAATCAATCAAAAATATCTTTATTACATCATCATCAAGACGAGTATAGTGTCACAATAATAGATTACATCATGGGTCTATGTTTAAAAATGATTCCAGGCAAAAAACTCATTCAGGGTGTAGAAAGGTCGATCTTGTAGCCATTTCTTCAGGTTTTGGATAAAATTTTGCTTGTTACTGTTCTTCAATACATCTGGTAAGGCGTTCCACATCTTGGCACCAATGTAGCTTGTTTTCTTTTCTGTAGATGTAAGTCTGTGTACCGGCAGGCAGTAGTTATTTGCATTTCTGGTGTTGTATTTGTGGAATTGGGATCCATTTCTAATTGATTCTGGTTTCTTGATGTGGAGGTGGGCTATTGATTCCAAAATGTACAGGTTTACTACTGTAAGGATCTTCGATTCTTGGAACGTTCTTCTGCAGGTTTCTCTGGGTTGTAGATTATACAGGATCCTGATTGCACGCTTTTGCAAGATAAGAATGCGCTGCAAGTTTCCTGCCGTAGTGCCGCCCCACACCGCAATTCCGTAGCGAAGATGTGACTCAAAAAGTGCATGATACGCTATTTTAGCTGCCATCATGTCCCCCATATTTTTCACTCGTCTTATCACGAATAGGCCAGTACTCAATTTGTTGCAGAGATTATTAATGTGTGGTGTCCATGATAGTGTGTCATCAATTGTTACTCCAAGGTATTCTGTGGTATTGACTTCTTCTAATCCAGGTAATCTTCCTGTATTGTTACTTTGGCTACCCAGTATTAGCTGCTTGGTTTTGCTTTCATTCACAGCAAGGTCATTGCTGCTGCAGTACTGTATTGCCATGTTTAGGGCAATATAACTGTCTATTTCCAGTTGTTCTGGTCTTGGTCTACCAAGCAATAGCACTGTGTCGTCTGCATACATAAGCGTTTCACTATAATTATGCATGTACCTCGGGAAATCATTCGTGAAGAGTATGAATAGGACCGGTCCCAAGACTGACCCTTGGGGAACTCCTCTTGTGATTGGTCTGGGTTCGGAGCTAACTTTTTCTTTTTTGCCGATTACTGATTGTATTACTTCAACCATTTGGCTTCTGTTGGCTAGATAGCTGGTGAACCACTCTTTCGCAGTCCCGCATATTCCCAGGGTGGCTAATTTTTGTATCAGTTGTTCATGATCCAGACAATCAAAGGCTTTGCTATAATCAAGAAAAATAGCTGTTGACGTATTTCCTTCTTCTTGTTGTTCCAGTAGGAAATCCACTAGACTTATCAATGCTGTGCCTGTAGATTTTCCAGCCAAGAAGCCATGTTGATGTTGAGTCAGCAGTTGATTGAGCGAGAGATGTTCAAAAAGTCTGGTTAAAACAATTTTCTCGATTATTTTAGAGAAGGTAGGTATTAATGAGATGGGTCGATAGTTAGCTGTTTGTGTTGCTGGGCCTTTTTTCAGTTTCGGATATACCTTGGCTACTTTCAGTGCTGAGGGGAAAATGCCTGAACGAAAGGATTTATTTGTGATGTCTACAAGGGGAGGATCTACCAGTTCATCTTCGCAAAACTTAACTAGTTTGTTGGATATGTCGTCATACCCAGCTGAAATTTTAGGCTGTAGCGACCTTATGATTTTAGACATTTCTTGCCTACATGTTGGTGTTAGTATCAAGTTTGGAAGGGCTCTATTTAGAACTGGTAGAGTTAGTTGTCCTCTTGCATTTCCATTGTTCCTAATTGTCTCTTCTGCAACCGTTGTAAAGTATTTGTTCAGATGATCTGCTATCTCTACTGGGTTTGTTATCTCTTGCCCATGAACTTCAAGTTTAGTAAGCTGCTCTGACTCCATTTTTGATTTTCGTTCTGAGTTAATTATATTCCATATAGTTTTTGAATTATTACTAGATTCTGCAATTTTAGTTATGTTAAATTGTTTTCTTATTTGCCTTAGTTGTAAGTCATAATCCTTTTTGAGATTTGAAGCAATTATTTTGTGTTCTTCTGTACCACTTGCTAGGTATATGTTTTGGGCTCTAAGAAATTGATTTTTTAGCTGTAGTGCGGTGGGATTAGTGATAGCATGAGTAGGTTTTCTTTTTTGTTTTGTTGCAACTATGGGACATGTTTGATTCAATGCTTGCTGAATCGAGTTGTTGAGAATATTATAAGCATTTTCTGTATCTGCTGTATCATGAACGTTGGTCCAGTCTTCTTGTTTTAATTGTTCCTTTAATTTCAGAAGGTTTCTATTATTTATTTGTCTTCTTTTGGTAGCGAGTGTTGTAGGTGGGTCTAAATCTACCGCTATCCTGCATATTTGACCTGTGTGATCAGATATACATGTGTCTAATATTTCTACTTTCAGTTTATCTTCTGGCAGGTTGGTACAGACACAGTCTATAGATGTTCTTGATGTCGGGGTTATTCTGGTGGGTGGTAGGTCAACTCTGAACATGTTATGGCTGCTAAGTGTGTCTGCAAGCTGGTAGTGGTCACTTCTTCTAGCAAGGCAATCTATGTTTATATCACCCACAAGTAAAGTGGGGTATTTGTCTGCAAAGATTTTTTCTAGGACTTCATTTATAACTTCAAGTCCTACCTCTAGGTTACCCTTAGTTCTGTAGATTCCTACTAAAAAGAGTGTGGATTTCTTAAAGATGATTTTTAGTGCAGCAACTTCCAAATCCACTATTTCAGTTTTTGCTTCTAGTGAGTTTATAGTGTAGATGGCTACTCCTCCCTTGGTATGATTTTTACAGCTAAAAGCAGTTTTTAAAGAGTAGTCTGTAAGCCTGGTGTTGTCAAGGGTTTCTTTTTTTTGTCCATGTTCTGTGAGCACTACCAAATGAGGTTTAAGGCTGGCTAGTTGAGCATTAAGTCTGTCAACTTTGTTTGCCATCCTGTCTGTGTTTTGATGGAAGAGTGTTAATGAGTTCCTATAATCTCTCCAGTTTTGTATTTGTTTATCTTCCTGTGGGGAGGTGCTAAAAAATTACTGTCTGTTCCAGAATGTTGGTTTGTTCTTAAATCTTTAGTTATTGAGAGGCTAGAATTGTTCTTATTTTCGGATTGTTGGTTAGCAGATAAACATATGCTTTTATAATAGTCAATATTGTTTTGGAAAAAATCATCTATTGACTCAGTTTTTCTTCTTTTCCTGGCGAATTCTGGTGGATGTTTACAGGTTTTCAGTGGCTGGCTTGGTGTTACTTTTATAGTTTCTTTAAGAGTGCTGTCTTCGTTTTCCTTAGAGCATTCATCATGCTGAACGACGGTTTGGCTGACTTCAGGAATTTCAGATTTGTCCTTATTTTTTGTTGTGTTGAGGTTTTGATGGTACTGTAGCTGAAAATCTGTTTTCTTTTCTATATTTAGCTGCCTGAAGGGAGACACTAAATACATTCTTCTTGGATCCAGTGTTAAGTTTTCTGTATGATGGGAGACTAGGTTGCTTTTCTTTCTGGGCAGCTTTGTGAGGAAGGTCACGTTCTGAGCAGGGTTCATTTGCTAGAGCATTCACTGTCACTTCCATTCGGTTGAGTTTAGTTTTAAGTTCCAATAGTTCAACCAAGACAGCCGATGTGCTTTGTACAGTTACAGTATTCTCAGTTATTTCTGAAGTTGTCTGAGTAGACATGTCTTTGCAGGTTTTGCCCAGCGGTTCTTGACATTCAGATTTCTTCTTTAGCTCAGCAATAGTTTTACTTTGCTCATTTAGTCTTTTATCTTGGTTGTCAATAAGATGACTTAGTTTTAGGTCATGGTCTTCAAAGATTTTTTGTGTTTCTTGTCTAAGTTTCTTTTCTTTCTCAAGTTGATCTTGTAGCTCTTTATTTTGTTGCATTAGAGTTTCAATTTTTTCAAGATATTTACTTTCATTATTTTCATTTTCCTCTAGTTTACCCTCTAGTTGTAATATTGTAGTTTTAAGATTGAAGTTGTCTTTTTTCAACATTTCATTTTCTTCTAACAGAGCAGTGCCTATTTTAGCAGCCATTTCTAGTTTTTGTTCCTCGTCTTTTGAACATTCTAACAGATTATTTTTTATTATACTGCTTTCTAGATCTCTTATTGAGCTATTCAGACATTCTGAGTCATTTTTTGAGGTTTCGTGGTCTTGTTTAGATGGTGAGAGGGGATAGATAGTCCTGCAGTTTGTACATTGCCATGATGCAATTTCTTCCTTGGATAGCTTTTTCAAGTTTTTTTTCCAGGATATTTTGACATTCAGTATGGTACCATTAGTTACATGGGCCTGTGCATTTTATTCCGGAGAATTTCACACCAATTTTACAAGTTCCGCAGGGATATTTTTGGGGAATTTTGAGTTTATATATGTGGGGCATTATATACGTGTTTATAAAAATAATAAGTCCTATTCAAATTATAAACAAAAAATCTAAAATAAAAACTAAGAAATTAGTATGTCTTGAATTTTATATCTTATTATAAATTAATATCTTCTTCGTCTTCGTCATCATGTGACGGCTCAGATCAAATCATACGAAGTGTATGTTTATTGAAATGTTCACATGTAATACTTTAATACTATAAATAAATAAATAATTCTAAAATAATAAATAAATACATTACTAGTGAACAAATTGCATAGAAAATTCAATAACTGAATGTAAACAATGACGCCGTCTCACACACAACGCAGACGACTGACTACAAATCAAGTAAGGTGATATTGTGCAATTGCGCATTATGTAATAATATAATTGTTTTTTAACAGCTGATTAAATAATAATAAAGACATAATTAGTGAACGAATTGCATAGAAAATTCAATATCTGAACGTAAATAGTGACGCCATCACACACAATGCAGACGACTAACTTAAACTCAAGTCAGCTGACATTGTGAAACTGCTTATTATGTAATAGTATTATAATTACTACTAAACTGAACAAAAATGTGTAATTGACCTATTTTATAACAGAGAATGTATTGAAGAGAATTTTAATACTTTAAAATATATAATTATAGCACAAATAAAGATGTGTGGAATTACAAGGCCGAGACTGAGCTACACTCGGGATTCGTATGCAACGGCAAATACAGTATCCTGAGCTGTACTCGGATATAGAGCACAATGTGTTAGGGTTTTGTTTGTAGCTGCTCTATGAGTAATGTAACTGTCTACGTTACATCAGGATCTCGCGATATGTCTCGCCAGGCCAACGCGTGACAAACATCCTCAATAGAAACAAATCATTTTAGATATTGGTGACCCTTTCTTTAGTTTTATTCTAGTTGCAGAACGGTATGGTTGATTTACTTATTGGACTGGATGTAGTAATAAACAATAATAAGGCAGAAAGAGAAGAGTTTAGAAGCAGAATGTAGCCTATTTTGGATTTTTGTTTGGAGTAAGTTGACAATGGATCTATTTATTTCAATTAATATTTTACATCTGTAATAATCTTTTTATGTATCAGTATCAGTATAGCAGGTGTTGAATTGGTCCTTGGAGGGCTTGTGTAAGAATAATTTATCAAAAAAGATTATAGTATTTATTTTGTATATGGGCATCATTTAGGCCAAAACTATTCATCCTTGCATTTTTTCAGCCAAGGAATATAGTGTCATAAGCCTTGGTATGAAAATGAATTATCCTGTTCAGTTCAATCGTTGGTTTGATAAAGATGCTTCACTGCTCCTGATTGCTATCCGTTTGGCAAACGTCTAATCTATGGGAGCTTGCTTCGAGTTGGGAGGGTTGGGCTAGGACTGAAAATTATTACAGATAGTAACAATAAATAAGTTGGAACTTACATTGACAGATTAATCAAATTCTCTACTAACCTTAATCAAATCATTGTCTACTGCCATATTTTCATGCAGGATGCATCTTTGGTACTCGTGGCCTGTGTGAATACGCTAGAATAGATTAAATACAAAATTCTATTAAGTGATGTCAGCAGGAGAATGTTCAGAAGAGTGCCTTTGTTTAGCATCCATCCCCCCTACCTAAACTGCTGCGCTAAGCTCAGGTAGAAAATGTTTTAAATGTATTATTGGCGTGGTGATAACAATTTTTTTTCCCGAGGGGAAATGCTCTCATGCACCATCAAGGAGGAGAGCGATGCATTCCCCGGTGTGTGGGATTCGCACCCAACTAAAACCCCCCGCCTCAGGCTGTTGACCACTTCGGAATAACCAATTAAGGCATGAACCTCAAAGTGGAGCCTCGTATTTAAAGCTCAATGAACTTCAACTCCAATTTAGCCTTCTGAGGGAAGATCCAGGATGTTAAGGATCTTCAAGTTTCTTTCTCTTGAGAACTTTCTCCACGAAGGACGTGATGAGAGTCCAGTTCTCAAGAGATGTCACCATTTTTTCTACTGCGGTCTCCGGCGTAAATTCACCGATCTCCAGCAGAAGCTGCCTCCTTAGAACTGCCCACCGGTCACACTGTAAGAACGTGTGAAAAGTGTCATCGTGGACACCGTCCCCGTAAATACAAGCTGGACTGTACACTTTGGCCATCTTGTGAAGATAGGCTCGGAACAACCCATGTCCGGTGAGGAACTGCGTGATGAGGAAATTTACTTCCCCAAACCCACGATCAACCCACACAGACAGGTCCGGAATGAGTCTCCGTGTCCAAGCCGCTCTAGACTCATTTTGCCACCTCTCTTGCCACTGGTGCATGGAGGCCTCCCTGGCCACCCGTGTCGCTTCCCTGGCGCCAAGTTCGGACTTGGTGATATACACACTTCCCCTTTCCTGGGCCAACAGGTCGATCGGGACAACACCAGCTACCACCAGTGCAGCCGGCTCCGACACTGTCCGGTAAGCTGAGGAGATCCTCAACGCGGCTCTCCTTTGCACCGCTCCCACCTGTTTGTGGTAGCACTCCCTCTTGAGAGCGTCCGCCCAAATCTCACTTCCGTGAAGAAGGATTGAGTTTGTGACGGACAGAAGGAGTTTCCGCTTCTCCGCTGATGGGCCGCCAACATTCGCCATAAGACGACTGAGTACGGTCGTAATCCTTGCCGCCTTCTCTGACACATACTTGATTTGAAGGAAAGCTTGGTGTCAAGTCTAACCCCCAGGTACTTCACGGCTGGCTTGGAACGAATATATTCCGTGTTGACACGAAAGTCTACCAAAGTCGGAATCTGACGCCCTGTCATCATGACAATCTCCGTTTTCTCGGTTGCCAAGCTCAGGTGGTGATCCTCCATCCAAGAAGAGACATATCTCATCGTTTCATTAAGTCTCCACTGGGCGCGCTGGACGTTTCTTGCGACAATAACCACCGCAATGTCGTCTACCTAACCCACCAGAAAACATTCTTCAGGTAAGTCCAGTCTAAAGATACCATTGTATGCAATGTTCCAAAGATCTGGACCAAGGATGGAACCGTGAGTGGCACCAGCGGTGATAGTCTTCCAACGAGGACCCTCCGACGTCTCAAAGATTAATTCCCTGTCCCTCAAATAGCTTCGGATGATCCAAAGTAGATATTCAAGAATGTGGAACATTTCCTCCAAAGAACTCAAAATGACAGACCAGCTTGCACTGTTGAACACGTTTCTCACGTCTAAGGTGACGAGCAACGTGATACAGCGGGAGTAATGATTTCCTCACTGAGCGTTTCTGGCAGCACCTACAACCTCCTGAATTGCTCCGATAGTAGAACGACCTTTCCTGAATCCGTGCTGCCTGTCTGACAGCCCACCGGCAGCATCGACCGCAGACAACAGACGGGGCTTTGTCAGTCTTTCAAGAAGTTTTCCGGCTGTGTCCAACATACACAAGGGTCGAAATGCCGAGGGAGTGCTTGGTGATAGCTCCATGCCCTTGCTAATCAATGTCAGGCGTTGGAGCTTCCATCTGTGACAGAAAACTCCCTCGTGAAGACAACGATTGTACATGTTCAAAAGAAGAGAAGGGCAGGTACCAGCAACAACCCTGAGCACCTCAGTCGGAACACCATCCGGACCAGGAGCACTGCCAACACGCATTGACTTGACCGCCACGCACAACTCCGCTTCCGTGAACAAAGGAACTTCCGGAATCGCCTCCGCATACTGCTCAACCGCTCTGCAGGGGTGATCGGGAAAGAGGGAATTAACGATGTTTTCCATCGTTGGTGGGTCGAAGACAGGGCACGCTGTTTTGGCACAAAGCTTACGCAAAACGAGTCTGTACCCGAGGCCCCAGGGATCAAGGTTAACGTCCCTCCTCAATTCTTCCCACTTCTCCCTCTTCCTGCGGTGGATAGCTCTCTTCAGGGTAATTCTTGCCTCCCGGAATTCCAGAGCAGCTGGAGCAGCAGCATCGAAGCCTCTCCTCCTGGCTCTGACCAACCTCCGTCTGCAGCGAAGACACGCTCTTCTCAACGTCGCGATCTCGTTCGTCCACCAATACACTGACTTTCATGCCGAACGAGAGGTGATCTTCCTTGGCATGGAGGAGTCACAGGCACGGTGAATGAGGTGCATGGTTGCCTCAGCCAATTCCTCAGCCTGAAAATCGAGCAGTAGGACGTCATCTTTCCCCTCATTGATTCTTGCAGCTGCAGCAGCAGCATTGAGTTTGGCGACATTCCATCTCACTGGACGGCTGGGTTGCTCGGGAATGGCGGGATGACGGCCTGAGTTCACATCAAAGAGGATATGCTGATGATCGCTGCCTGTGAAATCTTCGACGACTCTCCAGCCAGATATTGACGCGAGAAGAGCCTCCGAACGAAGGTAATATCAGGGATTGTTTCTCTGTACCCTGGCCTCCTGAAAGTGGAAGTGGAACCAACATTGGCAACGTGAAGTCTGGTTCTGGAGGCGAGCTCAAGGACTTTTCTGCCTCTGGTGTCGGTTTCTGGCATACCCCACTCAACGGCCCTGGCGTTGAAATCACTAGCAACAATGAACTTGCCACCAGCGCTCACCAGAAGGTCTTCCAGGGCATCCAGCTTTGCCTGAAATGCCAGCATAGGGTCGTTCGGAGTCAGGTAGACCCTCACAAAAGTGAAGCCCCACTCTCGAAGCACCCAAACAAAATCTCGACCGGCCCCGCTGTCAAGAACATGGAAGTTCCGGGGGTCTGGAATCCAGATGGCCGCCTTACCTAGGGCGTCCCGAAACCAACCAAAACCATCTCTCTCGCAGTACTGCTCAGAAATAAGGAGTAAGTCCACTTTCCACTCTCTCGAGTGTTGGGATAGCAGGTCGTTTGCCAGGATGCTCCTATGGAGGTTCCCTTGTAAAATTTTCATTTTTTTTTTCTATGGCCTATTACGAGATTTTTCCAGCTCCTCTCGGAAGACCCGACAGTTTTTGGTACCAGGAACGTGATTCAGAGACTGAAAATTCCGTTCCTGGCAGAGGAAACACCTATTTCCCCACAGTTGATGCACAAGCCGGCCGCCCTGCGATCAGGTCCAGAACAAGAAGCCTGGTGATGGCCATACCCGAAGCACCTGAAACACCTGACCACCATAGTGCGAAGTCGGACCCTACCGAGCACCCACCCGTCCTTTAGCCTCCCACGCCGAAGCAGGTCTGTAGCGCCATGACACCCCAGCTCAACAACGGCGATCTTCTGTCCCCGCCCGTTCTCTGCTCCAACGAACACTTTAGCGCCCTGGGCCAAATCCCCTAATGTCGACTTCAAGGCCTCAGTGACCTCTTCCGCAGTGGTGATGCAGTCCAGATCTCGAACCTCGATGGACATACGGTGCTCCAGGTTTCGCACCACCGCACCCTCGCCTACTGCGGATCTGACCGCGTCTTCAAAGGCCGTCTTGTCGATGGTTCCACTACCAAGTTCCAGCAGGATGCCACCAGTTTTTGTCTTCCTCACCGAACGGACAACAGTGCCCGTCTGTTCAGGATCTACTTTTTGTCGAATCCCCGTGAGTACCTCGCTGAAAGAGCGTCCCTGAGCTGGCTTAATAAGAACAGCGTCAGGTTTCCTCGACGGAGCCTTGGACGGTCTAGGAGTTTTGGGCTTAGTTCTACTTGGAGTCTGACCAGTAGGAGGAACGGCTGGGTTGGCCTGAGAATGTTCCAGGCGTTTCTCATCTTGCCTCCTTCTGTGTTTCTCTCTCCTGGTGAGGACAGTTCGAAAGCCTGAATCGCCCCGATTTTCCACCCTTGCTTCCTGGATCCCTAGTGGCTGTGGGGACACCTCCCGCGGTACATGGGGAGGATTGTTGGCCACACCGACAGCTAGGGAGGTTTGGGTGGATTTCCCCAGACAGATATGCTCCCTACCAAGCTCGGGGCTACCAGATGGCGAGTTCCGGGCTCTCTTTCTCCCTGGAAGAACGCAGTCTTTAGCAGAAAAAGAGCGGTCCGCCATCGCTCGCTCACGCCTCTTTGCCTTCTCCCTGACCTGCCGGCATTGCATGACCGTGTTCAGGAGGTCCATCGCTTCTGGAATGCCATCTTTCTGCATTCCATCTGCATCTTGACCGATTTCTCCATCTCCTTGAGGATTGCATGGATTCTCCTCAATGCTTGACTCTCCTCTTCCTTGGCGTCGTCCTGTTGCCGGCGCAGGATCGACAGTTTGAAGATTGGACGCATGGGACTTGACTTCGGAATTCCCCCATGAACTTGGAGCTCTGAAGAGGATTGCCCCGGGAGATCCGCATTAGCCGCACCTTCTGGATTTTCCTCCTGGTTTCGGAAAGGAGCTGGAGGAGGGGTGGTCTTCACGACCCCGACTGGTTTCCTTTCACCCGAAGGTGAATCCTTGGGGCAGCCCGATTGAACGGGGTGGGATTTAGGAGAAATCTCCAGACTCACCTGGGGTAGTTTGTTTTTTGACGCAGACATCCCATGTTTTTTCCCTTGTAGCCGGCTTTTACGGCAAGCAGGAAATACTACTGGAACATTCTTATCCGGCCCAGTACGGAAAGGAAGAGGAAACAGGAAAACACCAAAAGATTTTGGGTCGAAGAAAAGAAGAGTTGGTCAAGAAGGACCGACAGAAAAGAAGAAAGATGGTAAGGCCAAGCCAGAAAGGAAGGAAACTTAGACCTTAGAAAGATGAGAGCTTGAAGATTAGGAACTCCCATTTGGCTAGGGCACCTTGGGGTTGCCAGCCTCTCCAAAGAGAGACCTCCCGTGTAGTCAAAGACGACTACCCCTTGAGGAGCGGGGATAACAATAATAATAATAATAATCTTTATTTGCAAAATGACAATGAAAAAATTGCATTGCAAACATCAAGTAATAATAAAATTAATAATATAATCAGCGAATAATCAGTCCAACATTTCATTCATTCATTCAGTCATTCGTTTCACCTCCCAATCGTACCAGAAACACTTTTGCACTGCACCTTTAACAAACCATCTGTACCGAATTTCCATTCGCGGTAACTCCTAAAATTCTAGTTATCCCAGTGACTCATCATGAACTCCTCAACCGAGAACAGATTGTCTGACACTAGAAGGTTCTTCAAACGGGTCGGAGAACACAATGGAACACAACGGAGGGGATGAACAAACTTGCAGTGGTCCAGTGGCAAACTTGGGTGGTCCTTATTGCCACCACTGTTCACAGTAATTTAGTAATTTGACTTGCCAATGTGTTTGTATGAATATTTACTGGTGGAATAAAGTTCCTAATTTTTTTCTTACTACCAATGTGTCTATAGTCAGATATATGATGTCCATCAAACATAATTATTTACAAAATTTCTTTTCACGTTATCGTTTAAATGATTTTATTCCAGCTGACATTTTTTAGATTTTAGAAAATCTCCCATAGGGAAGAAGCTATTAGCATAGGTCTCATGGCAGGACTTAAGCCCAGAACCATGTTATTTCTTATTTTGTAGGTGCCCAGAGGCCATAACAATGGTCATTAAAAATTTTATATATATTAGGGATAGGTCAATCCCAATTTTTTTTATTCAGATTTTTTAAAATCAATTCCGATTCCAATGATTCCAGGCATTGATTGTCCCGCCTATAACAAATGCAACACTTTAACTCTATAAGTGTCCAATATATTTTCTTCAGTGTCAAAATGTAGAGTAGTGAATGAATGAGTGTTTTGATTTGCTAGTTTTCGTTTTAATGCAAAACGTTTTCAAGCAATGAAGAAATAATAACTGTGTACATGAAAACAAAACATAAATAAATTCAAAGGAAAGTTTACTATACAAATTTTAAAATCATATGGTTCGAGGCCGGTGAGTTGAGTCATTTATTTAGACAATTAATTATTATTAACTAGCAGTAAGCCTGTCCTTTGTATGGTTTGCAGGATTTAGTTTAAAGAAGATTATCATACCAAAATGTAAACCTGAAATCCTAAAAAAATCTGTACAAAAAAAAATAAATCTATACCCAGCTTTATTATTTTGCATTACTTTACTATTTAATAGATTAGAACATTCACACCATTATTATAATTAGTTATATGTTAAAATAACTTTTTAATATAGTATGATTTTGGAATGGGTTTAAAATCAATGACCAATATTATACTCTAACTAATATCGATTTTACAGCTGTTTGTTTCTCTTTCTATTAAATGTTTAAACTACAAAGACAGCTGATTATTACCAGTAGGTAGTTCATTGATAATTGAAAGCAACATGAGACTAATATCATGTAAAAAGTGAGTTAATGCCGAGTTAAATTTTAAATGCTGGTGATTTACTTTTTAAAGGGCAGCAAAAAATTTCAAGCTTTGAAAAACCTTCCTTGGAATGTAGAGAATGAATGAAATAAGTTTCATTGTTATCAGTTCACCCGTTTTTTAGGAGAAGACGGCATAAAATGCCTCCTGGAGTGTCACAGATAAACAGACACAAATTGAGATAAGACTAGTTTCGGCTTCTCTAACGCACAAAATGTGAAAATAACTAAAATATGAATAACTCTGAGCAAAGTAGAACTAAAAAATGAATAACTCTGAGCAATGTAGAGACAAAACTCTAATTTTATTTATGTAGATAAACTATCTGAGATTTAATCCTGTATGAAATTTTGATTTTAAAACCAACTGTTGTGCCAATTCTGAATTTCTTAAAATAGGTTGGTTTCTTTTTTGGTTTTGATGTGGTGAAATTTTGTAGAGGGTTTTAAGTTCATGAAACCCCTTAAAATTTTGGTTGTGGTTAGCTGCGTGATTGAAAACAGGCTTTCGTAAATCTTTATGAACCACATGAAAACGGTGGCCTGTCATTCTAAATCGTAAGGAGTTAGACGTTTGGTCTCTTTTTGACAATGTTTGCACGATAGTTGGTAAACCACATTATGGGTTTCACAAGTTGATCCACCAACTATCAGGTAATCTTTATTTGTCACTCTACTTTTATATCAGTAGATTCACACATAATTTTGCAAATACCACATCGAGGTTTGCGGCATGGTTTACCACTATTCTTGGGATTACAAAGTTCATTAGGCCTGGAAATTTGAATTTTGGGTCTCACCAACATATTTTTTAAATTTTGTGACCTTATTAAAAATAACCTGAGGTGGTCTGGAAAATGAATTTTCTGTTGTGGGAGAGGATTTTAAAATATTAAATGCTACTTTCTTGATGTTGTTAACTTTGTGTAGTCCTGGGTAGTAGTAGTCTGTGATAAATTTAGGGTCACTTTAAAATGTCTTCTTTCAATTTACTTGTTTTTTATTTCTTCAATTGGTTTGATAGTAACTATTGTGGGTAGCCTCGTTCAATGAAAGCAGTATTAAACTTTAATATATATTTTTCAAAATCAGAGTTATCACTACAAAGGGATTTAGTGTGTATCGATAAACTTTTTGGGATTAATTTTTTCATGTACATAGGATGTCTACTCTGGTAATGCTAATATTGCATTTTATTAGTATTTTTAATGTTAATTTTACTTTTTAATTTACCATTTAAGAATGTGACAATTTTGTTGGAAAATTGCCAAGTAAATTTCAAACAGCTAAATTGATTTAAATTTTGTAAAAAGATTTATAAAGAGCTAATACCGTGTTGCCAAACAATGAAAATATCGTCAATGAATCTTAACCAAAGAAGAGGAGTTAAAGGATTGTGTGATAAGAAATTTTGCGCAACTAAACCCATGAATAAATTAGCATATAATGGAGCCATTTGAGTACAGATTACTGTACCTCTGATTTGTAGGTCATTTTTGTCCATAAATTTAAAGTTATTCATTGTTAATATCATTTGAATAAGAACGGCTAAAAAAATAGTAGAAGGTGAAGAATTTGTTGGTCTAGAGTTAAGAAAGTGTTTAGCAGCCTTCAGACTATCTACGTGGGGAATATTTGTATATAATGATTCATCGTCAACTGTTACAAGCATTAATTCAGAATCTTGAGGTAAGTTGATATTAGAAATTTTGGCGAGGAAGTCACTTGTATCCTTGATGTAGGATGGCAGAGACTTAACCAAAGGTTGTAAATGATCATCTACAAAAGCAGAAATTCGTTCTATAGGTGATCCGATGCTGGATACAATTGGTCTTTCTGGAGGTGGCCTTGCAGACTTGTGAATTTTGGAAAGGGTGTTAAACACAGGAGTTTTAGGAACACTTGGAGTTAATAATTGGATTGTTTTTATTAAAAGATTTTCATTTGGACCACACTTTTCTAAAAACTCTTGAATTTCCTCATTGTACTGAATAGAACAATCATCTTGCATTTCTTTGTAGGTATTCGAGTCTTCTAATTGCCGGTTGCATTCATTTATGTAATCACTTCTGTTGAGGATTACTATACTGTTACCTTTGTCTGCAGGAAGTATGACAATTTTATTGTTACGCTGCAATGAATTTATTGCTTTGTATTCTTCGTTTGTAAGGTTCTTGGATTTTGGTAAATAATCCGGGAAGGAAGGATCCGATATATTTTAAGTTGTGATGTTTATAAATTGTTATAGATAGCATTCTCCCGGCACTACTCCAAGAGGGGAAGAGGGAGATACTGCCCTACCTCTTAGGGGTGATGAGATGTAGTTTAGCAACGGGGTACATACCCTCGAAATGGAGAAGGGCAAGGGTAACCTTCATTCCAAAAGTAGGCAAAAAGGACAATAGTCAACCTAAGTCCTACCGTCCCATAAGTCTAACCTCTTTTCTGTTGAAAACAATGGAAAAGATGGTGGACAACCACATAAGGTCAGAAGTGCTGAGGGATTACCCTCTACATCAGCAACAGCACGCATATCGCGGGAAGATCAACAGATACTGCCCTATATGAGCTGACAAAAGTGATCAGGCAAGCACTGGACGGGAAAGAGACCGTTTTATGTGCCTTCCTGGACATAACAGGAGCCTTTTATAACACCTCTCATTTATCAATAGAGGGGGTACTGGAAGGTAGAGGGGTTGACAAGACCACAACCCGTTGGATTAGGAATATGCTGTCCACAAGAACGGTGGAAACACACGTAGGAAATAGAACTATTCAAATGGGTACAGTGAGGGGGTGCCCTCAGGGTGGGGTATTATCACCCCTCCTTCGGAGTCTGGTAGTCAATGAGCTTCTTGGGAAACTAACCAGGAAGGGCTTGCGATGCATCGGATATGCAGATGATGTGGTCATCATCGCAAGAGGGAGGTTCGAAAACACTCTGCGAGCTAATTCAGGGGGGGCTTGACTGTACAGAGGCTTGGTGTGAGTCTGTGGGGCTGTCAGTCAACCATAAGAAGACATCACTTGTGCCTTTCACAAGAAAGAGGAGACTTGAGCATCTGAAGACCATCAGGCTTGGGGGGGGAGGAGCTTGAGTGGAAATCAGAAGTGAAATTTCTAGGGTTAATACTAGATAAGAAATTTATGTGGAATAGACACATAGAGGAGGTGACAAACAGGGCTAGTAATAACCTGATGACATGCAGGAGATATGCGGGGAAGATGTGGGGTTGTAACCCCAATACTAAGAAGTATGTATACCCTGTTAGTGAGGCCTATCATTACGTATGGGTGCGTTGTCTGGGCTGGTAGAACCAAAGTTGAAACAATAAGGAAAGCCCTGGAGAAAGTACAGAGGCTGGCATGCGTTATCATTACAGGAGCTATGAGATCCTGTCCTACTGCTGCCCTGGAGGTGATCTTGAATCTGACACCCCTACACTTTGTGGTAGAGAGAGCAGCAAGGGAGACCTTGCTTAGAATGGAGAAGACTGGCTTTGACACTTCCTCCACAATTCGCGGGGAGCTATTTCCGCCAGGCCTAAAGGACCTGATGAAACAACCAAGGGATTCCATGGTAAGGAAGTATAACTTTGAAAGGAAATTCCATGTGGAGCTAGGAAATAAACTTAGCTGGGACGGGAAAACCCTAAATTCCCTCGGGAATCATGTCATCAGGTGGTACACTGATGGCTCCAAGACCGTGGAGGGGACTGGTGTAGGGGTTTTTGGTCCCAGGATCAAATACAACGAATCACTGGGGCGTTCCCCCAGCATATTCCAAGCAGAGGTCAAGGCCATAGAAAGGTGTGCATACTTCAACCTAAGCAGAGGATACATGAAAAGGGAGATTGTGATCCTGTCAGATAGCCAGGCTGCCATTGGAGCCTTGAGCTCAGCAGCCTTCAGGTCCAAAATGGTCAGGGACTGTCGGAGCAGTCTAGATCAATTGGGGAAGAATAAGTTGTCACTACTTTGGGTACCTGGGCACCAAGGTGTCCACGGGAATGAAGTAGCAGATAAACTGGCTAGGGTAGGGGCAGCCACCCCCTTTGTTGGACCGGAGCCAGGTTGTGCACTGGAGGACTCCTTTTTCAAAAAGAAATTAAAGGAGGAAGAGAAGGAAGCCAGAGGGAAAGCCTGGACCGTTAACCCGGGATGCCGACAGGCTAAGGAAATGCTTGGAGTGCATAATATAAGAAGGTCTGAGACCATGATCAGGCTTAAGAAAAACGATTTAAGGATACTGACGGGATTTCTAACCGGACACTGTAGGCTCAGGGGTCATCTGAGCAAGATGGGCATTGTCCAAGAGGGTGAATGCCGCTTCTGCCAATCTGGGGAGGAAACACCTAGACACCTATTGGCTGAGTGTGACGCGATAGGTCAGAAGAGAGCCAGAAGCTTGGGAACACACCAGGTTTTCCCCTAGATTTTATCAAGTATCAAGTTATAAATTGTTCAATTGGATATTCAGGTGGTAATTTTTCTGGTTCCCATGTACTTTCTTTGAATTTTACAAGTGAGGATGGTATTTTGTTCCTGGTATCAAATTGAATTGAATTTTGTTCACAGTAATACTTCTTCCTTATCTGTTGAGCAAATTCCAGAGAGTATGATACTAATTTTATATGATTAAATGAAGGAGTGGGACAAAAATGTTAACAAATAACAAATAAAATGTTAATAAATGAGTGGGGGAAAATGTTAGACCTTTTGATAATGCCAAGCGTTCTTCTTTGTTTGGTTTGTACAAGGTCAGATTTTCAATATTAGTTTCAGTTTGAGTAAAAGGAGGAGTATTTTTTGGATGGATCTTGTTTTTGACTTACAAGAGGTATGAACAATGTGTGATTTATGAATATTGAGATTCTTTTAATAAATCTTAAAAAATGTCCACACATTTCAGCTTTTTGTAATTTGTGTTGCAGTACCAGAAAAGGGAAGCCATCCGGCTGTGTCTGAAGCACTTTCGCCAGATGAACTACTCAGAGGCTTTTGATACACTGCAACGAGAGACGCAGGTACAGCTGGAGGACCCAATGCTAAGCCAACTTCACCAAACGCTAGTGGAGCAGGGTGACTACCAGGCAGCAGAGGGCTTCATTGAACAGGCGCTTGCCAGTATGTCCTACTTACTTTGGTCTTGCCAACAAAGCATCTACACATTCTGTGGTCATCTGCCCTATCCAAATCAGCTCCTATCTTAATCATATCCTTCTTTACTTTATCGTTCCAGAACATTCTTGGTTTCCCTGATGTTCTTCTACCCTCTGGTTTCCTTTTCATCTTTTTTTAGCGAATTTCCCATAGGGAAGAAGCTATTCCCGCTTCTTCTAGAAGCCGCAGGTCTCATGGCAAGACTTAAGCCCGTAGCCATGTTTTTTTTTCGTGATTAAGTGCCCAGAGGCCAAAAACAATAGTCGTTAAAATATATATATATATATATATATATATATATATATATATATAGAGAGAGAGAGAGAGAGAGAGAGAGAGACAATTTGACAATTTATTTATTTATCCTGGACTGGTTTGGACCAACACTTACAACTCTTACACCAGGCCAGGCCAAAAACATTTACAAAAAATTACATGAGTTGTGGCTTATGTCTAATCTAATGTATATAAATGAATTATGAATTATAATAAAAAAAATAATTATTGCTAACACAAACTTATTTTCTACAATACGTTCATAGTGAACAAAAGAATAAACCAATAGTAACAATTTTTGCTTACAATAATAAAGAAGTTTAAATAACAAAATCACTATTACAAACAAAATGTTTAATATCGTTGTAACAGATATGTTTTAAGTCTTCTGTTAAAAGAGGCACTCGATACTGAATTTTTAATCTCATCTTCTAATCTATTGACTAACCTAATTGTTTGAACATGAAACGACTTTCCATAAATGACTGTTCTATGAACAGGGAACTGCAACAAAGTATTACTAAATCTAGTATTTATTGAATGTACTTGCCTCATTAGGGAATATTTTTCATACAAATAGTCAGGTTTATTATCTGAAATAGACAATAGACAATATTCTTTATTTACATATTCATTAAGAACAGTAGTAGAGTCAATGATGTATGAAAAGATTTTATACATTAGGTACAGTATATTATATTCTATTCTCTCCTTTATCTTGAGCCATCCTAGTTCCTTATAATAAGGTGTTACATGTTCGTCAAGAGGTAAATTAAAAATATATCTTATACATGAGTTTTGAGCTCTCTGCATTTTCGATATTAAAGTTTCACTAATGTCACAGTAAGCCGCTAACGCATAATCAAATATTGGAAAAATTAAAGTAGATACAAGTAATTTTTTTATACGGAGAGGTGGTCTAAAACATTGTCTTTTTAACTGATATAAAATTGAATATACTTTTTTATGTACATGTTCTGCTTGCTCTACCCACGATAAAGTTTGATTAAATCTTACTCCTAAATTAATTAATGTTTTTTCATACTTTAAAGCTACACCATTTAAACATACAGATGGGACATTATTCATATTTACATTAGATAACATTCTCCGGGTACCTAAAATCATTGGTTTACATTTATCAATATTTAAACTGAGGCCATGGTCGGTACACCATCTTGACAACGTCATTAAGTCTGCATTTAACATCTCTATTGTTTGGTTTAAATTATTGATGTCACAATGAATGTACATTTTTAAATCATCTGCGTATAACATTGACCTACAAAAAATAAAGGAATCACTTATCTTATTAATATACAATGAGAACAACATTGCAGATAACGTCGAACCTTTTGGAACTCCCACTGCATTCAACTTCCAGTCCGATAACGATCCATTGACGGTTTTCACTCTTTGTAATCTATTTTCTAAATACGATTCTACCCACAATATAACATTTGTACTAAAATTGTAAGATCTTAAAATAGAAAGCAAAAGTCTATGGCTGACACAATCAAAAGCACGGCTGAAATCAAGTAATAACAATACCGTTAACTTCCTTTCATCCATGGCTTTTCTAACATCATCTGTTATTTTTACCAAAGCTGTTTGCGTACTATATACTTTATACGATATACTTTCTAATTTGAAGATACACTAATTTATCTAACACTTTACCAAACACACATAATATATTAATAGATCGGTAATGTTTACATTCTTCAGGTGATTTAACTTTCGGTAATGGTAAAATCAACGCACGTTTCCATTGATTGGGATACACACTATTCTTAAGAGAAAAATTAAACAAATAGCATAATACAATTTTTATATCACTAAGTATTAATCTAATAAATTTGAGGTTAATTCCATCGCTTCCAATTGTATTGGAAGTGATATCTGAAACTACTTTCTCAATTACATCAACAGTAACTTCATCAAAAATAAAATTCTCTATTCCTCCTAAAGTATTATAATAATCAAATAAATCATTATTTATTCTATTATCTGAACCACAAAAATAGCTATTCAATTCATTCACATCTACTACAGGATCTGATAAACCTTTATGTTCTTTCCCTGCACCTTGACTTTTCAAAGTTTTCCACACTGATCTAGTGGAGTTATCATCTTCTAGAAACCTAGCTAAATAATTATTTCTAGCGTCTCTGAGCATTCTCTTTACTCTATTTCTTAGTACTCTATACTGTTCCCATATCAACATGTCTTTACTTCTAACATAACGCTTATACACTATATCACGTTCTATCATAAGTGACTTTAACCCTGGGTTTATCCACGGA